>NJDC01002612.1:512209-576222 GCA_002245475.1 Calephelis virginiensis
TATCCAAAGTTGTTACTTACGATGTTATATATATTATCACCGTGTTGGTACCGGTCTGCTGAATGAAATAGCCTATCTGCCTATCTACCAGGAAGCTAGTAAGAAGCGAGCAAGCATCTTCACACCCATATTCCCGAAGGGGTAGGCAGAGGCACAACCAGGACACCCACGAACTAGCCGAAGACACTAAGTCCCACAATGTTATCACAAGCCTATCGCCAACCGGGCACATTTCCAATCCCGAGCAACATTTTTTATATCAGAAAATTGAAAAAAAAAACAATTTTCTTTTTGATGCCCGACCTGGGAATCGAAACCGGGATCTCATGGAGTCACGTCCAACAACTGAACCGCTAGACCACAGAGGCGATTAGAAGCGAGCACTGGTTAAAATATAGGTCAGTACCAACAACACCACTCGTGGTAGAATGCTGTGCAGCATCTTGATTGGATAGGGATCCACCGATGCGCCTATTCCTGCCGCTGTAATGATTGTCACGTTCCGATCCGGAGAGTAGGTAAGCTGGTAGATTTGCAAAATAGGCCTAACATCACAGCAATAGAACGCGCCGGCAACATCTATGGCCTCTTACCATCAGGAGACCCGTGTGCTTGTTCACTGACCTATCGCATAAAAATATTGCAAGTTGTTTAAGTCACGTAAAATATGTTGCAATAAAAAAAAAACACTTGCAAAAAAATCGCGCAAAAATCTCATAACTTGTCGAGGTCAAGCTGTTACGTCTTTGACATATACGGATTAAGTTCACTTTAACCGTATATTCAATTACATTCAAATGAATATGTTATATGTGAGTGTTTTTAAGAAGTTACATTCAAGTCTCTATATCTTATAAAATTCTCGTGTTACAATGTGAGTCAACGTACTCCTCTGAAACGGCTTTCCCGATTTTCACCAATTTTATATGCATATTCAGTAGGCTTAACAATGGCTACTATCTATTTTACATAGCCCTAAGTAATAAGGGTGACACCCCAATTTTTTTATTACTACGATCACTTTAAAAAATTGCCGAATAACGTCTGTCGGATCAGCTAGTACATTTACAAGTAAGATGAAGCAGTTTCGTTGGTTGAGGGGTTGGCGTGCTCGTCTCAATACCCCGATTAACATCTTGGGAAAGAACCCGGGTCGAATAACAAGAAGATTTTTTTTTCTATTTTCTTATGTAATCAATGTTGTCTGATAATGGATAAATGCCCCGTTGGTGATAGACTAGCCACCTATCACATTGCATAACTTAGTGTTTTTGGCTAGTAATGGCAGTTCTGAGTATGCCTCTGCCTACCCCTTCTGTTACATGGGCGTAAAGACATTTATTTTACAATATAATAATAATAAATAAATACTGCCGGAAAAGAAACAAATTGAATCTAGCCCCAAAGTGAGACCTAGGACACAAAAGAGTGGACGTGGTCAGATCAGTCTAACAATGCTATCTGACCATGGATACCTGCCCGAAAATAATACGCTTGTGTTAAAGGTTTTAGTCAATGATACTAATATATAGAAATATTTAAATAGATACCAGAATAAATTTAATAAATACCCAAACCCGGAAATGTAGGCACCTAAAGATTTATCACTCAAATGCCTCCCGCTGTCGGAAATCGAACCTGAGCCTTACAGTTGGTTGGTGGACAGCCCCTCGACAAATGAGACAGTAATTATATAACAAAAACGGTCTTATTTTATTTGAAAATATTTATGTAATAATACAAAAGTTATCGGAGTGAAATACTTTCTTAAAACAGTGACATTTCACACCCTTGTTTATTTAATCAAAGGTTACTTTTTTAAGAAAATCAGGGCAGCAGTTTCTGAGATATGAGGTAACAAACTTACATTGTCCCCGTGTAGGTCCGGTCTCCTTTGCAGAAAAGATCATCTGCCGTCCTGCCAGGCACCTCGTAAAAGGCAAGCATGGGCTTACCGTCACTTACACCGTGACATCTGACTAGGTGGTAAAGTATCGCAGCGACTCGCACACATTTATTACCACCGCCATATCTATTCCTGCCGTCATAACGTCAGTGCTTGCCGTTGACGTGTTCAGGTTAGGAGTATAAGGTAGCCGGTAAACTTACTTGTACTTTGCCTTCCAATATCATAAAAAACAAGAATAAAGCGACAATTAAAACATGTGTCATACTAGTTTTTTTTAATTTTATTTGTAATAAAAAACAAATACATTTAAATTTAAACCGAAATGAAGATAGTACGAAATGAAATTTATTTATTTGCTGAATCTGTGTGTTAGAAGTCGTTACAAAAATATTTATTAATACTAATATATTCTACCACATTGTGGTCTGCAAATGTTAACATCAATAAAATATATGAAATTTCATCAATACCGGTTTAGTAGATCCGGTGTTTAACCCAAACATACATCACATTAGATTTGTATAGATATCCCGATATTCACGTTCAAGCTTTAGCATTTGCGCGCAAAGTCACAAGCATTTTTACATTTAGTATATATAAGTCACTTATATATTCCTGCCACCATGACAGTAACAGTATGTTCGTAACAGTGAGATCCGAGAAAGAGTGGGATTGAAAGAAAGTGTTGATGTTAAAATGCGAAAGGGCAGGCTTCGCTGGTTCGGTCATGTGGAAAGAATGACAGATGAAAGATTGACAAAGCAGATATACAATGCGAATGTGGATGGATGTAGGTACCCGGGGAGACCAAGGCTAACATTTCACGATCAGATCAATCGGATATTATCCGAGGCTGGTGTCAAGAGTGTCCGAAACCGGCGTGTTTGTTATGTTAAGGGTTATGAATGTGAAGGAAGCAAGACAGGTTTGTCAGGATCGTGAGGTGTGGCACTCGATACTCTCTGCCTACCCCGTAAGGGACTTGGCGTGATGATATGTATGTATGTATGTATGTACCATGACAGTATCTGTTACTAACATGTTCCGGTCTGGTGGATAAGGTAGCCATTATTCTTGCGTTAGTACTAGCACACCGACTTTAAAATAGCGACGCACCTATAAAGTCTATGGTGATTTATTCACTGCTGTTTCTTACTATAAGAGCCGTGCTTGTTTGCTGCCTTGCAATAAAAAACATTAATTAAAAGTAGCATAATGAGATAATTTGTGGAGTAATATATAATTGCAGTATATATATGACTGATAATTATTTAATTCGTGTATCTAATTATTTTTCTAAGCAATTAAATGCAAGCAATCATTAACTCTGTACGGGTGATAGACAGACAGATTTAGTGTTTATATTATGATGTAGAAATAACTTATAAATCTTATAATTACTAAACTTTTTTGACATACTTCTAATACTCCTTTGTTCCAACCGTTTAGTTTTTTTTTTCGAAATGACTACTGTTGTGTACGTCTATAGACTTTAACAACGTCACCGGGCCGTTTAGTTTGTATGGAAAAATTAAAATGTTGTTTTTCCTAGTTTCCTCGCAATTTTTCCTCTTTTTATCTTTTTAATCTTTCTTAGACTTGAACAAATAATTCAAACCAAAATTATCCAAATCGCTTTAGCCTTTTTGGAGTTTTAGCGACACTAACGACATTAATTTGTTTTTATATATTTAAGTATATAAAATAAATTAAAAAGTTTATTCAAAATATCACAAGTTGACATTTTCACATGTACAAAAAGTATTAAAAATAATATATCTTTGATTCATAGTTATGGAAAAGTACCTCGTATGCTTTTTCCAAAGAAAGCCTAGCAAATTTATAATAACAAACCCAAAAGAAGCTATTTATGCTTTCGAATCCATAAATAAACCTTTTATTAAATTTAAATAAATTCTTTATTTCGGACAACAAAGATCCATATTATTATTACAATTACATGTTTAAATTACTAACACCATATTCCAAATAGTAATAAATCACAAATTTAAAATTGTTAAAGTAAGCATGTTCAAATAAAAACCATGAAAAACTAAGAAAATTTTAAATAAGAGTCATGAAAATATCAATGAGATTATTAGCTTTTCCATTATAAAAAACATAGCAACTTACTAAAAAAAACGACGGGTTGCCGGGAGTGCCGGCAGAAGTGAAAACCTGAATATTAACGTTGTGCATTTTTGATGTTTTGGAATGGTTAGGGAATAATTTTGCACGAATCGCTTTAATTATCAGTATCAAAGTACTATAATTTATGTGGTAGAATACAATATTCATTTATTGCGTTATCGTACACAAACATGACAACACGAACATTCGCCCAAGCGGCGCAGTGCGAAACAGCAGGTGCAGGCATATATTTTCGCCGCACCGTAGAAAGAGGGGGTTACTTCCTCTCCTACGCCGCGCCGACTGTTTACTCTCCATCCATCTTACGAATTTTCGATCAGGTCACGTGTCCTGACGCGAGTTTAGAAGTTTTAACCCATTCCAAAAAAGTGCGCAACGCCGCTAAGGAAGTTTTTTACTTCAATAATAATCCTAACAAGCTCAAACCGGATTAAGTTTCGTCATAACCTTTCAACTCTTAGGGAAAAAAACTGAGTTCTTTCTCGTACATCCGATGCCGCCGAATGATTTTGTCGTAATCACCAATACCGATTGGTAATCGTGGCATTGGTATTGAAGACAATCTCTACGTATTTCGTCTTCAGTGAGAGGCACATTCATTGAAGAATTGAAAGTTTAAAAGACCATGGCAATGTCGTGTTAATTTTAATATATTTTCTTTAAAATGATTCAGCGGTTAATCTGTACAAAATTATCGACATGTTTATTGATTATATTCATATAATTTACTTCAAAAGTGATGGCATTCAAGAAACGAATGATTACAAAATAATAGTTTGGTGTTGCAAACACACATGTATCTATAGTATCTGTAATCCATGGTTTGACGGTTTATTAGATAGTACTTACGTAAAGAGCGTACTCATTCCTTAAAGGTCGGCAATGAATCTTTAATACTCCTAGTGTTGCGGATGTCCATGGGCGGAGGTGATCACTTTCCATCAGGTGACCCACTTACTCGTTTGCCTTCTCTTGTGTATAGAAAAAAAAGACTTTTCGTATAGTGTCTGGTGGTAGAAGCGAGAGATTTACCCTCGGAAAAAAGTATCCTTTTCTTTTTTATGATATTCGAAGGCAAAGCAAACGGATTTTTTATAGTAAGATATTTACGCCGCCTTGAGACACCAAAGGTGGTAATGGTGCAATACCAACTTTAGGCCGGGATGTTGGGCCTCGAGCAAACGTGAGTTTACCGGATTCTTCATCCTCCGTACCGGAACACGACAACGATAAGCGCTGACACGCCAACACGAATGGTACGAATACGGGAGAGTCGCTGCAAGACAAATCTGTCCTCTGTATCCTACATACAAGACATAGTAATCATTGTTGTATATAGTATACAGATTTTGTTTATTTACTGTTCTATGCATGTGTACAAATTATATATTATATAGTGTTTAAAATTGTATCTCATCTACGAGTAGACCTTTTTTTTACGTGTGGAAATCCATCGTGGATACCCGCCACTTCCGGGGGAAGTGCTCAGGTTAAGTCAGACTCCCACTGACTAAAACCACAGGTGTCCTCCCCTTTGCCAGGTACTGGGGCTGTGGGGACGCTTTCGTACACTTCCACTGCTCCGGCGGCGCTGGATCTTCCGATCCCCGTCAGGCAGCCCCACTCAACAAGGGGCCACAACGGCCCCGGAACGGAGACACGAAGTGCACCACTTCCGTGTATCCCAGTGGCGAAAGGCACCCCCGTACCTGCCGCAACTCCATCTCGACTGGGCGGGCTAGATGGAAAGCCCGCCCCCCTCCTCCGCGGGCCGTACTGCCACCATCCCACGCGGGCCAAATAGATCATCACCCTGTGTCCTTGGACAGAGAGGGGTACTGAGAAGCGGCCTCCCTGGTCCAATTGGTTTCGCCGGGGCCCGGCTCTACCCCAGTTTCTTTGCCCCCCTGCCATGACAAGGCTCGGACCCTTGGGGGCTCTACGAGTAGACCTATTGTTAGCTTAGTTTTTAATACATGGCTTCACTAACTATTTTCACACTTTTAGTTGATTATGTTAGAAATTTATGAAAATAAATTATTGGAAAGATTTATGATGTATAAACAGAAATTGTTCCTTCTCCATATTTTGATGTATCTTCTAAACGTTGGTTGTTTGGAAGAGATCGCTTGTTAGCGAAAAAACCGCCTTTTGTATAAAATATGTAACAATTTTATGATTTAGTTGTGCAAAAAATTAAATTTATTCTGGTATCTAAGTATCTAAGTATTTCTATGTATCAGTATCGTTGACTAACACCCTTAACACAAGCATATAATTTGCTTACTTTGGGGTTAGATTCAATTTGTGTAACTTGTCCAGTAACATTTATTTATTTCTTTGCAAGAATTTTCTTTCTTTCTTTCTTTAGGTTTTGGCAACCTCGGAAAAATACTATTCCATTAGTCAAGTAGAAATTTGCATCAAATTTTATATCAATTTTATTTATTATAATCAGTCATCAGTCATAAGTCGTCAGTAAGTCATGTCAGGCTTGTGGGTAAAGCGGTGACCTTTTTATACAAGCTCGTGTAATGAGATTTGGCGGCAACGAGGAAATATACGATACGCTAAATTCTTCATGATTATTTCATTTGTGCACTTTCACTGAACAAAATTGTACAAAATGCCACCAAAATTGACTAATTTCACTCAATATTAACACGAAATTCAATAATTATGCAAAAACTTCGACCATCTTTTCGCTCAATGGCGCCAAAACTCTACTCTAAAGAATTTAATATTATCATTACTATGTGGAACCACTTATGTCTCACAACTTCATAATTTCTTAATTTACATGTCCTTTTTTATTTGTATTTTGTAAATATGTCATAACTAATTTTTATTATTATTATTCATGTTTATCCTTACATAATTCGTTTGTTTAAGAATGTTTATGTATATTATAAATGGCATATATACACATTGGCTCAAAGGTTAACTGACGAAAAATTCATTTTATATTATTCTTCTTCTTTTACAATGAAGGTAACATACGTAAAATAACTAAGCATTACTTAAAATACTCTACTAAATCTCTATTGTTTGTTTTAATTTTCACCTGCTTTTTTTGCAAAAACGGGAAACTGTTAGGCCTAATCAAATATAATTTTACTATTTCATGGACAAAGGAGTTACATTATTTTCTTTCTGTCGGTTTGTTTATTTGTTACCGATTAATTTGCAAATACTTTTAAACAATTTAAATAATATGACTTTTACCAAACATCTAAGTAAAAAACAATGAATCCTCATTTCGCGTGGTCATAGCATCATATATGGCATCACTCCTGAACGGATCGATCAAATTTGCTAATTTCTGTTTGGTTTTGTAGAGTATTGTCAGGAGAAGGTTTATATGAAGAGTAAAAGCGGAAAAATAATTTTCTCCTTGTACAAACTATTAGTATTGCCAAGCGATGCTAAGTTCACCAGGGCCTCTACAATGAGTTGGTATACGAGTAGATTACGTTCGGTAAGTTACGTATCGAAATCTATGACACCTTTGGTCTAAAAATGTGTTTCTTTTAGTTACCAATAGAGACGCTGTTCAAAGTTTTCATACAAATAATTTACAGAGACGGTAGCGAGTATAGTAAACTTGACAAGCCGTAAACTCATGGTAAGGGCTCAGGTCGGCTAGAATTTTATAAAAATCAGTCTAGTTAAATCGGATATATTTTGAAAGGAAAAGATAGTAGTTCAAAGTTAGTAGTAGATCGCCTCTGTGGTCTAGTGGTTCAGTTGTTGGACTTGACTGCATGAGGTCCCGGGTTCGAATCCCGGGTCGCCTAACACAAAGAAAATTGGATTTTTCCAATTTTCTGATAAAAAAAATGTTGGTCGGGATTGGAAATGTGCCCGGTTGGCGATAGGCTTGCCACCTATCACATTGTGGGACTTAGTATCTTCGGCTAGTCGTGGCTGCCCTGGTTGTGCCTCTGCCTACCTCTTCGGAGTTATGGGCGTGAAGATACTTTTTAGTAGTTTAACTTATCGCGAGCTAAGCAACGGATGTACATTGGTAAATTCATAAATGTATCACTCATTTGGGCAGGTGTTTCGGCAACGATTGATTAATTGTAAAGATAAAACGGATATTAGGTAACTATCCGGCACTTCATCAATGACTGTCGAATATCCGGCCTCATACGCGGCTTTGGTTTTACGCACTTATACTTACCATTGAATTAATTTAAAAAAATGTATTAAATGTAATCTCCTCTGTGGTCTACTGGTCAGGTGTTTGGCTTGATTTCATGAGGTCTCGGGTTCGATCTTTTTTTTTATGTTATAGGAAGGCAAACAAGCAGACGAATTTCCTGATGGTAAGAAATTCACGCCGCCTAGAGACATCAAAGGTGGTAATCGTGCGTCGCCAACCTGAGGCCGGGGTGCCAGGCCTCGAGCAAAAGTAAGATTACCGGCTACCTTACCCTCCGAACCGGAACACGTCATGACGTTATGGCGGCAGGAATAGGTAAGGCGGTGGTACCAATCCGGGCGAGTCGCTGCGAAACTCTACCACCTAGTCAGATGTCACGGTGCTAGTGATGATAAGCCTATGTTTGCCTTTTACGAGCTGCCTGGCAGGAAGGCAGATGGTCTATTCTGCAAAGGAGCCCGGACCAACACCCCCGTGTTGTAATCATCAGTGGTACATACCAGGATTGCAACCACTTTTTTATTTATTCAGTGTGTCATACCATTTTTGTATTTAGTGGTATGTAAACCCGTCCACTTGTTTGAATTTTAAACTAACAAATGTCATTAAAAAAATAAAGTTACAATATTAAAGTACTTGATACGATGGAAAGTCGGAGGCAAGTCTGCAAAGATCTTAACATTTGACACTCAATACTCTCTGCCTACGCCGCAGAGTTCTTGACGTAAAGATATGTGTGAACGTAAACATTTTATATATTTCTAAAAACTGTCAAACAGAGGTAAGTTCAAAAGTTAGAGTATATTTGTAGTTCCAATTAACACGTCAAAAATATGGGATGTGTTAATTTTGAAGAATATACAAAAATTTCACTAATCATTTTTAGATGTTTACGAAATGCCAGTACATATAGCCATCGTATAGGCTATCTGCCTATCCATCCAGGTAGCTCTTAAAAGACAATGTTATATGAGTTACTAGCCGCTGAACTTCGTTTCACCCAGTTCGTTTAGTTTGTATAAGAAAATATTGTTTTTGAACGGGATAAAATGTACCCTATGTCCTACTCTCGGTTCTAATCGGTCCCAATCAATTTTCAGCCTGATAGATTTAGCGATTTGTATACCATTTCGTGTTACGGTGTTTGATACCAAACACTTCCAAAACGACTAAACCGATTTTGATAACATTTTATTTGCTCTACATAGAACTGAAAATTGACTGGTATCTATTTTTCATCCCCCTAAGTGAAAAGGGTGGTTCACCCCAAAAGTTTTTTTTGTTTTTCGGAATGATCTTTTTACATAATTATTTTACATAATGCATTTGAATAATACATCCAAACCTGAACTTTCTACATTCTTTCGAAAAAAATAAGAAAACTAGGAAAAACCAACATTTTAAATTTCCCTGTAAAAACTTAATGCTTACATCGAAGGGTATTAAATATTTCTATATTAATACGTGATGCCAAAACTTTAGACCCCTTTTTACGAAACTTGCCCGAACGGAGGAAAATTAAATTTGGCACACTTATAGATTATGTGTAGAAAAAGTGCGGAAATGCTTATAAAGTAGGTTAAATCAATAAATAAAACGTTGCCCACACTACTATGCATTTGACACATACAAACAAATATATAGGTGATAACGATAAAAGATCACAGATGGCGCACTAAACATTTTGGAAACAAAATAGTTGGTCTTGAGAAATGAAGATGGCGTTCTTATCAACAAGATATTAAAATTTATTATAGTCGAATTTTGACCAACGGACGACCACTAGTTCATATTAAATATGTGTATAAAAAATTGTAAGATTGTTATTGATCTGGCAGTTGCTTTCAAATTCATTTGGAAACAATATTGTATCACTTTTGACCTTCAAATGAAATTAATATGTATAATATTTTAAATACACTTATTTAATATACTTATCGTTGTCTGTAACTTTACCTACCCAAAAACAAACCACGAACCCTTCTACTTCAATCGAAAAAAAATCATTTTAAACATGTTTTAGACTTTAAATAAATACGTTCACTTTTGGTAGAATAGACTAATTTATTGAGTAAAGAAATTGAAATTATGTAGGTACTCATTTAGGATTACCAAATTAAGTATTAAAAAAAATATGAAAATTCTTCCTCGAAAATTTATTTCATTATTTTTATTAATTAAAAAATTCTAATTGCTTAGTTTCGCTTCGATCTTCATATGTCCTAGAATTTCAATCCTTTTTCTAATAATAATAACATCTTACGGCCAATGTTAATAATGTAAGTCTAAAGATGGGTTTCAAGCAATCTAGATAGCTGCGTATCCGCCGGCCTATCCTAAACCTAATTGCCATATTTATCCTGATTACAGATATATTATTGGCAAACGATAACGTAAAAATGGATCAAAATATCAATCTTGGACAGCAAGTTTTGGATTAGGATTGATTATTAATATTGTCCGTTAGGCATCAAGTAAAAGTCTTTCTAACTCTTGACATGCAAATAAACAGATACTCTCTTATACAAGGCACTTATTATATCTTCTTTTGTGATTATCATTTTAATTTATTTCTAAAATACCTTTAATAAAAAAAACAGACAAAACAAGAACAACTTTGTTCAAATTATAAGAGTAATAAAATAATTTTTACCCAAAAAAAACCATATTAATCATTATGTATTAATACTTAACCTACACTTAAACCTTACTTATATTAATTACCTATACAATACGCGTATTTTCAACAAGTACTACATCCAATTTATTACAAAATAAGAATTTTTATCCACAATAACAATAATCGCCTAAACCTATTACCTATGAATCTTTATACAATATTATATGTATATGCTATCTTTCTGTCTATTTAACAAATAAATCGAACCCAAACAGAAGGTAACTGCGATTAACCGTTGAGGAGTTCCTTTGACTGTCCTTAGTCTTCATCGTCAGACCCTTAATGACTGTCACAACCTATCTAGTTATAAATTTCTCATCAATACAAATTTATCAAACCGAAACACAAGGTAACTGCTATAAACAGTTGAGGAGTTCCCTTGGCTGTCCTTCTTCTTCGTCATCAGACCCCTCACGACAGTTAGAACTCATCTGGGTGTAAATTTCTCATCAATACAAATAAATCAAACCCAAACAGAAGGTAACTGCGATAAACCGTTAAGGAGCTCCCTTAACTATCTTTTGGCTCGATCATCAGATCGACTCCAGACCTTCTTAAAACTTTAGGGCTTTAAAATATTTAATCAAAACATAAACAAACGCACTAGTCGCCCCAACAGTTTTTGAAATTTCTCCTCAATTCCTACAGGATGCCATCATCAGATCCTGGTTTCCTTATCATGGTACCACCCTTGAAGTATCTCCTTTCCAACAAAAAAGAATCATCAAAATCGGTTCATAAACGACGAAGTTATCAGCGAACACACATAAAAAAAATATATACGGTCAAATTCAGAAACCTCCTCCTTTTTTCGAAGTCGGTTAAAAAGTAAACGAAAGATATGTCATTGTTACTAACAATATATACGGAAACAAATATTGAAATATAAATGTAATCTCAAAATAAATACATACTTACATAATACATATCTTCACGCCAAGCCCATTACGGGATAGGCAGAAAGTATCGAGTTCCACGGTCCTGGCAGACCAGCCTTGCATCCTTCACATTAATTACCCTTTTCATACAAAATAAATAAATAAATATGATGTACACCCAGAAATAAAAACTCATACATCAACATCATACAAAAGCCATTCGCTGTCGAAGATTGAATGTGAAGTCCATTGAGCCCACCCAAACTTGGTGCTAGCACGCGCTTGAACATCCCCACTAGCTTTAGGATACCTTGTCACGTTATATCGTATTTTTTATGATATTTGAAGGCAAACAAGCAAACAAATTTCCTGATAGTAAGAAATTCATGCCGCCTAGAGGCACCATTCCCGCTGATTGGATAACAGTGGCCAACGTAAGACTCCCTTCCAATCCCAACACATACTAATAAGACATCACACTACACTAACGGTCTAGGCGACAAAGAACTCTTTCCGATTTCGCCTAACAACGAGCGGCGAGCCGCTACTCCTCCTATCAATCATTCACTAAGACCTGTCCTTGTCTTGGCATCATGCTTTGTATGGTGGAAGCTGTTAGTACCCTGCCTATCACATCTTATTACCTGCTCCAAAAATGCTACCTACCTGTCCGGTTGTGAGGAGCATTCCTTCCTAGTTCTTTTATCCGAATGAGGCTGTGTAGCTAAACGCGCGCAGCCTCCTTAAAGTCTGTAAGCCGGTTAAAGTAGAACTCCATCAAGTTCTACTTCCCCAATATTTTTATTTAACCCCCCCACAAACCTTGGGGTCAATAATCATTCCTTATAACTAACTCTTCCTGTCGTCTAAATTTAAAACCAAAAAAAATTTAAGTGTAAGGGTCATTCATAGTGGCACTCCTCATTGATAGTGGCAGTAACCCTAGGGATATTTTAAAAAACCTCATCTTAGCGCTATGTTCAGGAAACAGTACCAAGTCATGGCTAGGTTTCTGAAAGGCAGTTCTTGTTGCTGTCGTTACAGAGAACAGTCCAAACCATTTAAATAATGATGAACTCGGGCTTATCACTTTGTTCGTCCACAAAGTCTGATGAAGTGAAAACCGCGAGATTGGCAACATATTAGTCATTAAAAAAGTCCTTCCACCAACGATGCAGTTAAATTAGTCAACTTTATTCTGAGTTTGTACTTAACCAAAGTGGTCTTCTTTTATCTCTGATGCTATGTCATTGTAAAATATCCTCGAAAGGAAGTTATTCGAAAAAACATCAAAAAATTAAAAATAAACAAAAACCAAGTTATTTTTTTTGTCATTTAGCGGGTTCGGCGTCGATTCTCGTTTCAAGCTCGCAATTATTTAGTATCTTCACGCCCATATACGCGAAGAGGTAAGCAAAGGTACAACCGGGGCACCAACGACTAGCCGAAGACACTAAGTCTCACAATGTGATCCGTAGCAAGCCTATCGTCAACCGGGCTCATATCCAATCCCGGGCAGCGTTATTTTTGTTAGAAAATTGAAAATATACATTGTAGATTCTATACTTCTTATTGTCGGTGCTTGGTGGAATTCCATTCTTTCGTAACAAGTTGTTATATAGCCCTGATGATGCTTGTATAGCGAAACCGGTTGGCTAAACCATAAAAATAAAAAATAATAAAATATATTGTGGAAAGTACAAGTGTTTCTAAGTAAATTGCATCAATATACATTGTCTCGTTAATTTTTTATTGCTTGACCCGGGAATTGAATCCGGAACCTCAAGAAGTCAAGTCTAACGTCGGACCGCTAGACCACAGAGGCGATAAATATATCTATGAATGCAGTTTAAATTATTTTTTTTAAATTAAAATAAAGTCTTTAAGTAAAATTTTCCTTAAATACGTTAACTAAGGTCCTTTTTCTCCAAGTGGTTGCCTATGTAGTCGGACTGTGTGCGTTGATGTCTTTTACATGAAAAACCCACTATTTTGTAAAGTAGCTAATTTAATAAATTGATGATCAAATTTTAATTAAATCCGCATAAAGATTCCATCGTCCACAGATAATCTTTTTTTATATTCTATTTTTAAATTACCTAATCTGCTAAATAACTGACTAATCCGTACAAATGTTGACATAACATATTTTATATATAAATCGACAATTATACTAGCAGCATGCTGACAGCCAGTTTGATACATATGATTAAATATAATTCATCATAGCGAAATTATTCAGAATATTTACTGAAACATTCGAAATTTAAATCTGTTTTGGTTTCAGGCTGAATATTTACCCCTTACAAATAAAACTTACGCGCCCGTTGATCATGTGTGTAACTTCATTTTTTGTTAGCAAAAATGAGGTTACACACCAGACCAACGGGCGCGTAAGTTTTATTAGTAAGGGAGTTAGGAATATATATTCACTTTCCAAATTAATATACTTTAACTGTCTAACTAATAAACAGATACTAAAGTACGAATAAAGTTATATTATAAGTTGATATTATAGTGTATTAAACAAAGCAGTAAGGACTTTAGTACCAGGTTGATACTTAGAGTACATATCTGTAGGCTTGCTTAGTTCATGTACTAAGAAATAATAAGAATTAATTCAGTTCACAATACTAGAACGAATTATTCCGTAATCGTATGCTTAATCGTTCATTTAGTAAGTCTGGTTCGCAATGTTTATTCAAAAACGGAATCATAGCAAAGACAGAATGAAATGTGAATACGAAGGATGAATTATTTGTCGCGCGCTGCTATTGGACAAGGTGTTTCAGATGTGATCGAACGAGAATAACGTTTAAATGTTTGCTCAAATCTTTAAAACTATGCAACGGATTTTGATTCGGTTTTTTTAATGGATAAAGTGATTGAAGAGGAAGGTTTATATCTAATCCTGAGCGAAGACGGGGCGGGCCGCTAGTTGCAAATAAGTCGATAAATATTTGAAACACATTTTACATAATGTAAATATAACATAAATAAATAACAAAATGGAAAAATATCAATCGTTGTAAACATTTTGATTTTTAAATAAGCCATTCTAAAAATGACACTACAAATGGAGATAAATCTTCTCATAAACATTTTAGAATGACATTCCTATGCCTGCAAAGTATAAATCAAAATGAAAATATATTTCATTCCGTGACCCACGTGAGGATCGTAAGACGTAACTTTTTTTTAATGTTCTACTGAACTAATAGTACTAGAAGTACGAACTAGTACATTCGAATAAGTGTACTAGTACTGAGCGATCCTTATTGTGACCGAGAAATAACAAGTCACAACAAATAACATTACGTTATGCATATAATAATAAATATCCCTGGACAAATCACACAAATTGAATCTAATCCCAAAGTAAGCAAATTATATGCTCGTGTTATGGGTGTTAGTCAACGATACTAATACACATAAATACTTAAATAGATACCAGAATAAATTTAATAAACACACAGACCCGGAAATGCAGACATCTAAACGTTCATCACACAAATGCCTGCCCCCGTCGGGAATCGAACCCGAGCGTCGCGATTGGTCTATGCAGTTAGGCGTGTACGCTAGCCACTCGACCAACAAGGCGGTTGGTTCGAGTGGTTAGTCGATATTATATACGTATCTTAAAAGAAATCTTAGGCTTAAAAGAAAAATGAGTGTAAAAAATACGGATTAATACCGTATTTTTTTGGACTGAGTAACTAAGTAACAGTTAAATCAATACCGTGAAGATATTTTTATAGCTTAAGAAAGTAACTCGTCACTTGCTAGTCTAGCGCCATCCCAACATGAATATTTTTTTCGTTATCGAATAGGTATCGCGCCTTGAATTTAAGTAATTATCACGTTGTATAGTGGCCAAATAGTACAATCGAATAAACTCGACAAAACTGAAATAAATGTTAAGACTTTTAACTGACTTTTAAAAAAGTTATTCACATAAAAAAAGTTATTGTTATTTTTTTAAATACATACATATCTTCACGCTAAGTCCCTAACAGGGTGGCAGATAATATAGAGTGCCAAACCTCATGATCCTGACAGACCTGTCAGTGAGGCTTCTATCAAATTCATTACATTCAAACAGACTTTTTCGGAGATTTTTTTTATTTTTTCCATGAATGATAATAGCTTTTGAAGCCATTTTAGTAAATTAATAGCCCTTTTTAATTTTTTTCGTTCTGATGATAGATGAATGATAAAATTCATAAAAGTGCTTAATTTTGCGTATGTATGACGTAGGCAACTTTTGAAATCGAAGTCGATTTTTTGCAGTATTACTGTGCTCAAATTATTTTACTTTGATAGAGATTGTTAACTTTAGTATTCCTGTGCTTAAAACTAGGATCCAAAGTAATTATCTTCTTCATGGTCATATCCCCGAAGAGGCACAACCAGGGCACCCACGACTAGAAGAAGACAATAAGTCCCACAATATGATAGGTGGAAAACTTACCGCCAACCGGGCACATATCAAATCCCGGGCAACCTTAATTTTATTAGAAAATTGAAAATATACATTTTCAAATTTTTGTTTGTTGCCCGACCCAGGGATCGAACCCGGGACCTCAATAGTCAAGTCCGACGCCGAACCGCTAGACCATAGAAGCGATTGTTTCTATGATGACAGGTTTATTCCATCAATAAAGAATCCATACATATCTTCAGGCTAAGTCCCTTATGATGTAGGCAGAGAGTATAAAGTACCAAATCTCACGATTCTGGCAGATCTGGCTTCCTCCACTTTCGTTACCCTTTTCATACAAACACGCCAATTTCGGAGACTTGACACCACCGTCGGATAATATCTGAGTGATCTGATCGTGGAATGTGGATCGTGGAATCAACCTAGGTCTTCCCGGGTACCTACGTCCATCCATATTCGCATTGTATGTCTGCTTTGACAATCTTTCATCTGTCATTCTTTCCACATGACCGAACCAGCGGAGTATGCTCTTTCTTATTTATCTATCAATAATGGATCTTTTCAGTGAGTGGCCGCGTTTCGATCCGGTGGTCGTTTTTAGAATTAGACGCGTTACAAGAATCTTTGTATAGATCTACGTAATAAAAGCTAATTTGAATTGAATTGAATGAATTTTGGAATGTGGGTGATGATTCATAAGAGATCCCAAATAATTTGATTTAGAGTTATATTTAATAACACATATTATTTGGTCGTCTAGTACTAATGGTCTGAAAAATATAATAATTATTATTTTTAATAACATTGGAAGGCAAATAAGCAGCCAGATTTGCTGGTGGGAAAGAAATTCTGGGGATACTAAGCCTCGATTAAGAGTAAGTTTACCAGCTATCTTATCCTCCGAACCGGAACACGATAACAGCAAACACAGACGTTACGGCGCTGGAATAGGTAATACGGTGGTCGAGTAGCTGCTAAACTCTACCACCTAGTCAGATGTCTCGGTGTTGTTGACAGTGAACCTATGCTCGCTTTTTACGAGCTGCGTCGCAGAAAGGCAGATAGTCTATTCTGCTAAGGAGCCCAGACCAACACGGGGTACATTTTATGTTACTTATTGTCAGGAGACGGTTAATATAATGGGAAATAGGAAAAACCTATAACATACTGTCAGTAGCTATCTATGTCAAAAGGTATGAAGTTCACCGGGTCGGCTAGTATTTTGATAAAATAAATCACTAATTTGAATTATTGTTTAATTAAAGGATTAATTGAAAGTTCTGACTTACGTCGTTTACTCGAGGAAAATCAGTCAGGCGACTAATTAGACCTGATTTTCTTGTCGAGTTTCCATGCCTTTGTCAAACTGCAAAGGGCTTGGAAATATTATTATTATTATTATTATTAGTAGCCAACCACTGTTACTTTTCAATAATTAACAAAAAAATTTTAGCAACAAATCCTTAGAAGGCCTTTCCACAATATATTTTATTATTTTTTATTTTTATGGTTTAGCCAACCGACACTTGTTACTGTACTCACTCTGCAAGGGACTTAGTGTGAATATAATGTGTGACTTTTCATAACTTTATGTGTGCGTGTCGCGTACATTAAACCTATTTCCCACCTGATTTGAAAACATGTATACGTATATATCTTCACGCCAAGTCCCTTACGGGGTAGACAGAGAGTATCGAGTATGTCGTCAAGGCCAATACTGGACCACTAGTCCAAAGTGATGGGCTGTAAATTATGTTTAGTAAAAAAGAAAAAACCCCTTTGAACTATCCAGAAATCAAACCACTGATCTTAAAGATTACTGATATGTTGAGTGCCATGCTGCAACTCTTCAAGGATCCACCACCTTACCTATTCCTGCCTCTATAATAACTTTCATGTTCCGATAAGATAGTGTAGCCGTTAGACTTGCACAATTAGGGAAACACCTCTGGCATAGGACAACAACGCACCTAAAACATTTACGGTGTCTATAGACCACGGCTATCTCGTACTATCAGAAGAACTGTGCGCTTGCTCGCCGTCTTCACTACATAGTATAAAGTAAAGTCGCTTTCAACTGTCTGTCCTTTTGTATGCTTACATCTTTAAAACTACGAAACGGATTTTGATGCTCTTTTTTTTAACAGATAGAGTGATTTAAGAGGAAGTTTTATGTGTAACACAAAAATTTGCCCACCAGAGCTGGGACGGCCTACTAGTATTTCATAAAAAAGTTAATATGTTATAACTTAGCGCAAAGTAAGTAACAGTTATTAAAAGTCTGAAGATTGTAGCATTTTCTAAAATGATTTAAATTTAAAATCTTGTGTAGTCTTTTTTCAACCGCACAGTGAAAAACAAACATTGACTCAAGTATTACGCTAATTCGGAACGAAACCCTCAGTACTTCGTACACATTTTACTGTAATGTTTTATATTTAATGTTCTGACCATCTCGTTGGTCGAGAGGTTAGCGTACACGATTAACACTGCCTATCAACTGCGAGGCTCCTATTCGATTCCCGACGGGGGCAGACATTTGTGTGATGAACATTTAAATGTCTACATTTTCGGGTGTTAATTAAATTTATTCTAGTATCTATTTAGGTATTTACATGTATTATGTAGCGTAGACCTATAACACTGTCTTAAAATTTGCTTATTTTATGTAATTCTTTACCAGGGGTAGTTATTTGCTAGCCAGCCGGCGGACTTCGTATCGGTTGAAATTAACACCTAATAACAGTTTATGTGGAAAATTAAAGTATTGTTTTTCCTTGCGATTTTCCCAACTTTTCTTCCGTAACAAGATTCTCCTGACTATAACCAAGGGCGTCGCCAGGGGGGGGGGGCAAGAGGAGCAGCTACCCTCCCCTAGAGTTTCTACAGAAGTTGATAAATATAAAGCAAATAGTTTTATGTATCTTAATTTGACTTGCTTGATCGATTATTCTAGTACTTTTACTACTAATTTGCTAGGTACTATTTAAACGGGAAATGAAATGCTTGTTAAAAATCGAGGGCTTTAGGCCCCCGATATAACCTACGTTTCATATTTTTCTCAATGTCCGTATCAGCGTGCCCCCCTCTAGGCCATCGGCTGGCGACGCTCCTGACTATAACGACTAGAACAAAAAACTAATTAGCAAAATTGCTCCAACTGTTCAGGTGTGATGCGACGACCACGCGAAATGGGGCTTATAGTACTACTATTTAAATTATGCGCTTCGTCTTAACAATTTTTACTCTTTTTACACTTTACACTTTAATTTTCAAATTGGCTGACCTAATCTAAATTAAGGTGAAATGATTAATTATGTAATCTATATATAGATAATTTAAATAGTACTACTATACTTTTTTATAATTAGATTTCGCGGTTCGTGGTGCAGTAAAAGCGAAGCTTACTCCGAGTGGCGTTGACTTCAAAAAAAAAGGTTTGACAGCTTTGACCCTAGAAAGGTTTGCTTTGTAGGTCTGTCTGTCCGTATGTCACATATCTACTTTTTTCAGAAACTATAAGAAATATACTGTTGAAGCTTGGTAATTAGATGTATTCTGTGAACTGTGTAGAAAAAAGGAATTTTACACAAGAATATAAAAAAACTGATAAATTTTGAGGATTTCATATAGTTAGAAATGAAGCAATTTTTTATAAAACTCACACGTCTGGGGTATCTTAAAAATTATATCGAGGTTTCTAACATTTTTTTTCTAAACTGATTAGTTTGCGTGAGAGGCACTTTCCAAAATAGTAAAATGTCCCTCTTTAACTTCTAGAAAAAGAGGATGGTAAAACAAAAAAAAGTATATGATTTATATAACCATGTGAACTCCCACTGAACATTGGTTAGAACGAAATATAGTAAATCGTTTTTTAAACGTCATAAATCGTAAACCGCAACCATTGTACATGAAATCCAAGAATATTATATTACTTGCTGCTACTGAACCCTTCGTGGGCGAGTCCGACTCGCACTTGACCGCTTTTTTCAGGATATGAGTTGTGTCACATAGCGACATTCTAGTTAGTTAGCTAATATTTTTATAATACTACAATTACTCTTAGATGGCATTTATGGAATACCTCAAGGTCTAACTCTTGCACTGCTACTTTATTAGAAAACTTAAAACACAAATTTATGAATTGCTGAACCAAGGAAGTGAACTCGAGACCTCATGCAGTCCAGACTACGGAGGTGACAAAATATATTCAATTACAATAACCATTTAATTATGGCTACCTGCATACGTATCTTCACGCGAAATGCATTGCGATAGGCAGAGACATATTTACAAATGATGACACTTGACACTCCAATTGTTACTCTACTCACTCTGCAAGGGACTTGGCGTGAAGATAGTGTGTGAGTTTTTATAACTTTAAGTGTGCGTGTCGCGTATATTAAACCTATTTCCCACCTGATTTGAAAACATGTATTCATATACATCTTCACGCCAAGTACCTTACGAGGTAGACAGAGTATCTAGTGCCAAATCTTACGATCCTTTCAGACTTGCCCGGCTTCCTCTACATTCATTACCCTCTTTATAAAAACACGCGCGTTTCGAAAACTCTTCACAACCTCGAATAATACCCGAGCGATTTGATCGCGTAATGTCAACCTGAGTCTTCCCGGATACCTCAACCCATTTTCGTCAAATAGGTACCTATATAAATTACTATAATCTACTTAATATATCCACTGTAGTCTAGCGGTCTGACGTTGGACTTGATTTCATGAGGTCCCGGTTTCAAATCCCGGGTCGGGCAACAAAAAGAAAAATTTGGTTTTCCAATTTTGGAATAAAAACAAATGTTGCTTGGGATGGGATATATTATGTGCCCGGTTGGCGATAGACTTGCCACCTATCACATTGTGGGACTTAGTGTCTTCGGCTAGTCCTGGATGCCCTGGTTGTGCCTCTGCCTACCTCTTGGGGGGGTGTGGGCGTGAAGATATTTTAACTTTCAATCTATCATTTTTAAAAACATATTTAGTAATTAAGTTATTTTACTACATAATTTCCAAAGTATCTTAATTGAATCTTCGCGTAGCAACGAGATTTTGGTCGGACGAATTTGATTAAATTTTCCTCTCTACTGCTTCCATTATTTATGCATGGCAAATTATAATAAATTGAATGTTTAAATAATTGTTTAATTAAATGAAAATATTTAGATAATCATTATAAAATGTATCTTCGTGCCCGTATTCGCAAAGAATTAGGCAGAGATACTACCAGGGCACCCAAGAATAGCTATAGGTGTTTGTATCTTAACGCCCATATCCCCGAAGCCGCAGGCAGAGGCATAACTAAGGCACCCACGACTAGCCCCACAATGTAGCCTAGCCTAGTAATGTAGCCTATCGCTAAACGGGCACATATCCAATCCAAAAATTATTTTTGTTAGAAAACTAAAAGTACACATCATCTATTTTGTTTGTTGCCATACCCGGGGATCGAATCCTGGACCTCAAGATGTCAAGTCAGACGCCGGACCGCTTGACTACAGAGGCCGAAGGTATTAAATGCCACAACCTGTCACCAATTAGGTAGTGAACCAACTCCGGACATTATTTTTATTAGAAAATTTAAAAAACAAAAATTTTGAGTAGAGAATCGAACCCGAAACCTGATGAAGTGAACTCCAACACCAGACCACTAAACCATACAGAATTTAGTTAGTTAGAACATTATACAACTACAAGTCAATATAGTACTACCCTGCGAACTTTGTGCTTCTTAATAATTTGGTGACAACGACAGCAGCGCCATCACGAGTTCAAATGGTTTTTAAGCTATCCACAAACCCACTGAAATATTCATACAAAATTTTAACTAAATCGGTCCAGTCTTTTATGAAGAAGTATCGCATACAAATATTAAGAAATGATCTAATCGGTTCCATTGTTTGTATATTATACTGTTCCACTTTCACGTCATAACAATTGAACCGATTAGATTACTAAAATTAATTCTTAAATCCCATATACATGAATGAATGAATACATTTAGTTTATTGCGCAGATTACTATTACAATAATAATTACATTAAACATCTATGGTGTTTATGAGCTACGTGTATCTCTTACCATAATAAATCCTATTAATATTATAAATGCGAATGTTTGTAAGTATTGATGTATGGATGTTTGTTACTCTTTCAGCACGAATGGCTGAACGGATTTGTCTGAAATTTGGAAGACAGATAGATTGCGACCTGGATTAACATATAGGCTATTTTAAATCCCGATCGCACACCGGGTTTCTGTGAAAACGCGGGCGAAGCCGCAAGTAGCAGCTAGTTAACACTAAAATATTCTCCATCGTTGAATCAGTATTGCTATACGCTTATTATCATATTTTGTCATATATTATCATAATTTGTTTTATCATAATGTGTTTCTTTGTTTCGTTTTAGTATCAAAATTATTTTTACCTATTTAAAAAGGAGGAGGTTGTCAATTTTATAGTATATTTTATATGTTTTATACTCGATCATCGTCATCGTCGATCGATGAAGAATCACAGATTTTGGTGGTTCGTTTCGAAAAAGTAGGTCATCATTTAGAAGTGACCCTATATAAATATGATCAAGATTCAAGAAGACGTGGTTTTTGAATTTTATTTAATGATGCATTTTTTTGTGCCTAGTTGCCAAGGTAATGAAATTGGACTTCTTTATCTAAGAAGAGGTTTCTGTGTTATATTTAATAATGCACTTTTTGTTCCTATATTTTTTTATAGAAGAGGAAGCAAACAAGCAAGTGGGTCACCTGATGTAAAGTGATCACCTCCGACTACGGACATCCTAGTTATCAATAAAACTGTTTTTTTTGTTGTTCTGATGCAATTACATTTTAATTTCGTTAAAACTTAAAAAATACAAAAAAAATACAAATTATTAAACATTCGTCCTTTAATATTTTATTATTAAATAAAAAAAAGATTAAAAATAAATATTAACCGTGAAAGCAATGGACCTACATTGTTTTCTCTAGTCGATTTCGGGTGTCATTAAAATCATAATTCTCGTGTGGCCCGAAGGCCGAATCTTAGGAAGAGTCAGGGAGAGAGGTTTCGACGGGCCGTCTGTATAAAAGGCAACACATGAAGCACAGAGCATCATACATCAACTACTCCTCCGTGGAACAACATGAAAGCTTTCTTGGTAGGTACATAGTGAAAGTGTTGTGACCTGTGTGACCCGACGAGGAGTCACTTCCTCGTAGTGTCAGTGCCGCGAAATCGAACGGAAGACAGTGCAAACGAGCGCTCATACTTTTTTACTGTGACACCATTGTTTTGAATATGGTAGTTTGGTGATCGGTTTGAAGAATTAATTAGTTGGTTTAAAATTGGAAAATGACCTTTTTAAATTTTTCTAAAACAATTGAGTTTCAGTTAAAAGTTATTTAAATATTCCAATTTTGAAATGAAAGAAATTGAGTTAAAAAACTAAACGTTATTTTGAAAAAAATGAGTTTGTAATTCATAGACGTAAAATAAAATTAATTATATCAAATAATATAAAAATTAAAAAAAATGTGTTGATTTTGAAATAAATATTTTCTATTGATAATTTCGTATATATATGCTAATTTCGTATACGAATGAATAAAATATTAATTGTGATGAGTACAACTCTTTAGTAAGAAATTAAAGACTATTATAATTAATTTAAATAGTTGAATAACGACTTTAAATTAGAGAACTGATTTAAAGTCTTTTATTTACCTTTATCTATTCAAAATCTAGTTAATATCTCAGATTATTAGATAAAGATTTAAGTTCTTTGATGTTTGAGTACGCATGTTATTAACAATTCCTTTTACATATTCTGGAATATATAAATAAAAGCAAATATATCTTCTGATAATAAATAACTAATACCAAATATGTTTAAGCAAAAAAGGGGTAAAGGGGGTAAGGGGTTTTAAAGGGTTATATTATAATTATTGTTTTTTTATAGGTATTAGCTGCCGTAGCGGCAATCGGCTCGGCCAGACCCGAGGCGGGTTATAGCTACAATGCACCTGGTGGTGGTGGTGGTCACGGAGGATTTGGCATTGGAGGAGGCCATGGTGGCAGCATCGGAGGAGGCCATGGTGGCAGCATCGGAGGAGGCCATGGAGGTGGCTTCGGAGGCGGATTCTCGTCAGGAGGTCTGAGCTCCAGCAGCTTCGGAGTCAGTGGTATCGGCGGTGGTATTGGCGGTGGATCCGGTGGTTTCTCATCCGGTGGTTTCTCATCCGGCGGATTCTCATCCGGCGGCTTCTCAGGCGGTAGTTTCGGTGGCGCTCCCATCGTCCAGAAACACATCTACGTCCATGTCCCACCCCCAGAACCTGAAGAACAACGCCCACAAGTGATCTCTGGTGGCGCCGTACCCCAGAAGCACTACAAGATCATCTTCATCAAGGCCCCAGCTCCTCCTGCCCCAGTTGCCCCCATCATCCCCGCCCAAGCTCAAAACGAAGAAAAGACCCTCGTCTACGTGTTGGTCAAGAAACCCGACGAACAACCAGACATCACCATCCCCACCGCCGCCCCAACCCAACCCTCCAAACCCGAAGTTTACTTCATCAAATACAAGACCCAGAAGGAAGGCGGTATCGGAGGCGGAATTGGAGGTGGTATTGGCGGTGGTTTATCTGGTGGCAGCATTGGAGGTGGTCTGTCTGGTGGCAGCATTGGAGGTGGACTCTCAGGTGGCAGCATCGGCGGTGGTATCTCAGGCGGTAGCATTGGTATCTCCGGTGGTCACGGTGGTATCGGCGGTGGTTCCGGTGGAGTCAGCTCTTCATACGGACCCCCAGGCCACTCCGCTGGCCCATATTAAATCGCACTGAACGTGCTAACTTGTGATACCTGCTTCGCTGGCGACAAATCTAGTTTTAAGTAGAGAAAAAATTACGGTGCCTAAATGTATTTATGTAAATAGTAATTTTAATGATTAATTTTAGTTGTATTATAATGTCTTTTTTGCATAAAAAACAACGATAAACAAAACACAAACTTTTTATTTCGCTCCAACAATGTTACATTTCATCAAGCTTCATTAATATAGAACTTATTCTAAATTCAAACAATTTTTAAAGAATTATTTTGTTTTAAATTTAAATACTTATTTTAGTAAAGAACAAATTTCGTTCTTCTTAACACTCTTGCCATGTGTTTGTCTCAATTTTTATCTTTTTCTCTATAATATTGTATGTAAAAGAACATGACAATTAATCATATATACATCTCAATATAATACCCACTTAATACGAGTAAATAACGCTAAATAATGCTGTAAACAAAAGCTTATTTAAGAATTTGATTTTTAACAATTAAAAAATTTAAGTTTCAGATAAATTTACTATTAATTATTATTTAACAATCTTCATTATTAAAATATATTTTTTATATTCCTTTAAGCATTCCAAATTTAAATTGATCTAAAAAAATAAATTCAAATATCTAACAAGTTCGATTTTCAAACATTACAATCTAAAAAACTCAACTCAAATATCCAACAAATTCTAAATTCAATTTGCGAATCTGTTAAAATAGAAATCGTTTACAAAGATAACACAAAAAGAAACGCATGCAAAGACAAGGCCTTTCGTAAATCATATTAGCACGAGATGACCATATAGAAAGTATTTGAGGTGAAGGGTTACACAACACTGGCCTCCTGACCCCGCTTGCGTAACGGAGCCCACTTTAGAGAATACACAACACAAGTAAAAGTTACGCTAAATATTATTACGCAAATCAGTCTAACAATTCCCTTGCGTAAACCTTGACATTTGGAAATTTCCCTTGCCAAATTACATATGATCATAATCAAGTTAGGCGCTTAAGCTTTTGTTACAAATTCTTTTATGTGCGATATTGTAACTTATTACAACATTTTTACGATGTTTTTTACGAACAAAGATGTCGACATTATGTTTTTGTATTGAATTCTTAGGACAAGTTAATAATATTAATTTGAGTAGAAATGCGCAATCATTTAAATTTAATCAGATGCTTTATTAAAATGCCTATTTAGCCTTGTGCGTATAAAAGTTCCAAAGGTGTTGATAAAAGATCCAAAAATATATTTAATTAACTTTGGAGTGTCAATAACTCTAAATTATTTTTGAAATTCTTATCTTTGAGTTTACCAATTATCGAAAAAATAATGATATGTCCTACTTACAATCTAATTTACGTACTCAGAAATACTTATATTCTAACTAAAATTAATTAGAAAAATCAGTAGACGTCCCAGGTTCAAACTGGGAATGTTTCATAAATTCCTTTGGTGTTTATCTTCTAAAGACTTTCCTACCTATAAAAGAAGTGACGGAGTATATATTTATGTAAATTGCTATTACTTAAAGAATTTAAAAGTTGAAACTACTTGTCACCCGTGGCCTGGTTTTTCTTTTTATTACAAACAATTCAGAGATAAACACAAAAAAGGTCGAGTAAAATTTTAGTGTTACAAAGAATTGATTTTTACAAAAAGATTTTATATGCAGTATACAGATACCAATATAATATGTTTATATCTGTATAGATACTAATCAAACGAAAACCTTTTATTAGTATAGACTGCTCAACATTTATGGAAATGACTGGTGCGTTAACAAATACGCATTGCATCTTCGAAACATTTTAATTGCCTTTGACATTTACAATGCAATCGCTTATCGAGAGTATGGAATTATTTTCTAATTGACAGTCTCTAATGCTTTTAGTTCATCGTTTATCTTCAAGGTATTTTGTATCCTGTGCAATCAAAATAAATCTAAACTAGTAGCATAGGCTTACCGTCACTTACACCGTGACATATGACTGGGTGGTAGAGTTTCGCAGCGACTCACCCGGATTGCTACCATCGCCTTACCTATTCCTGCCGCCATAACGTCATGACATGTTCCGGTTTGGAGGGTAAGATAGCCGGTAAACTTACTTTTGCTCGAGGCCTAACATCCCGGCCTCAGGTTACCACCTTTGGTGTCTCTAAGCGGCGTGAATTTCTTACCAACAGGAAATCGTTCTATTTGTTTGCCTTCCAATGTCATAAAAAAAGACTAGATGTGGCTTGCGGCTTTGCCCGCGTTTTCACAGGAACCCGTTGTGCGATCGGGAATATAAGTAGTCTATATGTTAATCCAGGTCACAATCTATCTGTGTTCCAAATTGCAAACAAATCCGTTCAGTCATTCCAGCGTGAAGGGTTACAAACATACATACTCACAACCTTTCGCATTTATGATATTAATAGGATTTCGCCTTGAAGTCAAGTTAACGGCAAGGTATATTTTAGCTGCTCTAAAAAAATTCAAATAAGTATCTAGAGCGCCTATAAAGTTTCCAACATCTTGAACTGTTTAATCCCAAGGTATACAATTCCCAGAGACTGTCATTTGAGCATATATAATCTTATATTAAATTGTTTTCATCATTGGAACTTGGTGAAACTCCATTAAGTATATGAAAACAATTGCACTGTTTTACTTTATAAAGTGAACAGTGCAAGTGTTTTCATATATTAAAAATACGTATGAGTATATTATAGCCTTAATAAATAAGAGACATATTACTTTGATAAAAGAATGCATTACTTTGCGGAAATCCAAGCTTAAATTCATATAAATTATTTATGGCCTCTGTATTCTAGCGGTCTGGCGTTGGACTTGACTTCTTAAAGTCCCGGGTTCAATCCCCGCGTCGGGCAATAAAAAAATGAACGTATATTTTTAATTTTCTAATAAAAATAACGTTGCGCGGGATCGGATATGTGCCCGGTTGGCCATAGGGACTATCACATTGTGGGACTTAGTATCTTCGTCTAGTCGTGGGTGCCCTGGTTGTTACTCTCCTTTCCCTTTCGGGAAATGGGCGTGAAGACACTTTACTTTGCCTTAAAATAAATAAAAACTTAATTTACAATTTTCCGCCAAAAAATTATGCGAAAAATTGCAAATTAAATCATTTTATTTGGATTTACATATTACTTTGTCCAGATTATCGTTTACCGTTGCCATGTTACGAGTTTTACTTTCATTGGACGTATGATGTCATTCCTCTGAGGCTAGCCGAACCAATATAGTCAAGTTATCCCAAAACTACCACCTACGCAAGGGCGGATCATTGAGGCCATCTGAGATCGAATTTAATTCGCCCTATTAAATTATTATGCCCTGAATGACCCTAGTCATTCTTTAGGTCCCAGGTTCGATTCCCCGGATCTGGCAAGAAAAGAAATAAAAAATGTGTATTTTCAGTTTTCCTAATGAAAATAACGTTGCCCGGGATTGGATATGTGCCCGGTTGGCCATGGGCTTGCCACGTATCCTATTATGGGACTTGGTGTCTTCGACTAGTAATGAGTGCTTTGGTTGTGTCTCTGTTTACTTTTACGGAGATATGGACATGAAGATACTTTTAAGGTAAGTATCTTCACGCTCATATCCCCGAAGAGGTAGGCAGAGGCACAACCAGGGCACCCACGACTAGCCGAAGACACTAAGGTCCCACAATGTGATAGGTGGCAAGCCTATCGCCAACCGAGCATATAATATCCAATTCCGGGCAACGTTAATGTCATTAAAAAAATTAAACGTTTTCTATTTTTTTTGTTGCATGGCCCGGGGATCGAACCCGGGACCTCAAGAAGTCAAATCCAACGCCGGACCGCTAGACTACAGAGGCGATTCCTTAAAAGATTTTTAAAACATACTTTTAAAATGTTCATATGCCAGCAAATGGAACGAGGAAGCCATAGTAATTCTTTACCACAGGTCAAGAAACATGCACTCTATAATACGATACATAGCGAAAGCTCTGACGAAACCACTCTCACTATCATCTTTATTTGTTTATATCCACCAATCGATTATAAATCTTATCTCAATAGCCAGAGAGTGCTGTTTACTCCCCAGCCTATTATGTAAGGGGAACAGGTTTGATGATATAAGTTATGTATGTTTTTAAATTTCAATCAAAACCGGTCATCATAAGAGAAGTTTATGTATTCATACATACAAATACTTTTATCTTATATATGTATTTTATAATCGTCTGTGTGGTTCAGTGGTTCGGTGTTGGTCATGAATAAATTAGGTCGCGGGTTTGGGTCCTGAGTCGGGTAACTCAAAATTTAGTGGATATGTATCTTCACGCCCATATACGCGAAGGTTTAGGCAGAGGCACAACCAGGGCACCCACGACTAGCTGAAGATACTAAAGTCCCACAATGTGATAGGTGGAAAGCTTATCGCCTACCGGGTATATATTCATTCCCGAGCAACATTTTTTAAGAAAATTAAAAAAAACACATTTTATTTTTGTCACCTGACCCGGGATTTGAACCCCGGACCTCATGTGCTTTCAATTTTGTAACAAATAACACGTTAACTGGGATTAGATAAGTGTTTGGTTAACCAAAGGTGTACTACCTATCATATTGTACCTAAGTACCTTTGGCTATATAATAGTGGATGCCCTAATTTTACCTCTGCCTAGATACTTCCTGTATGTTTTATATGTTTTGGACCTACGTTGAACTATAAAGGAAGTTGTTAGAAAATAATTTAAGCAGAGTAGAACTGCAAAAAATCGACTTCAATTTTAATACTATGTCGTTTACCGGCTAATGTTAGTATCATATATCCTATCTAAAGATAAAAATGGACAGCGGTTACCTGACAACTGATCTAAAATAACACGATCGCTTATCTTAGATAGTTTATAAATTTAGCTATAAATAAACAAAAATATGCATTATGAAGGTGTGCGTTACCCTAGCAAGAAGTAGCACCTAGAGTGATATGAGTGGGACAAATAATTAGTGCTCGATGTGTTGTAAATGTGCGCCGAATAAAAAAAATGTGCATGTTGTCGTTTTATAAAAAAACGGAAAAAACACTTCTTGCTGGGGTAACGTTACCCGTTACGTATTGAGAAGCTTTTATGATCATATATGTTGTGTATAATGAGGTTGTAGGTTCATAGTTAATATTTTTAAAGAAAAATTTTCTTTTTAGGGCGTTTAAATAAAAGCTTTTCTAAAAATATTTTTTGAATGTATCTAAATTCTTCTTACATTCTGTTAAACAACTTATATATGTAGGTTATTTACATATAACAACGGGAGACCCACTGCGAATAGCCATGTTTATTGTTTATAAATGTCTGGATTAATTATGTATAAGTCGACAAAATTTGCATTAAGCCTAGTAAAGTCAAACAATGTTAACAAGATCTTGACAAATAAGTGTCCATAATAATTTATAGAGTAAAGGTTTATATTTTGTTAATACGAGTATACTCCTAGCGGAGGTAGTGAGATGTCCTCAGTCCTCACCGTATTGCCAGATATAGAAAAAGTTAAGTATCGTTATTCATTTCTACACATTTTACACGATTGGACAATGGACTTAACTTCAAGTGGCCCCAGGTTCGATTTCTGGGTTGGGCAACAAAAACAATTTATTTTAATTTTCTAATTAAAAAAAATTGTTCGGAATTGGTTGTGTTTCCTTTTGTTGATAGAATTGCCACCTATCATACTGTGTGACTTAGTGTCTTCGGCTAGTCGTGGGTAGCCAGGTTGTGCCTCTGCCTGTGCCTCTGGGATATGGGCGTGAACATACTTTTTTTATGTGAACTGTAAATTGACTTTCTTTTAATTATACATATATATTAGTAGAGGTTTTTGCCATATATTTATATAACATGAAAAAAAAGTAATTTGTGTGAACTTTGACAATATAAAAAATGATATCGTATTTGAAACGGCCTATTGTCTGTTATTTGGAGATATTGAAAAGAATTGCCCGTCTTTTAAACTCTTTTGTTGCCTCAGACAAAGGTAAAATGAATGAATCAAGCCTTACTTTATATTTTACAAGCTTTTATTTCATTCCCAAAGTAGGTGTGTTTATTTTGATGAAATATTACTATTCAATATTAAACTCTACCGATTTTGCCAACAAATCATTTAATAAAATGGACCTGACATGATGATGAAGGCAGAAGGTGATCATGAATTCCCAATATTATTCTATCGTATTTAGGCATCTGATCCCCGTGTTGGTCCGGGCTCCTTTGCAGAATAGACCATTTGCCTTCCTGCCAGGTAGCTCGTAAAAGGCGAGCATAGGATTACCGTCATTAACACCGTGGCATCTTACTTAGACGTCCCTAAATGTAACAGTGACGAGAACTATTTGAGACTGAAATCGGTCTTTCGAAAGTAACCGGGTGGCTCGTTGCAAAACTATACTGCCCAGGGGGGTGATTATGTAACTCAGTTACCAACTCAAAATGGATGAGTGTACATCGAATCGCTGTCAAATGACGTGTTTTGTATTTGCTATCTCCAGTGACCAACAGAAATACAATAGAGATAGCAAACACAAATGACGTCATTTGATGTACACTTTTACAGTTTGAGTTGACAACTGAGATACATAATCACCCCCCCCCCCCCGAGATGGTCACGGTGTTTGTGTCACCGATGCTAACTATTTTCAGTAAAAGTAATAGATTTTTTCTACCTCGAGGCCAAAATATGATTACGATTATGAAACAGACATCAGTCTTTCCAATATGGGTGGCTCATTCCAAAGTTAGACCACCCTCTACTCAAGGTGTTAGTGTCACCAATGTCAACTATTAGTACTGAATGCATTAGGCCTTTTCTTTAAAATGGCCCGAGACTGACGTCAGCCCCTTATATTAGGCCCGGGGGGGTGTTAACAAAGTTAACACATAAATTCTTCGCAGGTTAAAGTTAGTCAGATCTGAGATAAGCCTAACCTTACGTAAACCAAATTACAATGGTCTTTATTTCGTTATGTACTGATTATAATGTATAAATTTCAGATATAAATAAATTTCCATAATTTACTATTGTTTTGGGATTTAAATTAGGAATCTCATTAATAAATTAATTGCCTTATAAACTGAAAGTAGTCCAGGGCTTTGTTTTTAGGGTTCCGTATCCAAAGGGTGAAAATGGACCCTATTACTAAACCTCCGCTGTCTGTCTGTATATATTAAGGGTCCTCACACAATAAACGTGTTTTTTCGTATTTTTTTGCTCAATATTAAAAACAGTAGCAGGTAGACGCTTCATATTTTCACGGAATATTTGCTTGTACATTACCTTTCAAAATAAATAACTCAATAACAATTAAATAATAAACACAACAAACGTAAATTTTAATAGATGATAGTACGGAACCTTTCGTGCGTGAGTCCGACTCGCACTTGGCCGGTTTTTTATGTGATAGGTCAGCGAATAGGTCTTCTGGTGGTAAGAGACAACCATTGCCTTCACATAATTATTGCAGTTGGTACACTGTCCTGCGGCCCGGGATTTTACGCCTATTTGGCAAGTAAACCTGCTGCCTTTCCCTCTGGAGTGGAACAAAACAGTCATTATGGCTACAGAAATAGGTAAGGTAAAGGATCCCTACCTAGGCTAGATATTGCACTACAATCTACCACCTGTGGTCTTGTTGAGGTAAGGTAAAGGATCCCTACCTAGGCTAGATATTGCACTACACTCTACCACCAGTGGTCTTGTTGGTACTGACCTTTATTTTAACAAGCGTTCGCCTCTTACGACCTACTTGGTAGAGAGGCAGATGGTCTATTCTACTCAGCGGACCCGGAGTCGAATCGAATCGAATCAAATATAATATAAAATTACCACGCCGCCTAGAGACACTAAAGGTGGTAATTGTGCGTTGCCAACCAGAGGCCAGGATGTTAGGCCTTGAGCAAAAGTAAGTTTACCGGCAACCTTACCCTCCAAACCGGAACACGTTATGAGGTTACGGCGGCAGGAATAGGTAAGGAGGTGGTACCAATCCGGGTGAGTCGCTGCAAAACTCTACCACCTAGTAGGATGTCACGGTGTTAATGACGGTTAGCCTATGCTCGCCTTTTACGAGCTGCCTGACACAGGAAGGCAGATAGTCTCTTCTGCAAAGGAGCCCGGACCAAGACGGGGAAACAACAAAACAAAGTCGATTCCTCTGTCCCTATGTCCCTTTGTATGCTTAAATCTTTAAAACTACGCAACGGATTTTTATGCGGGTATTTTTAATAGACAAAGTGATAGAAGAGGAAGGTTTATATGTTTATTTCATAACCGTGCAAAGTCGTGGCGGGCCGCTAGTTTAATATAAAATAACTTTCGGTTAGGCAAATAACCACAAGAGAGCTAATTTGTTGTCAGTGACGATTTGGACACACCATGTATTATCGTCTCTTAACCTTGAAGTTGTTCAAGCAAATTGGCTATTGAGAAAAACGTGCCTCGTTTTAGGGTTCCGCATATATCTAATAATGGTACAAACAAAATATCTGATCCCTATACAATAATTTCTAAGCACTGTAAGGGAGTTACATATTTCGTTTGCTTTCTGTACGAATATATTCTTTGCACATTAGACGTAAAATGACTGTCCCCCGTGTTAGTCCAGGTTCCTTTGCAGAATGAACCATCTGCCTTCCTGCGATGCATCTCGTAAAAGGCGAGCATAGGATTACCGTCACTAACACCGTGACATCCTTCTAGGTGGTAGAGTTTCGCAGCGACTCGTCCGGATTGTTACCACCGCCTCACCTATTCCTGTCCATTTAATACGAGTATTTAAGATACATACACATATAAATCAAACTTATAACTCTTATTTTTTCCGTCGAAGGTTTAAGTAGACAATAATGATAAGAGTAATAGGAGATTGACTGGTGGTTGTCATTACATGTCCTGGAATATGAATTGAATATGAATCAGCATATAATACTTATTTAAAAAAATCTCTTACCCTCGACAAAACTTATATGTGAACCTAAGAACCATTTCGATCACATCAGCTATCAAACAACATAATCCGCATCGAAATCGAACCATTTGTTTAGAAGTTGTATTGAGACAGATAGGCACACACACTTTTTCTGTGGGTTAAAAGTATCTAGTATAACTAAGAACTCACGGCGCAGTTTTGATCCGCGCCCGCCACGTTTACGGGCGCGCGCCTTCTGTAGAATGAAGATTTATATGCAAAAAGTAAGAACACATTTCACGACGCGTTTTACACCCGCACCGCCCGCGGTTGTTTGCGGATCCCGCGAAAGCGGTCGCCCGCCGGAATCGTACAACTTTGCGAGCCATGATATCAACCACGACGGCTGTGTGACCGCACATATTACCGGTTTTTTTTTTGTTTTTATTTATGATATTGGAAGGCAAACAAGCAGATGGATTTCCTGATGTTAAGAAATTCACGCTGCCTAGAAACACATTAACTGCATGAGGTCCCGGGTTCGAATCCCGGGTCGGCCAACAAAAAGTTTCCAATTTTCTAATAAAAAAAAATTTTGGTCGGGATTGGAAATGTGCCCGGTTCGCGATAGGCTTGCCACTTATCACATTGTGGGACTTAGTGTCTTTGGCTAGTCGTGGGTGACTTGGTTGTACCTCTGCCTACCTTTTCGGGGATATAGGCATGAAGATACTTTTTACTTTGGAAACACCAAAGGTGATAATGGTGCGTTGCCAACCTGAGGCCGGGATGTTAGGCCTAGAGCAAAAGTAAGTTTACCGGCTACCTTACCCTCCGAATCGGAACACGTCAAAAACGGTCTTATGAGTTTTTAAATAAAACCGCAGTTCCACGACCCCGACGGGCACGGATGAAATCGCTCCGTGAGTTCTTAGTGGCCGTGTAAAACCCCCCCCCCGTGTTGGTCCGGGCTCCTTTGTAGAATAGACCATCTGCCTTCCTTGCCAGGCAGCTCGTAAAAGGCGAGCATAGGCTTACCATCACTAACACCGTGACATCCGACTAGGTGGTAGAGTTTGGCAGCGACTCGTCCGGATTGGTACCACCGCCTTACCTATTCCTGCCGCCATAACGTCATGACGTGTTCCGGTTCGGAGGATAAGGTAGCCGGTAAACTTACTTTTGCTCGAGGCCTAACATCCCGGCCTCAGCTTGGCAACGCACCATTACCACCTTTGTTGTCTCTAGGCGGCGTGAATTTCTTACCATCAGGAAATCCGTCTGCTTGTTTGCCTTCCAATAACATAAAAAAAAACGAGATCGATACGAGATGGAGGACTGAAGATTTTTAACGTTTGTCTAGAAAATGCATCTATACATGCTGATCAGCATGAATAGGTAAACGTGATGACCTAGTACATACATAGTTTGAAAGAAAGAATGCAATTACTCATGCCAATAAACAAACAAACAGACAGCAAATTTGTAATGTCTAAAATTAATCTGTTTAATTGTTTAAATATTTGCACACCACATTGTCGTAGAATATGTTAGTATGAATAAATATTTACGTAATAACTTCTTATCTGGCATTTCACACAATTCATTTCAACAATTAAACAAATGTTTTATGTTTAAAAGTTTCATTGTAAACTATCCTAATTATTTTTGTTTAACATTTTTGATAGTACAGCACATTGACGAACTTTTATATGTTGAGTTTTATAGTACTTTTTTTTTTTTTCAAAATGACTACTGTTGTGTACGTCTATTGACTTTAACAACATCACCGGGCTAGTGGGCGAGCAGAGTGCTCAGCCAGAGATGTATCCTTATAGTACTTAAGTTAGTTATTTTAGTTTTGTAGTATGTATTTGGAAATTTCTTAATCGCCTCTGTGGTCTAGCGCTCCGGCGCTACTTCTTCTTGATATCCCGGGTTCGATTCTCGGGTCATGCAACAAAAATAGGAAAATGCATATTTTCCATTTTCTAATAAAAACAACGTTGCCCGGAATTGGACATGTGCCCGGTTGGCGATAGGCTTGCCAAATATCACATTAGTGACTTCGGCTATTAGTGGGTGCCCTAGTTGTGTTTCTGCCTACTCCTTCAGGGATATGTGCGTGAGGACTTACTTACTTATAATTAATTTGAATTTGAAGGCTGTTTTGACATTGATTTTAAAAATAAATTATTCCTACATAATATTTAATCGACATTGAATTATTGCCTCTGTGGTCCGGTATTGGCGTTAGCAACGTGAGGACCTGGGTTTGAAATCAGGCAACATAAAGTTGTTTTTTTTTATATAAATAAGAATACCCGAATTCAGGTACTTTTTAATATAACAAGGTGATTTGTGACAAACCTATTGTCAACCTGGCATTAATCCAATCCTGGACAACATTCGATCTTTTTTAAGATCGGATCAAGGTCTGGTTTAGGATTGGATCAGCGCCGGGTTGAAAATAGGTTTGCCAAATATCACTTTGTGATGTTAAAAAGTTATTGAATTCGAGGATACTATAGTGAGAGGGATGTTATTAATTTGACGTGTCAATGCGAATTCTTTTTTGTTTTAATTTTTTTTGTTTAAAAACTCACTTGATCTGGATGATTTTTATATCGAGTACAGGTTTTGCAGGTGATTGATTTTTTTGGATTGTTTGATGTAAAACCTGCATGATTCACCAATGAATGAAATTGAACTGCAAATGTAATTTTCTTTTAGCAACAGTATCTTACTCTTTTTACAGTGTCCTTATTCCAGCAGCGTTAAATAAATAATGTAGTCATTTCTTTTGTATTCCCTTTTTTGGACAGTATACATTCTTTTTATCTATCAAATAAACTTTTTTCCGTTTTACAAACGAGATCAGCAATCATCCGTATTTGCGAATTAAATTTAGGAACGATCAGAACCAGGCTTCAGGCCAGAGTGTATCCAATCTGAAAAAAAACATTTTTTGAATTAACAAGTAATTAAGCTCAGTAAGACTAAAAGCTCACGGAGTGGTTTTTGCCCACGCTCACGGCGGTTGCGGACCCGCAGGTTCTGTAGGTAGATTTACGTGCAAAAAGTAAGTTTTTTTTTCAGTACGTTGTTTACACTCGCAGCGCCCGCGGTTGTTTGCGGTCCCCGCGGCAGTGGTCGCTTGCTGTTAGAATCGTTTGCGAGCGATGACTTCAACCGCGACGGCTATGTGACCGCACAAATTAGCGGTCTCGTGACTTTTGAAATAAAACCACAGTTCCGCGAACGCTACAGGCGCGGGTATAAACAGCCCCGCGAGTTCTCAGTCTTAAACTGCAAAAACCGACTCCAAATATTTCATTGGGTACCACGTCGCGGTTTGATCATTCTTTTTTGGAAAGAAAACAAATTTTCCAAATGTATGAGGGACCCTTTATACATTTTAACAACATCTTATTAATGATGAGGCCGTCGAGATAAGTGAAAAACTCAAAAACCACTCAAAAACTACTGGTCGGATCATGATATAAATAAACCTAATATGGGTCCACCTCGATTCATAACCTAACTTACAAAAAAAGCATCAAAATCGGTTGGTTATTGGCCGAGTAATCGCGCGACAAACAAAAAAATCAGTCGAATTGATTTTGGAGTCGGTTAATAACGGAGTAAGAGAGTTTTGTTAATTAATTAGTTTAATTCATTGCATGTTTTTTTTTCTATAAAAAGATATTACGAATACTCAGGGAGTACCGGGACTGCTGATCCTTCAAAATTAAAACGGAATTTCGGTTAGAAAATGTTTTTCAAACGCAACAAGTGGATTTTTTTCTTTGAAACTACTTTTCACGTCTAAGTTTTTTTTATGATATATTGGAAGGCAAACAAGCAGACGGATTTCCTGATAGTAAAAAAATCACGCCACCTAGAGACACCAAACGTGGTAGTGTTGCGTTACAAACTTGAGGCCGGGATGTTAGACCTCGAGCAAAAGTAATTTTACTGGCTACTTTACCCTCCAAACCGGAACACGTCATGACGTTAAGGCGGCAGGAATAGGTAAGTTGCGGAAATTGAAAGTATTTGCAACAGAAAGACATACGAACGTTACGTTAAGAGCTTGTAAAAACATTTTCCATGGTAATAGAACTGCGCATTTGCATATTCTAATACGTTCGCAAATATGGCTGACTTTTCCGGAAGAAAGCATTGTTAGAAGTTTCACTCTTAAGATGCCGGGGACTGACTGAAAACTATGAGATTACATAATAGTTTATTCTCGTAATATTAAGAGTTAATCGCCTCTGTGGTCTAGCTGTCCGGAGTCGAACTTCTTGAAGTTCCGGGTTCGAACCCCAGGTTGGGCAACAAAAAAATAGCAAATGTGTATTTTAAATTTTCTAATAAAAATAACGTTGCCCGGGATTGGATATGTCCCCGATAGGCTTGCCACCTATTATATTATGGGACTTAGTATCTTCGGCTAGTAGTGGGTGCCCTGGTTGTGCCTCTGCCTACCTCTTCAGGGATATAGGCGTGAAGATACTTATTATTAGTTGTTTTTTAAGTCAATGATTTGCTGTCTATGAGGGTATAAGGATGAGGTATAAGACTATAATTAGCATCTACAATAACCTGAATGCTATTTTGCATTTAACTAGAAACTAGCTGCTCCCACGAACTTCGTTCAACCCATTCATTTTGTATGGAAAAAATTAAATGCTATTTTTCCTAGTTTCCTTAAAGTCAAATAGGATTAAAACTATTATATGCCAGTCTCCTGGTTATAAGCTACCTCATGATCAATTTTAAGCCAAATCGGTTTAGCCGTCCTTGAATTATAAATAGTGTTTTAAGTAGATCACAATTTAGCAAATTCCTCTGTGATCGCCGCTGTGGTCTAGCGGTCAAGTGAAGGACTTAACTCCACGAGGTTCCAGGTTCGAACCCTGGATCAGGCATCAAAAGGAAATGTTTTTTTTATTTTCTCATAAAAACAACGTTGTTTGGGATTGGATGTGTGCCAGGTTAGCGAAAGTTTCTCCACCTACATTGTGGGCCTTAGTGTCTTCGGCTAGTCAGTAGTAGGCCTACTTCTTCAGGGATACTTGCGAGAAGACGTCAATTTTTATTTAGCCTAAGAACTCACGGAGCAGTTTTTCCTCGCGCTCGCGGCGGTCGCGGAACTGCGGTTTTATTTAAAAACTCACGAGACCGCTAATTTGTGCGGTCACAATGCCGTCGCGGTTGAAATCATCGCCCACAAACTTGTACGATTCTGCGGGCGGGCAACCGCTGTTGCGGGAACCACAAACAACCGCGGGCGCTGCGGATGTAAAACGCGTCGTAAATGTGTTCTTACTTTTTGCACATAAATTTACATACTACAAAACCTGCGGGCCCGCAACCGCCGCGGGCCGCCGGTGAAAACCGCTCCGTGAGTTCTTTGTCTTAGTACAGCAGTTTTGGTTAATTTTAACATGACTTTCATACAAATGCTATTAACTATCATGCTCTATTATAATCCTTTTAAAGGTAGGTTATTTCTAAAAAGCCATATGTTTGAACTCGGATCTTTAACTATATACGGTGTAGCCGTGGAATCGTAAAAGACTGACTTTCGCATTATAAAATGAATTTAAAATTAGTCATAGCGTTTTGAGATACCTTAAAAATACTTTGAAATTTTTATTAGTAGAAGATTCCTAGAAGTTTAGACTGTATTAGCATATTATTGTTTTGCTGACTTAATTAATACAAAAAAAAACATTACGGTTTCAAAAATTTATAAAATGAAATTCCTTTCAAACATGGTTCCATAAACCCTATTAATTCCAAGAAACGTAGTTTCAATATCATGTTGCTCAGAATAACAACATAATTTTGTTGAATTATCATTATAATACGAATAATTTTAGAACTGTTTGTATCAAGAGTTCGTTGTCCTCATATTCAAGTTTGGAAATCGTTAGAGGTCAAAGTGTTATTATTTCTATCGATTATCCATACCACATATTCATACTAATATTACAAATGCGAAAATATGTCTGTCTGTTGCTCTTTCATAACCAAATCTCCGAACCGATTTTGTTGAAATTTGATGTGCATATAGTAGCTACAGATCTAAGTTCAAACATGGCTTTTTTTTCAAAAAATTACCCCAAATGACTTTCCTACTAATATAATAAAGTTTGTTTGTTACTCCCTCACGTAAAAACTGCTGAACCGATTTTCATGAAATTTAGCACATACATAGTGTTTATTTCGAAAAATCTTCTTGAGGACCATTAAACTCGCGGCCTACTGCTAGCAAAGTATATGCTATAAAGTTTGTTTAAAATAACTATACTACACAGACGAAATCGCTAGCAAATAGGTATTACTATATCATATTATTACTATATAATGTACTACACAGTATATACTACATTTACTCTATGATAATGGTACAGGATACAGAATTAAAAACGAGTGCTATTAAATTTTTGTCTGTTAGTCTTTTCACTCTTCACGCAAAAACTACTCGACCGATTTTAATAAATCTTGATTGAATTATTGAAATCGTGTTAAATCATATTCCCTCATGAATGTTGTATTTCATATTTCACTCAACTATCCAGCCTTGAAGAACGGACCTGATTCCCGACGGGGGAAAGCATTTATATTTATAGTAAATATATACGTCGGTTTTTCCGGCTCTGGGTATTTTTACATTTGTACTGGTGGTACATGTGTTATTATGTATCAATTTCGTTGACTAACACTTATAACACAAACAGGTAATTTACTTTTTTTTATGATATTGGAAGGCAAACAAGCAGACGGATTTCCTGATGTTAAGAAAATCACGCCGCCTAGAGACACCAAAGATGGTAATTGTGCGTTGCCAACCTGAGGTCGGGATGTTAGGCCTCGAGCAAAAGTAAGTTTACCGGCTACCTTACCCTCCGAACCGTAACACGTCATGACATTAAAGCGGCAAGAATAGGTAAGGCGGTAGTACCAATCCGGGCGTATCGCTGCTAAACTCTACCACCTAGTCAGATGTCATGGTGTTAGTGACGGTGAGCCTATGCTCACCTTTTACGAGCTGCCTGGCAAGGAAGGCAAATGGTCTAGGTCTATTCTACAAAGGAGCCCGGACCAAGAAGGGGAAACTTTGGGGATAGATAAATTTTGATTGATGGGAAAGAGCTGTGCAGCAAGTTGCTCGGGTAGGTCACCACCGGCTTACCTATTCCTGTCGCCAGAATGACTCTAATGTATTTCGGCCTGGAAGGCAGATATCCGGTAGACATGCATATTTGACCATACATATCGGATTCAGGTCAGGGACGCAACTGTAACATCTATGGGGTCTATAGGCCACGGTTGTCTCTTACCATCAGGAGACACGTGTACTTGTCCGCTAATCTCAGATAAAAAAATGTGTAATTTTTCCAAGGAAATGTTTTTATTTGTTTCTCAAAATGTAGAAATGTTTCTAGTTGTAAAGAATCAATAGTTTTCCTCGTCAAAACAACAAAATAAAAATATCGATAAAACATATGTATCTTTAACCATCCCTATTTTTTTTAATATCGTGTTTAAGGTTGACTTAAAAGCTAAAATTGATAAATCTAAATACTCAAAATTTTTGTATCACGTTTCGTATAATGCAAGATAATGATCATAAATAATATTACAAAGGCATACAGTGTCTATGCTAAAATTGATAAATCTAAACACTAAATTTCTGTTTTTAAAGCATAAAAGATTTTCCTCGTCTAAATAAAAATATCGATAAAACAATTGTGTTTTTTTATCAATTCCTATTTTCATTAATAATATTGTGTCAAAAAAACCCCTAAAAGTTAGAATTGATAAAGATAAGCTCGCTCTTTGTATTTACATTTATTTTAATCTTACATTTTTCTGTAATTTTTATTAACTCTTTATTGTACAGAGTTAATAATAATGATAAATCTAAACACTTAAAATTTTAGTGTCATGTTACGTAAAATGCAAGATAATAACCATAAATAATATTACAAAGGCATGTATATTTAAATTAATCTGTTCGTCGGCCGTTTCGTCGATTAGATCGAGGTTGCGATTGTCGTCGCGTGCATGTCGTCATTGTTTACGCTTTTCCCATTTTGTCAAGAATTTTCCTGAGTGCACTTCTTCAACTTCCTCAATAAATAATTGTTTTATGACGAAAAGTTAGATTAAAAGTTTGAGAAGCGCTGATATTAAGATAGATAACTACCGGGTAACGTTTAACGTCGGTTCGTTTGACACTAACACCGTGACATAGAAAGTTAAAAATATTTGCAATAACTACCCGGAATAGTACCATCGTTACGACATCCACGAAACCTATCGCCAACCAGGCACATTTTCAACCCAGGGCCACGATGTTTTATTAGAAAACTAAAAAAAAAAACATTTTCCATTTGTTTCCCGACCCGGGTATCGAACCCGGGACCTCATGAAGTCAGGTTTAACATTAGATTGTAGACCACAAAGTCAATCTCTTAAAATTACATAAAACATTATATTTGTATTATTTTGAACCATGAAGCTATTTCCTCCGTTATTTTCGCCGTGCCAAACAGCTCATAAAAGACCAGCATAATTTTACCGTCACTAACACCGTGACATTTGACTAGGTGGTAAAGTTTCTCAGCGACTTGCCCAGATTGTTACAATCACCTTACCTATTTCTGCCGTCATATTGACAATGTAGTGTTCCAATCCGGACAATAGGAAAACGCACCTGTAACATCTATGGTATAGGCCACAGTTAGCTCTTGCCGTATGGATGTTCACTCACCTCTCACAAGAAGAAGTCTATATTTTTTGCAGGCTTTACTGCTCTTTAAGTTAGTATAAATAAGTATTATAAATGTTTTCTTTAAAATTTATAGAAAATTTATCCCAAGCACAGGGCAAGTGCTAAAATAAAAAATATATTATAAATGTTGTTTATAAATTTCACAATTTTAACTCAAACTGTGCTATTTATTTATTTGACTTGCTAACCTGAAAGGTATTGAATTCTTACATTTTGTGATGTTCCGCTAAATTTTTGTTTTCATTCCTCCTGACAAAAAATAAAGCAACAAAACAAAAATTAACGAAATTGGTGTATCCGTATTCGCGCGTTTTCCAAAGGAAATTGACTTCGATTCTAAACCTCAACGGCAAAAGAGGGGTGCTGTGTATGGTGTGTATGTGGATTTCTTCGCATTAAAACTTTTAAACGTAAAGACCATCATGTTCATGGTTTTTAGCTACATTACGTATAGGTTATGTCGAAGGTTGTTGAACATTTTTACACAATTTATTCACGATACATTATAACAAGTGTCTGTATGCCAATCGGTTTCGCTATACAGGGTAACTTTCAAACGACCGGCCAAAGGGCTATGAAGATTTTGGCTTTTTGGTCGGCCATTTTCTTTTTCAAAATTGCGTTCACTGATAATTCTTTCAAAAAATGGATAGCTAATATCAATACAAATAAAAATATTCTTGAAAAAAACTCGTTAAGTGTCAAATTCCGAAGATAAAAGCAATCTAAAGCTTTACTATTAAAGATTACGACTTTACGGGGTTCAGACAGGTTTACTAAGTTACAACTTTGGGAGCTCATATCTTCGAAATGTGACACTTTACGCGTTATTGTCTCAGATTATTTTTTGTTTGTATTGATGTTAGCTATCCATTTTTGAAAGAATTATTAGTGAACGTGATTTCGAAAAAAACAAAATGGCGGACAGTATGTAAGCCAGGCTTCATACAAAAATCTTCATAGCCTTTTTAAGACAAGGGAAGTAACGCTAAAATGATAATGCATTTTAAATATTATTGCCAAATTGTAATATTTGCTGTTATAAGTTCTTATTTAAAATAGTCCGCAAAAATACTTCACTTGTCATGCTGTATTGTACCTAGTACGATTCGTGACGTCACCAGCTTGCGCATGCAATGGAATGCTTAGTTTACATTATAACTACACATTGTGCATTTTACGTCGGATAATAATTTTTGGAAAACACTTAATATAACAAGTGTTAATTTTGAAAAAATGTTTAAGTGTTAATTGTTTTTTTAATTTCTATTATTTCGTGTTTATCGAAAATGTTATCGATTCCAAACCGTCTAGTCTCTCAAAATTTGGCTAGCCTTTAAATGTAACCCTGTATAAGTATTATCAGGGCTATTACAACACACAGTTGTAAATTGTAATATACTTATAGTATAAATAAATATGAATACATTGTGTCTAGAACGGTGTTCCACCAAACGCCGATGACAATAATTTGAAACAATTTTTTTTATTTCAGGATTATTGTAAGTATAAATAATTTATAACTAAATTAGAATTAAGCTTATGTATAGTTCGTATATAAGCTAGGAGATATTTCGACGTGCAATAATTATATCCTTTATGCAAGAAACGTGAGACCGTCCCTCCACATTGTTGAAACTTGGAAAACGCAACTGAGAATTTAATTTCCCAAGCGTGATGTCCACACACCCGACAGATTTCACGGCGATAATGAATATACCTCGTGGTTGATTGGTTAGAGCACGTGCTTATCGATGGTATTCGATGAGGCTCGGGTTCAATTTCTTTTAATTTTTATTTACGTACCATTTATGTAATGTTTGTTATAGATGACCCATGACTTTGTCAGAGTAGAATAGATTTTCATACAAACTTTCATCTCCCGTTTTACGTTACGTTTAAACCATATTAATTGGTCCAGTGGTTTAGTCGTGAAAGCGCAACAGCGAGAGAACAGAAGCGTATGGATTGACTGACTGGAAAATTGACTAAGATTTATTAATGTCATCTAAGGCCACAAAAAATTAGGTACTACGACGATTGGCCCGGGATTTCTTCTTCAGATCCGTATTTGGAACTAATATGCTCTTACAAATGAAAAAAAAAACATTTTTATTAACAGATTATTAAAAAAATTGGAGTCAAGCATAACCAAAGAGGTTTCTTTTTTCAAAATCGGTTAAAAGTCGAATTCAATTTTTGGCCAACAAAAAAAGCATATTTTCATTAAAGTGAAACTGCATAAAACCTTTCAAACAGCCAACTCCAATCTTATACCGTCTTATTAATATCAGGCATTGAAATTAGTATCGAGCGTTGTAATTAGTATCGGGCGTTGTTTAAATAATTTTATCATTCTCCGTTTCTAATATAAAAAAAATCCACAAAGCCCGTCAAAGCTTGCAACTAAATTAGCTAAAAACCATATCGATCACGTCTACTTTTCATCAAAAATCCAAATCGAAATCGGGTCATTCGTTTAAAAGTTATATCGCCATATAAAGACACACACACACACACACACACACACACACACACACACACACATACACACACACACACACAGATAAAGAAAAAAAATCACGTCAAACTTACAGTACCCCTCGTTTTCCAACGAGGGTAAAAACTAATATATTATGTTCTTTTACCTTTAGAACATGGAAAAACAATATCATTTCTAACTATCCAGCAGAACTTCGTATCACGTGGTTTTATCTGATTAATGTGGTTATAGTTATTCTTCTATTTGATATTTTAAAAAAAGTTTTTTTAATCAGTTCAACAGTTCCCATGTTATACTCGTAAGTGTTATATAATACCTACCTGATTTAGTTTTACATATAGACTTTAATAAATTCGCACTCGCACCATCTTCTAATCTATAAAAGGTGTTTATAAATAAAACATAAATCATCATTAAAAGTACTTCAAGTTGTTTATCAATGACCTAGTCTTGAGATCTGGAATCCAGTATAAATGCCTGGCTACGACTTACATAAGAAATCTTAATTGCCCTGCGTTTATAGACTTTAAAAACTCATGCTAATATAATAAATATAATTACGTATGTTTTCGACGTCGGGATGTGACGACCCCATTGTCCACTAGTGATTGGTTTTGACCGCCTCGTTGGTCGAGTGGCTAGCTTACATGCCAAATTACATCGACCAGCGGCGAGACTCCGGTTCTATTCCCGACGGGGTAGGCATTTGTGTGATGAACATTTGGATGTCTGCATTTCCGGGTCTGGGTGTTTATTAAATTTATTCTGGTATCTATTTAAGTATTTCTATATATTAGTATCGTTGACTAATACCCATAACACAAGCATATAATTTGCTTACTATGGGGTTAGATTCAATTTGTGTGATTTTAATTAACTTATTTAATGATTATCGCCTTGCAGTCAGTCATAGTTTTTTCTAATGTTGGTCCAGGTATCCTGTGTAGAATAGTCATCTTCCTTCCCATCAGATAGCTCGTATTAGGCAAAAGAAAGTTAAATGAACTATTCCCAAAAAGACCACTGATGGTCGAGCGCTGTACAGCAAGTCGTCCAGGTCCAGGCTTCCATCAACTTTAGCTATTACTGCCGCCATAATCACACTGATCACCAACAAAATCCGAGGTGGTAGCCGCACTGCAAGTCGTCTGGGTAGATTTTCATCAACTTAAGTGTCTCGGTCACCAGAATGATACTGCCATAGTCAGATTTTGACGGTAGGGTAAAAGAGACGCACCTATAACATCTTTGTTGTGTATAGTCCATGGTTGTCTCGAAACAAAAAAAAAAACGTTTGCTGACTAATACCATAATAATTAAGTGCAAAACTACAAAATCCGACCCTAATTATTTCATTGGGTAACACGGCGCGATTATTCTTTTTTCGAAATATAGCTAATGATTCCAAAATGGCCCCACCTCAACATCCCACTTCGACGACCTGATGATGAGATCGTCCACTTAAGCTAAAATGTATGCACTATTAAGTACAACTCAAAAACCACTATTTGGATCTTTTTTTTATGATATTGGAAGGCAAACAAGTTGACGGTTTTCCTGATGGTAAGAAATTCACTCGGCCTAGAGATACCAAAGGTGGTAATGGTGCGTTGCCAACCTGAGGCCGGGATGTTAGGCCTCGAGCAAAAGTAAGTTTACCGGCTAACTTACCCTCCGAACCGGAACACGTCATGACGTTATGGCGGCAGGAATAGGTAAGGCGGTGGTACCAATCCGGATGAGTCACTGCGAAACTCTACCACTTAGTCAGATGTCACGGCTATTGTCATGCTAGTGACGGTAAGCCTATGCTCGCTTTTACAAGCTGCCTGGCAGGAAGGCAGATGGTCTATTCTGCAAAGGAGCCCGGACCAACACGGGGAAACTCCAATTGACCTATAAAATAAATGTAGGAATTTACAATCTGCCAGTCTCTATTTTGACATGTACTCTAATATAGAACCTCCACCTATTTGAATTTGATTTTAAACCTGTGCAGGTATTTACAAGCTGCCAGTCTCTGTTTTGACATAATATACTCTAACACAGAACCTCCACCTTTTTGAAGTCGATTTAAAACCTGTGCAGGGTTTAACAATTCTCTATTTTGACCATAGACAATCCTCTCTGAACATGCCCGATTTTTATTGTGACTAACTGTGCACATTCTCCACACATTCACAAACATTTGCGTAAGTATTTCCCAATTCTGTTTTTTAAATTAAATGACCAACCATCCGTTTCCGTTACTTATATGTTCATTTGAGATTTAGAATCTTAAAACACATTACAGAAACTCTTGTGTCAGTTAAAATGGCTATGGCTTAATTACTTAACTTCCTTATTCCTTTTTAGTTTTACGCTACGAAATTAAAGACAGTAATGGTGTGTTGCCAACTACTAAGTTTAGACTTAGTGATAATTGGACCACCTCGTAATATGCTCTTTTAATAAAAGAATCAATTTTTGAAATTGACTGAGATTCATAAAAAAATATGTGTCGAACCTCCTTCTTTTAAATTCGATTAAAATCTGCAAAAATCGATTCCAATTCCATTATGTATGCAAACAAAAAATATACACAATTACGATTAAGTAGGTACTAAAAAACCGACAGTCGTATCTTTGTATGGGGCTATGAATCATGACCAATAGGAAAAAGATGTCGTGGTTGCAACTTGCAACTTGCACTACTGCCTATCTCTTCAGGAATACGCGCGTGAATATGCGTATTTTAGTTGGCTTTAAAAGAAGAGGCTTACAATGTGATTGTTTTTTATTTTTTTGTATGTTGGTTACCCGATTTATGGAATTGACATATTTATTGGAATTGACATAATTATTTAATTTTTACATATCTAATTAAATTAAATTATTTATTTTAATCGAATTATTAATTGCAGTTTAAACTTAATTAATAGGTATTACAAATGCATCATAATTTATTTGATTGAATTAAAATATAAATAAAGTCAAAAGAAACAAATGAAAATGTAATAATTGAATAATTTAAACAATGCTTTTTGATAAAATATAGCATTAAGAGATAATATAATGCTAATATAGCCTTAAATAAAATTTGTATACCAGTTAAGTCTGGTGAAATAGGCGAAGCATAAATTATAACACTTCCATGTACCCTATTTATGCACAAATAAAGAGTTATTATTATTTTTATTATTATTACTCCGTCGATCCGAACCGATTGTAATGATTTTTTTTGGAAATTATATCATAATTTAGAAGTGGTCCCGTATTATTTTTTTTTATGATTCGACTGGTGGATTTTGAGTTCTATGTATTAGTGTATTTTTTGTATAGCTAAGTATTACTTTTTCATTATTCGACTAATAGTTTATTTAAGCATGATTAAGTATAACTCATAACTGTTGGATGTTGGTAAATTTTTTGTGGGACCATCTCGGAATCATAAGCTATCTCTCGAAAAATTATATATCAAACCGTGTCATCGTAATGAAAATATTGTAGTTTATCTGGCAGGCAGCTCGTGAAAGACGAGCAAAGGCTTACACTCACTTACACCGTGACATATGACTAGGTGGTAGAGTCTCGCAGCGACTCCCGGATTGGACTTGAGGCCCGGATTGGTACCACCGCCTTACTTTTTCCTGCCGCCAAAATGTCAGCGCTTGCCGTTGACGTATTCCGGTTCGGAGGATAAGGTAAACTTAACTTACTATTGCTGGAGATCTAACGTCCCGGCCTAAGGTTGGCAACGCACCATTACGACCCTTGGTGTCTCTAGGCGGCGTGAATTTCTTACCATCAGGAAATCCGTCTGCTTGTTTGCATTGATATTGGAATATCAAAAAAAATTGGCACTTTTCCTGCGCCTAAATTGTTTTATTATAGACATCAATTTTATTATTTCTTCTATTTGGATTAAAAATAACATGGGTTTATACGGGTACCACAGGGATTAAAACATTGGTTGTGAACATTGGTTTGTTCACTAAGGTCACCTTTGTTGAAGGCGCGATTACAACCGTCTGAATGAAGCTTTAAGAAACTTCCAATTACGATTACTTCATTCCCATTATGGACTATGTCATCACTACCGGAATCATTACACAATGTCCATATTATTCTACTTGAATCGGTAAACGCTTAAGAGTCAATGCGTATATCGTTTACGTAAACTTGACTCATACAAGAAAGTGACTTTCATACACAAAACCATGCACGCGGAAATGATCCGTATTACGTTACAAGATGTAATAATATTGTGTAGATTGTAGAAAACATAATTTAGCACATTTTTGTTAGCGGGTTCGAAGTTTAGTCAACCTTTAAGGTAATAATCTATATCTACATATCGTTGCTCATCAGTCTCTATGGTCGAGTGGTGTTTGATAGGACTTCTTGAGGTCCGGAATCCGATTCCCGGATAGTGCAACAAAACGTGTCTTTCCAATAAATACCTATACAAAAATTTAATCCCATTTCTGGGTTGGGGAAACAAATATGTGTTTTTACTTTTTTTTCAATATACGAGTATACCTATATATCCATATATTAATACGTGATGCTAAAACTTTGGACCCCTTTTTACGAAAATTGCGCGGACGCAGGAGCATAAAATTTGGCACACTTACAGTTTATGTGTAGGAGAAGTGCAGAACGCTAATATTTTTGAATAATAATGCTTATAAAGTACATTAAATCAATAAATAAAACATCACACACGCTACCATGCATTTGACACCCACAAACAAATATATTGATGATAAAGATAAAGAGAAAAGATCACAGATGGCGCACTAAAAAGTTTGGAAACAAAGTAATTGGTCTTGAAAAATGAAGATGGCGTTCTTATCAACAAGATATTAAAATTTATTATGGTCGAATTTCGACCAACGGGCAACCACTAGTTTACATAAAAATTGAATCCCAATTACGCGTGGTCATCGAATCTCGCTTGAACGTGTCTGGACAAATTTTGTTCATTCTTTTTTTGTTGCGTTAGTTAGAAGTTAGTACCTAGTAGTTTCTTGTAAAAAACGGGGAAAAAAAATGAGGGAAAATAAGAAGAAACAGTGCTTTGATCCATACAAACTTTTAGTACCTGTTAATGTCAAGCGATGATCGGCTAGTTTTCTAATAAACAACGTTACTCAGAATTACTCGTAGATGAGGCCCGTTACATACACCCGGAACTCCGTTTCGAAAAATACAAATCTATGAAGCTACCACATTTATTCGGTACTTTTCCGTTAGGAATTTTAGTGTATTCGTATATACGCCATTTTGTTTCGAATTTCCGAAACGGAATTTTACAAAGGAATTCCGATTTTATGTAGCGGACCTAAGTGTCCGGTTAGCGATATGTTTCCCATTTAACATTGTGGCACTTAGTGTCTTCGCTAATCGTGTGTACCCTGTTTATACATCTGCTATCTCCTCTGTTCTTTTCTACCATTTTCCCCGTGTTGGTCCGAACTCCTTTGCAGAACAGACTATGTGCCTTCCTACAAGGCAGCTTGTAAAGAGTGAGCATAGGCTTGCCGTCACTAACACCATGACATCTGACTAGGTGGTAGAGTTTTGCAGCGAATCGCCCGGGTTGGTACCACCGTCTTACCTATTCCTACTGCCATAACGTGAATGATTGCGTCAATGTAAAAGTCAACATGCTTTTGCTCGAGGCCTAACATCCCGGCATCAGATTGGCAACTCATGATTACCACTTTTGGTGTCTCTAAGCGGCGTGAATTTCTTACCATTAGGAAATCCGATTGCTTGTTTGCCTTCCAATATTGTTGAAAAAACAGTTATAAATAAAATAACATATTTGAATTTAGAACATAAGTCATGACCAATCAACAAAAACTAGACTGTCGTAAAATGCAAATAAGGCATCATTGTATAAAATCCTTAACAAGCTGATCTGCAATCTGATTATGTGTCTCAGTGGCCAACTCAAAATGGAAAAATGTACATCAAATAGCTGTCAAATGACATCATTTGTTTGCTATCTATATTGTATTTCTGTTGGTCACTGGAGATAGCAAAAATAAAACACGTCATTTGACAGCTTTTTGATGTACACTTATCCATTATGTTTGCTATCTCCATTGTATTCCTGTTGGTCACTGGAGATAGCTAATATCAAACACGTCATTTGACAGCTATTTGATGTACACTTTTCCATTATGTTTGCTATCTCCATTGTATTCCTGTTGGTCACTGGAGATAGCAAATATCAAACACGTCACTTGACAGCTATTTGATGTACACTTTTCTATTTTGAGTTGGCCACTGAGATACATAATCAGCCTCTGGTCAATTGTGATGACGCATTATGCAAGGACCGGTCGAAAATATAAAATGGTGCAGGAGAAAGCTACTTACATAATGCCTTAATATTTCGCGATCGCTTAATGCCAATTTGTATTGTGAAGCACGATGCCGTGGGAACGGTCGAAAGGCCAATAATGTTCTAATTATGGGACGGATGCTAATTAAATAATTATATGTTAAGTGACCTGATTTTGTCAACTATAGTAACACATGCAATTTATTTAGAAACACTTGTACTTTCCACAATATATTTTATTATTTTTATTTTTATGGTTTAGCCAACCGGTTTCGCTATACAAGCATCATCAGGGCTATATAATAACTTGTTATGTATTTGTTATATATGTTATATATGTTGTTGCATCAAGAATGGAATTCCACCAAGCACCGACAATAAGAAGTATAGAATCTATAGTAACACATCATTGAAAATAAATAGAAATGTTTTCACGCCCATATCTGCGAAGAGGTAGGCAGAGGCACACCAGGGCACCCACGACTAGAAGGAGACACTAACGGCCAATATTAATAATCAATCCTAATCCAAAACTTGCTGTCCAAGATTGATATTTTGATCAATTTTTATGTTATCGCTTGCCAATAACATACCTATCTGTGGACAGGATAAATATGGCAATTAGGTCTTGGATAGGCCGCCGGATACGCAGCTATCTAGATTGCTTGAAATCCATTAGATTGAGATACATTATTAACATTGGCCGTAAGTCCCACATCGTCTATCCAATACCGAGCAACATTTTTTTTTATTAGATTATTTTTATTGAAAATAATGATAATAAATAAGTGCGATACAAGTTAACCAAATGTTTTTTTGTAATGTTAAAGTTTTTTTTAATTTTATTTACATATCCTCCGCCGTTGCATTGACCGCCTCGTTGGTCGAGTGGCTAGCGTACACGCCTAACTACATCGGCCAACCAAGAGGCTCGGGTTCGATTCCCGACGGGGGCAGGCATTTGTGTGATGAACATTTAGATGCCTGCATTTCCGGTTCTGGGTGTTTATTAAATTTATTCTGGTAAGTATTTAAGTATTTCTATGTATTAAGCTCGTTGACTAGCACCCACAACCCAAGCATATAATTTTCTTACTTTAGGGTTAGATTCAATTTGTGTAACTTGTCCAGGGACATTTATTTATTTATTTTATCTCATCTCTCTAATACAGCGTAATGTGACAGTGTAGCAAACAATAGGAAACTCAACACTATCTATACTAAAAATAATCAACAAAAGTATCTATGTGAGTTCGTTCAGAGAAAAATGGAATAAAGCCAACTTATTCTTTCTTTCTTTCCTAACTACGAACATAATTTTTTGTTATATGAACCGTCTCCTGAACTAAAACACCATAATATGGCCTCTTTGGTCTAGCGGTTCAGTTGTTGGACTTGACTGTATGAGGTCCCGTGTTCGAATCTCTGGTCGGGTAACAAAAAGAGAATTGAGTTTTTCCAATTTTCTAATAAAAAAAATGTTGCTCGAGATTGGAAATGTGCCCAGTTGGCGATAGGCTTGCCACCTATTACATTGTGGGACTTAGTGTCTTCGGCTAGTCGTGGGTGCCCTGGTTGTGCCTCTACCTACCTCTTCGGGGATATGGGCGTGAAAATGCTGTATATACGAAGAATAAAAACAATCTTGCTGTGCATATGTCTCGTCTTCACAGAACTAGTTATGCTTTCATGGGCCAATGTATACGTTTTTACAAACTTCTTCAGCATATTAAAGACTTACCGATTAAAAATGTTTTAAATTTAGTTTGTATGGTAAGGGTTATTATGATATTTAAGCATATTTACAGAAATTATGTATGTAATATATTTGTGTTAATTAGATAAGGTAAAAGACAAGTCGGCTGAGTTTATTTTTTTTAAGATAGGGGAGGTAAACAAGCAGACGGATTTCTTGAGGGTAAGAAATTCACGCCGCCTAGGGACGACAAAGGTGGTAATGGTGCGTTGCCAACCTAAGGCAGGTGTGCAAAGCCTCGTGCAAAAGTAGATTAACCAGCTACCTTATCCTCCGAACCGGAATACCTCATCGGCAAGGTAACGTCAGTGGCAGCAGCAATACGTATGGCGTCGATACCAATCCGGGCGAGTCGCTGCGAGACTCTACCACCTAGTCAGATGTCACGGTGTTAGTGACGGTAAGCCTATGCTTGCCTTTTACGAGCTGCCTGGCACAGGAAGGCAGATGGTCTATTCTGCAAAGGAGACCGGACCAATACGGGGAAAGTAATAATAAACGTTGGTCATACATATCAAAATTATAAATGCGTTGTTTATAAGCTGCTACATTTCTTATGCAAGTTTACTAAACTTTCCTTCAAACGGGAACATGACAATGGCCAGCGCTGTCATTGTGTCAGGTTAAATGATTGACGGAACAAAGAACAATAACGAGCTGGTTTATGAATTATTTAGTTCTGAAAGTAACTATAAAGCTACGTAAAACATAGTGGTAACCAGTACCATTCTAGATAAAGGTACGAAAAATACACATTTGACTCAACAAATGTGTTTAACGACTGGTCACATGACAGCAGCGCACTTATAACATCTAAGGTGTGTATTTTTATTTATTTATTTTTACTTAAGTGACTACAATTATACTTATAAATTAAACAATTTACATAATTGAATCATGGTTCACTAATTACTTAATTAAAAAAATGGTTGCCTGTAAAGTCGGTTTTACGGGCGAAGATTTTACGTGATTACGTCTTTTTCTCGGTAGAATATTTATTGATATGAATATTATTAAATTGCACGATAGGAACAAGAAAATGAATGAAAATAAGAATTGCACAAATTTTAACTACAGAAATATATTTTGTTTACTAAAACATTGTACCGGTCCGGCGGGCCTCTCTCTCGTTCGGTGACTCATCGTAACAGTCGTGAGCGGGCGTTACACTTTTTCAATAGTGACTCCGAGCCACAACCTTATTTATAAACCTAATTGTTGTCACGTCAAAAAGAATTAGTTGTCTCCGTGCTGATTCGGGTTCACCGAGTAGAATAGACCATCTGCCTCTCTGCCAGGCAGATCGTAAGAGGCGAGCACTGGTTAAATATAAAGTATTCAACTAGACCACTGGTGGTATAGAGCTGTGCAGCATTTTGTCTGGGTAGGAACTCACCACCTCCAGTTTGGCGCAACTTTCATACAAAAAAAATAAAAAAAATGAGTTTGCTATGTTTTTTATTCGCCCAAATCATATGACACTCATTGCCTTATATCGGAATGCCTTTAGACTTACTTTCAAATTATACGGGTTATACTTTTTCAAGTAAACTTTATACAAATTCGGGCTTGCTATGTATCTATGGAAGTCCTGCCTCTTTTTACGTAGTATTTATATACTCTTTGACCACCTCACCTATTTCTTCAGCCAAAATAACTCTGGTAGGGTAGCCAGTACTCTTGCACAATGGGCTAATGTTCTCGCCACAGGACAACAACGCACCTGTAACATCAATGGTGTCTATAGGCAACAGTTGTCCCTTACCATCAGGAGACCCATGTGCTTATTCGCTGGCCTATCACGCAAAAAATACCTATATTCACGCCAATTCCTTACCGGATTAGGCAGATGGTATCGAGTACCAAATGTCACGAATACGCATTTAATACTTAATTTACATTTCAGTTTTCACATTGATTATGATTGATATTATGATTGTTAGTATAGACATTATTGGAATATACAAACATAAGTAACAATCGTGATACGGTTTCAATTAATATATTATTTTTTTATGAAATGAATGGATATATAACATAAGTTATTTTTACAAAAAATCACGTTTGTGTTTTCGAGATTTGCACTAAAGTGTTTCTTAATTATTTAATATCATTAGTCGCCTCTATGGTCTAATGCTCCGGCGTCAGACTCGACTACTTGAGGTCCCAGGTTCCACCACCTATGACATTGTGCGACTTACTTCGGCTAGTCGTGGGTTGTGCGTGAAGATACTTAATTATGTGCAATTAGCAGCTCTTGATGGACAAACTTCTATTTTATCATATATATCTACCTCTATCTATAAATGCACTTAAATCCGTTTTGCTGGTTTAACGATCTAAGTAGGGACAGAGGAAAGCAACCTTATTTTATACATAAAGAGTTATTATTATAATATATATAATATATTATATATTATATTATATATAATATAAATAATCGCCTCTGTGGTCTAGCGGTCCGGGTGTTGGACTTGACTGCATGAGGTCCCGGGTTCGAATCCCGGGTCGGCCAACAATAAGAAAATTGTATTTTTCCAATTTTCTAATAAAAAAAATTTTGGTCGGGATTGGAAATGTGCCCGGTTGGCGATAGGCTTTTCACCTATCACATTGTGGGACTTAGTGTCTTCGGCTAGTCGTGGGTGCCTTGGTTGTAATAATATATACCAACCGTGTTGGTCCGGGCTCCTTTGTAGAATAGACCATCTGCTTTCCTGTGCCAGGCAGCTCGTAAAAGGCGAGCATAGGCTTGCCTTCACTAGCACCGTGACATCTGACTAGGTGGTAGTGTTTTGTAGCGACTCGCCCGGATTGGTACCACTGCCTTACCTATTCTTGCCGCCATAACGCCATGACGTGTTCCGGTTCGTAGGGTAGCCGGCAAACTTTCTTTTGCTCGAGGCCTAACATCCCGGCCTGTGGTTGGCAACGCACTATTACCACCTTTGGTGTGTCTAGGCGGCGAGAATTTCTTACTATCAGGAAATCCGTCTGCTTGTTTGCCTTCTAATGTCATAAAAAAAAATTATTTGGTATCCAATGCCATCAAAATCCAAGCCGTAGGTAGGCAGCTAATTGTATCTATACGCGAAATTCATCTGTTTGTTTGTCCTTAAACGTGTTTGGAGAGAGGCAATTCAAAACACAGTTCACACATTACACGTTGCAAGCTAAACAAATTTGCTGTACAAATATTGATACGGTTGCGTTTGGTGAAACAGAAGCGCCATTGATCTCGATCGGGGTCGAATTATTACTTACTTTGGCGTACTAAAATTGTCGTAATAGTAATGAATGCAGTACACATTGGACAAGTGTATTGGTCCATTATGGCCCAATGTGTAGAGCCTTGGCGGAATGTTCGCGTTGTGAAAACAATGACCTTTAGGTTTTTTTTCCGCCTTTTTAATGAACATAGAATAAAGTACCTTAACCTTCTTATGATTCTTATTCGTTTTTTGTCATAGACATAAGCATCTTCCATTAGTCAAGTTTAAGTTTGATATAAATCTCATTTTCTCAATTTCTCAAAATCAGTCATAATTCGTAATAGATAGTCATGCGAATGTCTTGAGTAAAGCAGTAGTTTACTACTTACTCAAGCTCATTAAGTGGTGAGATTTGACGCTAGCGAGGATACATTTTGATAAATACTTTGCTTGCTTACTTGCCATTAAACCGAACAAAATGCCATCAAAATTTACCAATATTACGCAATATATATTTTATACGAAATTTAATAACGAAAAATCACTCGTGAAAGTATAAAACGATTTCACAAATTATCTTATAACACCCTGAAAGGTGATTTGGCGACATCTAGAGAAAAGATTTTCGCCGTTTTTTCGTTATTGAACTTTGTGTACATATTGAATAAAATTGATCAACTTTGGTGGTATAATGTTCAATTTTGTTAAGTTGGAAGGCACAAGCAAAGTATTCATTTAGAAAATGTGTTTCCTCGTTTTGCGACATCTCAACGCTACATGAGCTTGAGTATGAAGGTCACCGCTTTACCCAATATTCTGCAATGACTTTCTAGGACGACTTATGACTGATTTTGAATAATTCTAGTCCAATTTTGCCAAATCTGGTAACTTCTTCAAACTTAAACTTGACTAATGGCAGATGCTTACGCCCATGCAAAAAACAAATAAAAATATTAATTTGTAGCGGACAATATTGTAAAAAGCAAAAAATAGAGTTTTGACGCCATCGCGAAAAAATATGGTCATAGCTTTTCCTAATTAATGAACTTCGTGTTAACTTAAATTGGTTCAATTTTGCTGATTGTGGTAATTAGTTTTATTTTCTTCAGTTAAAGTGCACAAGTGAAATAGTTATGAAGAAATTTGTGTATCGTGTATTTCCTTGTTGCCGTCACATCTCACTTAATGAGCTTGAGTAAGAAGGCCACCGCTTTACTCAAGATCCTGACATGACTTTATTTAACTATTTATGACTTATGTTAACAAGAATTTGTTAATACTGAAGGCGTGGCACCACGGCCTTAAAGTCTAAGACTGTCCCAGAAACGGACGAACAATAAACCTAAAAAAATATAAAAAAACGAACTAAATTTTTATTCCATCTGTCTATCAAGTCAGTATCAAATAAATATTATCATCTCTGTGGAAGAGACGTGTCACCTGTCTCGAACTGGGACAAATTACCGCTTAAGGCTTTAATGGTGCACTCACTATTACTATTATATTAAAATATGGCGTAAGTATGAGCGATAGCGAATAAATTCTTTAAAAAATAATGGCTAAAGCTAAAATTACTTACAAGGTTAAACCTAAATAAAATTATTTCATTTGCAATTTCCCACCTAAAAATGTATACGTATTATGGCGTGACAAAACAGGCAAAATAGTGCGCTATGAATGAAATGGAGTTACTGGAAGCTAAAACTCCCAAATATATCCAGCTCCACACAACACACACCACTATACTGTTTTATTAGCACCAACAATACACAAACTACTAAAAACTCAACGTACGTTTCGCTTCGTAACCAAAGCATCATGAAGAGAATTCGACTGCACTCCACGAATATCGAGCAAATATTAACATCTGCTCGATATTCCACGAATGTGTTTAAAACAGTTTAGTGGTGTATGTTATGTGGTTATATTTGGGAGTTTTAGCTTCCGGTAAGTCAAATTCATTCATAGCGCAATATATATATACATTTGGCGGGAAATTGAAAAATAAATAATTTTATTTGGGTTAAGTATGGATTTCCGCAAAGTAACGCCTTTTTCTATCAAATTACTTACAATGTTTTAAAGACAAACAATCTCTGTCAGGCTTTAACTTATTCATATCTCACTGACAAATGCTCTAACCATTTGGGTGATCTGAGAACTCGAATCATGTGAAATTTTAATTTTTTTATCGGTTACTGAAAATCCTGATACATAACACACTAGCCGACCAAAAGACCCGTGTGCTTATTCGCTAACCGCTAATATAAAAAACATACTCTCAGTAACTTTCAATGTCAAGCAGTATAAACGCCTTTCTTTCGTCACTTGGACCCTTTGTGTCTGCTAGTAATGCGTAATGTCAAAGGGCAAGTGAATGGTAGAAACGCAGACATCTATGTTTTCATCATTGATAGGACTAATATGGAGCAATAGCTTCTAGATTTACTACTTACTCATTGGATTTGAATGTATTTATGGCTATTCTGATCCTATTACTTCAATGAAGTAACCTTTTATATTATACTTTTGACTTTTATATTATACTAGCCATCCGGCGAACTTCATACCGCTTGACATTAACAGCTACTAACCGTTAGTATGGTCGTGAGTATGGCCTCTGTGGACTAGCGGTCCGGAGTCGGACTTGACTTATTGAGGTCCCGAGTTCGACCCCTGGTCGGGCAACAAAAAATCCATCAAGTATTAATTTATTCATCAATGTAGGTATGTGACGACTCCATTGCCATTTGGATAATCTGGTACTTTAGATAATTATGTATGTTATTCAGATTATGAGCTTAGAGCACGTCGTAGAGTCCCGAAAAACGTATTCAGACCTTACTTACCTAACCAACACTTAGGATCAAGGATATAGATCGTGATTGTTACCTCTTGCGTAGAAGTCTAGTGGTCAGTGTTAGCGTTGACTATATTATAAAGTCCTAGATTCGAATTTCAATGTCATGGTATGTTTTCTTATTTCAATTACTCCACAGCGAATACTTTTCTGTTTTAGTAAGTAACAGCAGAAAACAACAAAGTACCTTAGTAGCAATGCTATTGCCTAGCCAACCCGGCGATCTTCGTATCACTTGACAAACAGCTACTATCAGTATGTATGGACAAAATTAGAGTATTTTTTTACTTGTTTTCTATTATTTTTATAGTTTTTCTCGTCAAATGATCCTTTTTCTGATAATAAATAAAACAATTAACTCAATTAAATGGTGTTCTTTCTACATGGAGTGAATTAAATTAAAAACGAACCAAAACTAAAAGTTTATGTTTTGATATATTTTATCAGTACATCTATAACTTTTACTTTAAAATGTGGGACTTAGTGTCTTCGGCTAGTCGTGGGTACCTTGTTTGTGCCTCTGCCTACCTCTTCGGGGATATGGGCTTGAAGATACTTATCAGTACATCTGATAGGTACTGAACACTGTCTATAAACAAACGCGTATTTTCGAAATGCTAACTATACAAGAAGTCCTATTTACATAAGATCATCGTTCTCTTTCCGTGTTTCTGACTTCAAAAACGAGGAGAATCCTTTTAGCGGGATTGCGCACTTTTTTTGGATTGGATAAAACTCACGTCAGATCGTCAGATCGTAAGCCGGCTCTGCGTGCGATCGCTAATAAGACGGCGCAGGCCGCTCGCCCGATATCTAAAGTAAAACGTAGATTCATTGCTGTTTTTGTATTGCTTGGATATTTCCGAAGAGTATAGGATTCGCTATGGATAAAACGCCACAATATAGCTACCATTACGTTCTCACAAGACAACATGATAGCAGATACGTATAATATCAACAGGCATTGCTCTATTTGTTCCATCTTGAAAATAAGCTTTAGTAGTATAGACGAGCAATGCTCAACAGATAACATTATGACGTCGCTCTTAGCCGTCTCGTAGTCTTACTTAAGCGAGTTTTTGTCAAGATAAACGCAGGTTATTGATATGAAAATAATATTTTTCCATAAATTATAGTACTTTCATACTGATAATAAAAGCAATTCGTGCAAAATTATTCCCTAACCATTCCAAAATATTAATAAGGCACAATGTTAATATTCAAGTTTTCACTTCTGCCAGCACTCCAGGAGTGCAACCCGTCTTTTTTTCTTGAATGTTTGTTACGCGATTTCGGTTAGTAATAAATTGATTAATGCCTATTCAGATTTAGGAAAGGTCATGATTCCAAGGTTGTCCCATATTAATTTAAACACTATCCGATTAGTGTTTTTTGAATAACACATTTTGTGTGTCTTAACGACAAATAATAACGAATTTAATTATATTTTATTTCAATATTTTTTTCTGTGGTCTAGCGGTCCAAGTGTTGGCCTTGACTTCATAAAGTCCCGGGTTCTATTCCCGAGTCAGGTAACAAAAATAAATTGTGATATTTCAAAATTTCTAATAAAAAAATGTTGCTCGGGCTTGGAAATGTGCCCGGTTGGCGACAGTCTTGCCACCTATCACACTGTGGAGCTTAGTGTCTTCGGCTAGTCGTGGGTGCCCTGGTTGTGCCTCTGCCTACCCTTCGGGGATGTGGGCGTGAAGATTTTTTTTTTGTTTTTCCTAGTTTCCTCACACTCGAACAGGATAAAAAGTATTATTATTAAGTACCTCCCCACCATTTTTCAGCCTAATCGGTTCAGCTAGCGGTTGAGTTATAAATAGTGTAACTAACACCTATTTCTTCTGTATATATTGATGTTTTGTAGTTATATATTGCTGAATTATCTTTTTTATATGTACGGTGTTGTGTCAGTATTAATATGAAGGCATATCAGTCAAGTTCAAATTAATGTATTTTGTTCTTTGTTTTTGTATATTTGGTACCTTCATACCTTCATAGGTTGACTGGGACTAGATTGGGCATATAGCATAAAGTTCACTTGTTGTACTCACATTTTTTGTCTGTGTACAATAAAGTTTAAATAAAATAAATTAATAAACATTAGTATAATGAACAGTTGTCGGCATTTTCAGGTCTAGGTGTTTATTAAATTTAATCTGGTATTTACGTAATGATTTCTATGTATTAGTATAGATGACTAACACCAAACACAAAAATATAGTTTGCTTTTTTAGGGTTACATTCAATTTGTGTAACTTGCCCACGGATATTTATTTATTAAAAAAAGAACGTATATTACAGATGCTACTGAACCACTTACAATGTATTGATAGTATTACTTACAATAAAATAACATTCACATCAATGGAACAGCTCATAAAGCAAACGTAATCCAAGAAGTCATAAGGTGATCAAACTACCATCATTAGGTGCTTGGAGTTTACAAAATTATTATGGACGTAGTAAATTACGAAAACACTTTAATGTACACATATTGGGTACAAATTTGAAAAAGCAATCACTTAACACACTCAAAAAAACAAAAGGAAAGAAATAAGTGATCTTTATGAAGTTGAGATAGGGTTGAAATTTGTATAGTTTCCTTTCTATTAATATAATGAGAAATATCGATGTGTGAACCGTTTGTAAGGCACTTGTACGTAAGTGTTACGTCAGTTTGGTCCCGCTATGACCTATGACTCGGGTGTAGTGCTTAACCGCAATTCTTATCAATATCGATATTATTTTAAACTATTAATTAATATATTTCATTATGCACTAACAATTGCAAATTAAATACTTTATATAGATATTTAACGGAATCACACACAATATGTAATTGAATTTTAAGATTTAAAAATTATGTTTGAATTTATATACATACATATCTTTACTATCCTGACAAACCTATCTGCCTTCCTTCACATTCGTTACCCTTTTCATACAAACACGCTTATTTCGGAGACTCTTGACACCACCCTCATATAGTAACCGAGTGATCTAATCTTGAAATGTCAACCTTGGTCTCCCCGGGTACCTACATCCATCCACATTCGCATTGCATATCTGGTTTGTAAATCTTTCATCTGTCATTCTTTCCACATGACGGAACGAGCGGAGCATGCCTTTTCACATTTTAACACCAACACTTTCTTTCAATCCCACTTTTTCTAGGATCTCACTGTTATGAATTATTAATAACTATTACGAATTATCTTTTAATTTATTGGTTTAAAAGTATACAATATTTCATATAGTATCGTGGCTCCCAATTAAAACACGTAGTGGCATGATATGACGTTATAAATAAGGTTTATAATAATTAAGACGTGCGCATGATATCGATCTCACAAGCCACGAATCACCAGAAATTTCAATATTATAAAAACAAACTGATAAAATTCTCTGCTAATTCTAAACATTGAAATAGTGAGAATTCACTTTTAACCGACTTGAAATAGGAGAAGATTATCAATTTGTCTCTATATTTTTGTTTTCTCGATGGGCCAACAACGAAAGGTTGTTCTTTCGAATTATTATTCAGTGGCAGTTCCTGACACGTTTGATCAAGAACGAACATGAGAGTTTTTAATTATATTTAATAACATATAATTTTTTGTACCTAGATGTTAATAAAGGTGGCATCGGTTTTTTTAAAACTTTACTTTGCTTAAATTATTTTTTTGGCTTAGTCTTACAATTTACTTATTATAAACGATTAAATATTATATTTATTGACTGAATTGATAGAAATTGTGTGCTTTTAAAAAATACAAAAAATGAAATCATTGACACTAATTACACTTAAATTAATCACAAAATCTTTATCGATATTTATTATGACTTCCCTAGTTGATCATTGATACATTCACGATGATGCAACTTATTACTATCTCTATAGGTTTTTTTATAGTTTTGGACATGAAAAAGGTTTCCTCTTTTGACGGATATTCCGTCATATAAATTGATTATAATTATTTATTATCCGACTGCAATTAAGAGTTATCTTTATATGCATGCGAGATACCTAATCATCATCTCAGAAGCGATTCGATATTTTTTTTCTTATAAGACAACCTATGTGGCAAAGGGACACCATAGATGCTACTGATCTTGGTTACCTTATGGCCGAAACGTGTACAAGTCTACCTAATCTCCAGAACGGATCATGACAATAGCAAATGATGGCAGGAAAAGGTTAAGCGGTGGTAATAAGGCGGTCCAGTTGCTACACAACATTCTGCCACCAAATTAACTGCTGCACTGGTGGATCAATTAAGTTACTTAAACTGCTAGATTACCACCAGTTGGGGTCGTTTTACATCCCAAGGCTTACAACTGATAAAAATAAGTAGTTTCACGCCCATATCCCCGAAGAGGTAGGCAGAGGCACAACCAGGGCACCCACGACTAGCCGAAGTTCCACAATGTGATAGGTGGCAAGCCTATAGCCAACCGGGCACATTTCCAATCCCGACCAACATTTTTTTTTTAGAAAA
>NJDC01002612.1:593956-605208 GCA_002245475.1 Calephelis virginiensis
TTAGTTAGAGATAAGCTCGCCTTTTGTGCATTTTTAACTTCTCGTGTATTTTGTGTATTTTAGTTTTTGTGTGCAATAAAGTGTTAAATAAATAAATAAATAAAATACTTTAAACTCTGTCGCGATGTCCGAAGGTGGAAATCAGCAGATGGCGATACTCAAGATACAGGGACCAAGTCTCGGATTTTAATAAAACATGCATCAAAAAATTCTACCTAAATTCTACTATTCGCTACCTTTGCTCAAAAAATTAGTACCTCGGCATAAACATGTTTTTTAATCAATAAATGTTGGTCCCTCCATCTTGACGTCAAGATGGAGGGACCATTCTAATAGGCTGCTCCTGGAAGTATTTTATATACTTCATGTTTTTCTACCTAAATTCTACCTTTATAAAAATAATATGACGTTTTGAAACATAAACAGTTTTAAAAATATCGACTAAAATAGACCAACTAGTTTCCTTAATTTTAAAATTATTATCTTGACGATAAAATAAATTTCTTTTTCGGGTCACTGTTTAGTTTTTTTGTAACTTTTGAGTGGTCAATATTTTCTACCTAATTTCTACCTTGAAAATATGTAATTTTTTTATGAAAAAGAATTATAAGAACTGAGGTATTGCGCTATTTAATATCTTCATAAATTCATTCAATGTTTTGTTTTTATTTATATTTTAATAAAATTTACTGCATTTATGGATTATTGCGTGACTATTCTTTAATACATGCTAAAACCAAATGTACTAAGTTCAGGTTTTCTGAACCTTCAAAACAAAAACACCACTTATTTAGCTTAAAAAGTCTGTATAATACATACTTACTGAGGTACATATTATCATCACATATAAGCAGGACTAAAAACATTTAAAAACCCTTTTTTCTAGTGAAATTCAAGATAATAAACAGTTTTATTTTATTTCGATAGTCACTGTCAGGTAAAGGAACATATTTTCAGTACTTTGTACAATTCATTGAATGCCAACCACACTCAAACACGAAGGGTTCAGTATATTACCAAGCTGCACTGAGGGATCAAACAAATAATATGTATTTTCTATAAATTTTAATAATATGTATTTGTCCACACTTCTCCTACAAGACATTTATCATTATTATCATCATCATTGTCTCCGTAGTTTTGAATTCACTGAATACTTGCAATGTTTTATGTTATTTCCATTTTTTGTTATTTTCGTTATGTGGAAAATGTTTGATGATTGATTAATAAAACAGATATAAAATGCGAGTGTGATTAGATTTATGTACACGTAAAGGCTAAGGTTGATATTTCATAATCAAATCACTCGGGTTTTTCCAAGGGTAGTGTCGAGAGTCTCCGGAACCGGCGCGTTTTGGAGACAAGAGATTTGAAACTAGTGGACTCACTAATTGGCACCTAGGTCGATTCCTAAGTTGGCGCTGCTAGGTTTCAACTAATAATAAGTTTTTCATCAAATAAATGTGAAAAACGTTGATGAGGTTACCGTTCCTTTAATGTGAAGTTAAAATATATTTAATTATTAATTTCAACTACAAATATTTTCTAGCAATATTTAAAGCTCGAAAATTTCTGTATTTTTGAGTTTTTTTAATAGCACTTTACACTAAATGCCTTTTAGAGCAAAATAACTAAAAAAGAAAATGTACTCCAGAAGCAAAATGTACAAAACGCAGAATGCCCATAAAGCAAAATGAGCAAAACGCAAAATGTGCACTAGAAGCAAAACGTGCAAAACGCAAAATGAGCAATAAAGGCTTTAGTCACACTGACTCTTTTTTGCTAAATGTTCCCCCGATTCAAAGAGCATCTTATAATTAAAGAGGAGAAAAATATACTTAATATTTTTAAAATCTTTTATTTAGCAAATATCGTGTTTTAGGTTCTTTACTTAGGGTAATCTAAAATATAAAATTGGACTTTCTCAAAATAACATAAAAAATACTTATAACTGCTAATAAAATAAAACCTAACATAAACTTCTTACTCAATTAATTAACTAATTTGCCTCCTTCGCTTATTAAAACAATGTTATAAAATAAATATATAATATAAAAACAAATTCCTAAGTGTAGTACCCTCCCTCCCTCTGTAGAGTGATGTCTATCCCTCGATTAAAAAAAACTACTAAATAATCCTAATAATATTATAAACCTAATATTATTAAAACATATTAACCTAATATTATTAAACCTACATTTGTAAACTTAATATCCTAATATTATTATAAATATATGTATGGATGGACGTTTCTTACTCTTTCACGAAAAAACTAGGATAGGGATTTGGATGACATTTGGTGACTGTGAGCTAGAATAGCAGATAAGATACTTTTTATTGCGGTATAGCAAACGAAGTTGCTGGCATCAGGTAGTGCTATATATGTAGTGTATATATATTTTGCGAAAAACACAATATAATGTTACAACGCGAGCTTAGTATATATCATCTGGTAAAGGAATTAGGATAATGATATTTGATTACCGACAAGTTTTTATGTTTTTTCTTTATATTTTTTGTCAAACACGATATTCCGTCTTCTTCGGTTTTAACCTAAGTGTTGAAGCTAAAATACGATATTCTCTTTTTTTACAAGATGCTCTCGGAAAGAAGGGGATTATATAGCAAAAAATCATAAGTGTGACTAAAGCCTTGATTGCTCATTTATCGTTTTGCTTCTGGTGCACATTTTGCGTTTTGCACATTTTGCTTTTGGTACACATTTTGCTTTTTGCTCAGTTTGCTCTGAAAGGACTAAACATAATCACTTACAAGATAAAAAGATGAAACTTCCACCTAGGAAATAATATTTCCTAGATTTCTTATTTAAATAAATCTACGGCTAGGTATTGCTATAAACATGTGAATTTTTACGTCTAAATGACTGACTTGTTGTTTGAAAATTTTATCAAAAACAAACTAGACTTCTATGAAGGACTTAGGCTACTTCTTATTCCAAAATAGAACGGGTACGGTAAGAATACTAAATAACTAGAATTTGCAGGAAATACCGCCGTTAACAGTTAGATAAAGATATTTAATATTTTATTAAGCAGTCTTCAAAAAGTGGTCTTATTGATAAAGACTCATTTAACCTTTGCTCGCCTCTTACCAGCAACCTTTCTTTATGGACAGTTACTTTATTTTGTTTTGATATTTAGATTGATTTAAAATATAAGAACTCGTTAGAAGAAGGTGCTTTTAACTTAATTTACAACAACGTACGATTCTTTGAGCACTTATTTTAACTCAAAATCCAACTATAGTTTAAACAGAAATAAAAATTATAAAAGTAGAAATTAGGTAGAAAATATTGACCACTTAAAAGTTGCAAAAAAACTAAACAATGACCGGAAAAAGCAACTTATTGAATCGTCAAGATGAAGGGACCAAATATTTTAGTCGATATTTTTAAAACTCTTTGTGTTTCGGACACGTCATATTATTTTTATACAGGTAGAATTTAGGTAGAAAAATATAAAGTATGTAAAATACTTCCAGGGGCAGCCTATTAGAATGGTCCAACATTTATTGATTAAAAAATATGTTTATGCCGAGGTACTAATTTTTTGAGCAAAGGTAGGGAATAGTAGAATTTAGGTAGAATTTTTTGATGCATGTTTTATTAAAATCCGAGACTTGGTCCCTCCATCTTGACGCTCGCAGCAGATGGAATTAAACCAAACAACTCCTCAGAACATTCCCCATGATAGATGCGGTAGAAAACATTGAGGGACCCAACATCTCTACGCAGCGCCAGGGGATCAAGCCGATTGGTAATTGCCCGGTCATTAACAATTCGAAGTTGGACAAGTTACAGTCTTTAGTACAGTACTGCGACAACTCAGTGCTTGCCTTTCTGTTGACCGGCTTGGGGATAAGGCAGCTGATTAAGGGCACTTGCACATTCCCGGGTTACATTTGATATTGAGTTAAACTGTCAAATATAAGCTAAGTCAGTGTTAAATACTTTACCCATGAACGTGCAAGTGGCCCTTAATCCTAGTTTAACGCTAACACAGTGTTAAATACTTAACCCAGGCACGTGCAAGTGGCCTTAACTAATGTAAAATAAAAAACATTTTGACCTTTTTTTTATTTATTTTTATGATATTGGGAGGCAAACAAACAGATGGATTTCCTGATAGTTAGAAATTCACGCTGCCTGAAGACACCAAAGGTGGTAATGGTGCGTTGCCAACCTGAAGTCGGGATGTTAGGCCTCGAGCAAAAGTACCTTGCCGTCCATGAACACGTCATGACGTTATGGCGGCAGGAATCGTTAAGGCGGTGGTACCAATCCAGGCGAGTCATTGCGAAACTCTACCACCTAGTCAGATGTCACGGTGCTATTGTCGTTAAGCCTATGCTTGCCTTTTACGAGCTGCCTGGCAGGAAGGCAGATGGTCTATTCTGCAAAGGAGCCCGGACTAACACAGGGACCAACAACAAGCACCAATCATCTATAAAATCATTGAAGGCCTTCTAAACAGTTGCAAGCTCTGGTAGTAATGTGTAAACATTAGTTTGCATCTGTCTAGACCAGTCTTTGCAAAAAGTTTGCCCTTATGGTGTTGGTTCTGTAAGTGCCCACAAAATTTATTTAATTAAACTCTAGGCGAGTTATTTTTGAGGAAAAAAAGGGGGCCCTACAAAATAACTGATTTTCAAAGTGGGCGTTCCAAATAAGTTTGGGAGCCTCTGGTCTGGACTGTAGGTTTAATCCAAATGTAATAAACCATCCCATTTTTGATCAAAAAATCGTATTTTAGTGTAATATTATTACTGCCATTAATTATTATTCTTTCTTTAAGTTTACACCTTTAACGTGAAAAAAATATCGACTACCGCCGAATTGAGTGATGAACATTCAAAGTCTGTTTTTCCAGTTATGAATATTTATTGATTTTATGTCAGTATCCATTTAAGTATTTCTATGTTTTAGTATCGTTGTCTTACATAACACAAGCAAATACCCGTGGTTTGCTTACTTTGGATTTCGATCAAATTGTGTGACTTCTTCAGTAATATACTTATTTATTTTTAAAAAAATATGTTATTCTTATTTGTATAATTCTTATAAATATATTTTTTTATTAAATGATGTTTATTATGGTACCAATATTATAAATGCGAATTTGTATGTTTATTTATTTCCTTATTACTTATTACTCCTTCACGCCAAAACTGCTGAACTGATTTTCATGAAATTTGGCACACTCTAGAGGGTACCTAACTTAGACTAACGCATAGATTATTTTTATCCCGAAAAAATGTTCCTGTGGGACCACCAACCACGCGGATAACGCTCCGGGTAACAGCTAGTGTTATATGAAATGCGAAGAACTATTTAAAAATTTTTTGCAGCTGAATATACTAATCTAAGTGACTCAGACCCGCCACTGGACGGTAATTCCAACGAGAAGCTATACATAGATGACCTGCCCAGAAGTAGTGACCACTATGTCGCGGAGCCAGCACTTCATCTAGACAGCCAAACCATGAGGGAGTATGCGCTCCAGATCGCTTTGGGGATGCAGCATTTGGAGGAGAAAAAAATCACTCACAGGTAATATACCTACATTTTACTTACTCGTATTATTAGTACAGAACGATATTTTCGCTGCATTTTAAATCTGTAACACTGTGTACTATAGCTGGATTGGTGAAGAAAACAGCATTTAGTCGAAGCTTCTTTATTTTGTAGAGGAGTACAATCTTCTTAGCTTGCCTTTTTGTGCGAAAAAATGCGTTCTTTTATATGATTTTCTACGCTAGTATGCTTACAATATGATTGGCTAGCCAATCAGAATACATTATATTGACCAATCACAAATTAGAACATAAATTTTACTTAAGGTACTAGCTGTCTTACGGTTGGACCTTACAGAGAGCCGCGGTTACCTAAGAGACCCATCCAACGGGGTTGTACCGTATGGAGAGCCGCGGTCCTAAAACTTAATATTTTAATACTACAAAAAGTACAGTGAGTCTTAATGTTATTTTTTAAAGACAAATGAAGTTACTGTTATACAATGCAATGATAAAGGTCTCTACTGTACGGGTTTAACACATAAAACTAAGAAAATAGACTACTTATTTTACCTAGTTATGCTTACATTAAAATATACATTTAAACACTTTTATACACTAAAAATTCGTCACAATTTACACATTTTAATTATCCCGCACAAACACCTTTTAAAATATTCATTGAAATCGAATTCTGTAAAAGGCCATACTGATCTATATCAAATGTACAATGTTTATTAGATACTAGATTGGATAAGGATTACTGTATTGCTTAAAATCATTTCCTAAATAAGCCATTATTTCCAGTAGAAAAGGATAAAAAGAGTTTATTGTCGGTTATCCCTTAGCGGACCTATCCTATTGCGGACTTTTTTGTAGACCTTCTTAAGATCAATTAACCAGCATTTTCAATGTAAGACTAAGAACTCACGGCGTGGTTTTTACCCGCGACCGCGGCGGTTGCGGGCCCGCAAATTCCGTAGAATGTAGGTTTATATGCAAAAAGTAAGATCACATTTCACGACGCGATTTTCAACCGCAACGGCTGCGGGACCGTAAAAATTACCCTCCTCGTGAGTTTTGAAATAAATCGCAGAACCGCGACTGCCGCGGGCGCGATTTTAAATCGCTCCGTGAGTTCTGTCTCTTAGCCTTCTAACCTACAAACACAACAGAGCTGAGCACTGACATTACGATAGCAATAGCTAAGGTCGTGGTGCCAATCCTTGTGAACTACTGCACAGCGCTCTGCTATCTAGTTATGTTTGACTGCACTATTAAATATCACATTAGCTTTGGGAAGAAGATAGCGGTAGATTTGCGGTGTTTGAGGAAACCCTTATCACCAGTACAGCCAAAGGCTTGTACGCTGCCGTGTATGCTTTTTTTTTGTTTTATGTTATAGGAAGGCAAACAAGCAGACGGATTTCCTGATGTTAAGAAATTCACGCCGCCTAGAGACACCAAAGGTAGTAATGGTGCGTTGCCACCCTGAGGTCGGGACTTTAGGCCTCGAGCAAAAGTAAGTTTATCGGCTACCTTACCCTCCGAACCGGAACACGTCATGACGTTATGGCGGCAGGAATAGGTAAGGCGGTGGTACCAATCCGGGCGATTCGCTGCGAAACTCTACCACCTAGTCAGATGTCACGGTGCTAGTGATGGTAAGCATATGCTCGCCTTTTACGAGTGGCCTTGCAAGGAAGGCAGATGGTCTATTCTGCAAAGAAGGCCGGACCAACACGGGGTAAAAGTGTATCTGAAAAATCGGTAATATAAAGGTACCTATTCAAAATACAAACACAGATAACTTGCAAACAGAACACCGGTTTTCCAAGAAAACTATTTCACCTTGATTATCGACGTCTCTCAGAAACACAACAAAGAGAAATTCCCCCAAGTCCCGGGAAAATGCTCGATTATTCCGGGAAACATCCGCCCACATTCGCTGAGACTTGCGATGTTTAATTTTACTCTTATCCGGGCTTCTTACAGTTCATTTCCAATCCAAATTTTCTTAACAAAGAAAACCGTATTCGTTTCTTTTGTTATGAGCGTATTTAGAGAACATTTTAAAAAGTTTTTCAAGTTTTTATTAAGTGTCTTTCCCGATGTTTGTAATGGAATCTTGAAAGTCTTTGATCGACTTCCCGATTACCGATTCAGATAAAATTTTGCATGCAAGTGCATTGGACGACTATGCAAAACTGTTATGGTATGTTAATCTGGTAATTGACCCGTAAGGTTGTCATAGGAACTCCCAAAATTTTCAACATGTTGCTGTCGTCTTTCTTTATTTTATATGAGAAGCCTGCGAAAAAGCACACATATCCCCGTATTAGTCCGGACTCCTTTGCAAAAAAGACCATCTGCCTTCTGCCAGCCAGCTCATAAAAGTCGAACATAGGCTTATCGTCACTAACATCGTGACATCCTTTTAAGTAAAGTTTCGCAGCAACTCCCACGGATTTGTTCTACCGCCTTACCTATTCCTGCCGCCATAACGTCAGTGCTTGCCATTAACGTATTCCGATTCGGAGAGTAAGTTAACTTACTTATGTTCGAGGTCTGACATCCCGGCCTCAGGTTAGCGACGCATAGCACTTTTGGTGTCTCTAATGGGCGTGAATTTCTTACTATCAGGAAATCAGTCTGCTTGTTTGCCTTCCAATATCATAAAAAAAACTCCTGATAGTAATTGGTAGGTGACAACCGTAGCTTATAGACACCACAGATGTTGTAGGTGCGTCGCCGTCCTGTGGCCGGGATTTTACGCCTATTTTGAAATTCTACCGTCTACCCTATCCTTCGGTCATGAACATGCCATCGTGTTTGAGCTTACTTGATAGTCCCTGAAATGTACTTCTTAAGTCTTATATTTTTTTTAATTCATTTGTATATCTCAGTAGCTCAACTTGCAAAGCATCTTCAGCAAAAGGATGATGCTAAACATCATTCATTATGAACTAACAGAGGATGTTCTTTCTTAACTACGATTTTTCAATGATATGAAATATCTCCTGACAATAATTAGCATAACAAAACAAGAAATAGTTTATCTGTTTACGCGTAGTGCGATGACAGATATAATAATAAAACAGTTAAAACGCTATATTATTTTTTATGTAAGTAGGTATATGCTAGATACGTCGTTTTACCTATATAAACTAGGCATTGTTTGTATTCATATAACCATAAAAATATAGTTGATTAATTATTATCATCCACTTTATGCAGCTTCAGCCAGTAAAATATTACAGACTCTTTAAAAAACTTTTCGTATTAGAAAGCTAAGTAGGTATCTTCATATTTTCAAAATTCTTTGTAATTCAAATGTAACCTACCCTGAAGTCATGAAAATCTTAAAGTTATATGAAATAAGCTCAAGTCGTTCGAAATTATATTTGTGTCAATAAGCGACAAAGTACAAATTCGCAAATTGCTTTACTTTCATTACAGATCAGACTGTTCTTACAATAAACGAATATAGAATATTACGCGCCTAAAGTATGTAAAATGTTTGTCTGTTATTAAATAACTTTGCTTGATTATTGCGACAGGCGCTTGTTATTTATACTCCCAGCCTTTAATTACTGATACATACGGCTTACGGCCAATATTAATAATCAATACTAATCCAAAACTCGCTGTCCAAGATTGATATTTTGAGCTATTTTTATGTTATCGCTTGCCAATAATATATCTGTGCACAGGATAAATATGGGAATGAGGTATAGGATAGGCCGGCGGATACGCAGCTATCTAGATTGCTTGAAATCCATTAGATTGAGATACATTATTAACATTAGCCGTTAGGCCTTAAAGCCTTTTTAAAAATATTCGTCGAAAAATAAATCAGTATTTTTTTAATTCTAGTACACATTTTTATGTATTTTATATAATGCATTCACAAATAATAAAAATCCGGCTAAAATTGATAGAGTAGTTTGTTCTCTGATGAGTGAGTAAAGAAATTACGAAAAAGTGTTTTGTAATATTTTAAATTGTTGCTTTGAATTTCAATTTCTATCCCAACATTTTTTGTATACTTAACCTGCAGCTATACGGCCATAAGTAACTGATTCTATTTGAATGAAACTTTCAGCTGATAGCTAACTTATGCTTTAATTAGTAACACTAATTTCATACTACTTAGATAGGTAATTTAAGCATAGTTTACTGCATAACACCGACTTCTATTTCAGTAATTATATTGTCTAAGTACCTATGACAAAAATTTTATATTTTCTTCGATTTTACGGAGACTCATCAGATCTAAAACTTGGTGGCAATATGACCACCTCAAAATTACGGTATTTCAAATACAAAAAACTAATTTTTGAATTCAGTTCAGCATCAGAAATAAAAGAGGAACACCTCCTTTTTATAAGTTGTTTAGAAACAAGAACAACTAATGAAATCTACCGAATATAACCATATATACGATGATACAGTCACATCGCTACATTAAGCATCTTCTACCGAGTAAGATACATATGATGCCGCGGGAAATACTAGTTAAAACAACGTAATTTGTTACATACCAAATAGAAAATATCAGAGAAAAATTTAATTTTCACCCCTGCGAAATAAAGCCTTGTCTCTTATAAAACCAGGTGGTATCGTAGCAACAGTTGCTAGGACACAGATTCAAGATGGCAACGAAGCCTTACAGCTAGCTATAAGTTATTACTTAAGTTAATAATTCGGCAACTTGAACTCTTTCGAACAACCTTAACCTTTGTAAGGTTTTGCCAATTATTTTTAACCAACTTTTCCAATAGTAGCAATGCACAGATTGTTGTAGTTTATAACACTATCCTTTGCTCGTGGTTTTGTCCGCGTTCTAAAGTACTTTAGTAAAGGTGTTATTCTTATGGAAACCCGTAAAGATGACAGGATGAAAAATTGTCTATGCTCTTCTCCAAGGTCTTATCTACTTCTATGCTAAAATTCATAAAGATAACAGGAGGAGTTTTGGCGCCATCGTGAATGAAGATGGTCGTAATTTTTTCATAGTTATTGAATTTCGTGTTTATATTGAGTAAAATTAGTTAATATAGGTGGGAATTAGATTAATTTTGTTCAGTGAAAGTGCACAAATCAAGTAATCATGGAGAAATCAGTGTATCGTCTATTTCCTCGCTGCCGCCAAATCTCACTAGACGAGCTTGGGTAACGAAGCCACCGTTTTACTCAAGACCCAGACATGACTTACTGACGACTTTTGACTGATGACTAATTATAATTGATTAAAATTGATTTAAAATTTGATGCAAATTTCTATTTGACTAATGGCAAAATACTAACGTGAAGGCCAATACCTAAAGAAAGAAATCAAGATAACAGGATGAAAAGTTGTTTATGTTCTTTTCCAAGGTCTTATTTACTTCTACGCTAAAATTCACTACTATCATCTAAGCTGTTTCGATGGTAAAACGAAACATAAATATAAAATATGTATATGCACCTTTAAATTGATAGATATATATAAGTAAAGATAATCGGGATATCGACTTTGTTAGCTTAGAATAGTTACGCTTTTCATCCCCTATTATAATCCTTTCGGGGAACTTACTTATATTTTAGGTAATAAAAATCACGTTTTACTGAATACGTTTGATACCATATTATGAAGGTACTTATATAAACACGTACACTTAACTTTATTATAACTTTATAATCGCCCCTGTGGTCTAGCGGTCCGGGTGTTGGACTTG
>NJDC01002612.1:615423-643910 GCA_002245475.1 Calephelis virginiensis
TAGTTCACCCAGTAATCAGAACGCAGCACCAAGTCGAGGTACGGTCTCCCGGGAGACAGCCCTTGTTGCTGGCGTTGTACGGAACAGTCCAATCCATCTAAATAATGATGTCACGGGCTGAGCACTCTGCTCGGGCCACAAAGCCCGGTGAAGTTGTAAAAACCGCGAGGTTGGCAACACATTAGTCATTCCAAAAAAAAAATATTTGTACCGCGAACTCGTCCATAAATGTCTGCAGGAAAAGCTTACATCGAGTAATTAGTAAATCAACATAAATCGTTATTGACAAACCATCTTTCGCTTTCATCCTGGATCCATGTTAATGGAACAGTTAGGTACACTCAGTGTAGCTATGGCTGTATTTTCTCAACAACAAAAACTTTGTTAGAATTACAGGACACTCAAGCACACACTACAAACCAAAAAAACTCGGACTACGCGTTAAAGAGTTAAAGCCGAATTCACACTTTTACTTTTACTGTTCTCGTGTAATGAACTTGATAAAAAGGAGTCTGTGACCTTTCTCGGTCCATAGAGCACCTGCCAAACTTCGTTTTAATCTATATACTTGGCGTCATCAGTAGGCCTTCTTCTGAATATCGATTTCAATCAAATTGAAATTTGGAATCGGGTTTATGTCATTTTGTGAGCACAATGCTAGTGAATGATTAATATTTAATTAATAATATTCAGTAAATTGTTACATTGAATTAATTATTTTTTGGAACTAAATGTTATTAATTCGCTAGTATTCTGTTCAAGAGTACAAAATGACAGTGTTCCGATTCCAAATTCCATTTGCGTGAAATCGAAATTCAAGAGTACTGATCTATAGGTACGGTGTGAATCGCGGTAAGTATACACAACAGACAGACGAGCAGACAAGCAGATGAAAATTCTAAAAGGCCAAAAATATGTTCTACTGACCTTTTTAATCGCAAGCGCTTATTGTTTTTAATATTTTCACTGTAGAAAATTTACGCTTTGCAGTTTTATTTTATGTATCTATAGAAATGTGTTTCAATCCGGTTTCCGCCCTGACCACAGCACGACAACTGCTTTAATTAAGATAGCGGATGATATTAGATCCACCATGGATGCGCAGCAACTGACAATTCTGACATTACTAGATATCAGCAACGCTTTTAATACTATCAATTGGGACATTTTGCTGAGCATACTTCGTTCTCTTAACTTTTCATCTGCTGTAACAAATTGGTTTCAAACTTACTTAAGCAAGCGGCGGCAACGTATACAGCTGGATGACCAGTTTTGAGTGGGCTGTAGTCACTGCCGGTGTTCCGCAAGGTGGTGTGTTATCTCCCTTATTATTTTCATTATTGTATCTTGTAATATATCTTTACGTTACCGTCTTTATGCAGATGACCTTCAGATTTGTAGACATTCATCTTTGAATGACATTTCCTATGCAATAGAAACTATCAATAATGATTTAGTCGGTATATCTGATTGGCCAAGGCGGGTTGACAATTAATCCACATAAAACTCAAGCAATTATCATTTGATTTTCAAGGTTGTTAGCTAAATTAAATTATGCTACATTACCTCAAATTGAGTTTGAAGGCGTTAAAATATCTCTAAGTGGGAGAGTAAAGAATTTAGGAATATTAATTGACAAGCGTTTTAATTGGTCATCTTAAGTAGAGTATGTAAGCCGAAAAGTATTCTCAGCTTTTGGATCAATTAGAAGATTACGCAATTTCCTGCCCATATCAACTAAACTCCTGCACACATCTCCTGCTTCCTATCCTTGATTATGCTAACTCAGTTTCTTTAGATTTCTCTGAAGACCAATTGAATAAGCTGGAGAGTCTTCAAAATCTTGACATTCGATGTGTTTATGGGCTTCGTAAATTTGACCATGTTTCTCACTTCCGTAAAAAGCTGAACTAGTTACCAATTCGCTTAAGACGCAATGTATACATGTTATCTCTTCTATATTGCATTCTCTTTCACCAAAATGCTCCGAATTATCTTAAAGAACGCTTTAATTTTCCCAGTGACACGCACAAACTAAGTTTGAGATCAAATAACACTTTACAGCTGGAGATCCCATTACATTCGACTTCTTTTTACAGCAAATCGTTAACAATATCATCGGCTAGGTTATGGAACTCATTACCATTCGTAGTGCTAAAATATACTGTCATTTAAAAATAAATTAAAAGATTACTATATTGCAAAGTCCATGTAAATTCTAAACTTATTTTATATTAACAATATAATATATAATAAATCTTGCATATTAATAATTACACTACAACAAAATATTCAACTAGTTAGCACATACATATTGTTTTATATTGTTGGTTGTCTGTAAGAAATCGCATTTTTGTGATAAGACCGCCTGTTGTACTCTAACTTTAATTTAAAGTTCTGATGCATATTTCTTGTTGATGGTGTACAATAAAGAATATTTGTATTGTATTGTATTTTATTGTATAGATAAAAGCTAGTCTGTTACAAACAATCCGAAGATTACTGTTGCCCTGGTTATACCTCTACCTTTCTCTTGGGGAATATGAGTGTAAATTTTTTTCTAGATAAAATGTTTACCAGATAATACATAATAGTTGATTCGAGAAGAATATTATAAAAACAATTAAACCTAATTGCCTTTTACTTACACCTCACAAAAAAAGTATTTTTTATTGGTCTGGATTATGTGGCAGCATGTTATTGATTACGATCCAATTTTAGAATTTGCGAAACATACATTTAAACGGTGTTTAAATTTGTTTCGTTTTGAGACGGTTAAACACAATCCCCTTAGAAACTGCATGTAAGATAGCATCGAGGAAATACATAGAGATAATTTTATAAACCCTCGACGCAAAATGCACACATACAGACACGACAAGACAACGACAAGACATAGAGACAAGTTTGCCGAGTCTTTATGTGTGTTTCCACGTGATGGTCTGGGCTCCTTTGCAGAATAGACTATCTGCCTACTGTCCAGCTGCCAGGCAGCTCGTAAAAAAGTTCTGTTGAAGTGGAACTTTTATTATGTCGTCTCAATTTTTGGTCTGTGTGTCGCATGTCGCGTGGCGGTGACGTCAGAGCAGCCGAGGCCAGCATGGCGGCGTCTAAAGTTAATAGTTGTAGATCAAGTTTCACTTTTACCGTGGTTTCATAAAACCACACAATCCTTTTTTTCCGCTATAGCTAGGAGCTCTAATTAAAAACTAGCGTGATATTAATAAAATTATTATGTTACTTTCGTTATTTCGTTATTGATATAGCAATAGTTGAAAATATTCACAAGTCACGGATAATTGATTTGGTTAAGTGAAACCGATTTTTATTGTCTTTGTACACTTAATACAAGTAATTGAATAATTCATGAAAACCTTGTCATACTCTTCTACTTTATAATGAAACATGGTACATAATAATCACAACGGATTTCTGTGTTTAATAAAAACCAAAGTGAGTATTTTTACGAAAATGTCAATGTTTCTTGAAGCGTAGAAGAGTAAAAGATTAATGGTGCGGTGCTTTATCAAGGATAACGAATCTCTTGTGGATATGACAACACTTGTTTTGTTGATTGGTTGCAAGGCTTATTGTAGAGTCGAAGACGAGAAAAGTAAAGACGGGGAAAGCTACAGAAACAAAAACTAGAGAAAAATAGAGAAATTTAATAAGGTTACATTTCAACAAAGATCTCTTTACCTACTCTTGAATCTCGATTAATGCAATATTAGAAATTGGAATCGGATCTGTCACTTTAGGTACTCTTGAACACAACATTAGCGAATTATTAAAGTTTAATTATTAATAAACAATAACTGATTTGACGGATTCATTAAATTTTGTTGTAACTAAACGTTAATCATGCGCTTTTACTGTGTTCAAGAGTACCTAAAATGACATATCCGATTCAAATTTCCAATTCCCATGAATTCGATATTTAAGAGTAACCCTACAGATATCTCTTCCAATTACTGCTGACTTACTCTAATGTACTGACCTCTCTTTCATTTTGACATTGGTAATGATATCACAAGACTCTCAGAAAGAGATGATTGGAAAAAAAGCAGAAACGAAGCAGATGATGAAAGAAGCTACCCAACCAAAACTGGCTTTTGAAACGAATTGGTGATTAAAAAAAGAAAAGGACAATACGTTGACGCTATAGCACCCGGGCAGAGAATATCCAAACATTTCTGTTTTTGAAAAAAAAATAGAATTGATTACAAACACTCTTAAGGATAGCGCAGACTAATAACGGGATGGTGCGTGTCGGGGCGCATCGGTGAATTTATTACTCAGCAGCCAGCACCAAAGAATAGTGGAAAAAAGAAGAATGATCACTCTACTTTAAAATTGCCAAGTATGGAAAGTGGTGCCTCTGGTATCTGTCGTACAATACCTTTGCATTAAAATGTCACAAGCCCATTAAGTCTTCATTATTAATATAGGTTTTAATCTCCTCTTTGTGGCCCGGCACAATGTGCGATCTTCCATATAAAATGTAAAACAAGCGATCTATATGGATTATGGCACTACAAACTGGATGCACTTAAAAGCAAACACATATCTGGTATAAGTGTGTCTTCTCGTATTAGTTCTCTATCGTTTTTATTTGACGCCAAATTGAATTATTTAATTCGGTTTTCATCATTCCCACGAGAAATGTCAATCGTTTGACATTTTTCGCATTTATTTCAAGAGAGTCCAATTTTAAATTAACGACTGGAAAATAAAGTTAAGAGTATGCAAATTTATTAACAACTAGCGGCCCGCCCCGGCTTCGCATGGGTATAAAATATACATATAAACCTTTCTCTTCAATCACTTTATCTATTAAAAAACGCATCCAAATCCATTGCGTAGTTTTAAAGATTCAAATATACAAAGGGACATAGAGACAGACAAAGCGACTTTCTTTTATACTATGTAGAGATGAAATGCATAACACCACTGGATATGTTCCAATAGATTGTAATTATAATAATAACGTTAATTTTATTTCAGTGCCTTTCAATGTAATCAAAAATACTATACTCCTTATTACATTTATGATAAAATGCAGAGCATCAAGGGATCTAGAACGCGAGAGCTTAATATTTATTGCCAATCCAATAGAAGCCAATATGCCAGGGCATTGGATGCCAGCTAGTATAGTAAAAGTGCTACTCGGTGGAACAATCACAACAGCAAAACCTGAAATGCTTAATTGGGTATATTTTAAAACTGTAAGAACGAGAAAAACCACTTCACCGACTACTAAAACGACTCCACCACCTACTACCCCAACTACTACACATCCCTCTACAATAACTACTACAGAATCTCCCACAACCTCACATCCTACAACTCCAGCTCCAGAACCGACAACTCCAGAACCCACAACTTCAGAACCCACAACTCCAGAACCCACAACTCCAGAACCTACAACCACAGAACCCACAAGTCCAGAACCAACGACAACAGAACTCACAACTACCACACCCACTACAACCACAACACCCACTACAACTACAACACCCACAACAACTACAACACCTACAACAACAACAACCACATCCACAACTATAACAACACCAACTACAACTACAACACCCATAACAACTACAACACCTACAACAACAACAACAACATCCACAACTACAACAACACCAACTACAACTACAACACCCACAACAACTACAACTGCCACAACAACCACGACACCTACAACAACAATGTCAACTACAGGACAAAGGCCTCATCGTGGACGCAGGCCACCGATCGATGCCCATGAAAATGTTAACAATTAAACTTATCTAGGATTTTAAAGCATTTTTTTAATTACTGAAAAATCCCAATATGTTCCTATGTAACTTATAAAACTCAATTATTGAAATCAAGTTTAGCGATTTAATTTAACATTATATGAAATAAATTTACTTGGATGTTGTCTTAATTTAATTATTCGTTTTTTTTTATTTTGTAATATGTGTTTTACTGATTGTCTCGTATCTTTTTCCAGGTCATAAGTTTTGTAGTTTAGAATATAACAACAACACTTATTGTATAAAATGACCGAATAGCAGTAGGTATTTGGTTAACATCTGGATATAGGTACAGTAGGGTAGGTTATTAGAACACAGTACTAACGGGTTATTAACATTTAGTTCCAAAAAAAAGTCAGACAAAATAATTCATGGTTTGGTGTCTCTAGGCTGCGTGAATTTCTTACCATCAGGAAATCCGTCTGCTTGTTTGCCTTCCATTATCATAAAAAAAACCTAAAATGACATATCTGATTCCAATTTGCATGAAATCAAGATTCAGGAGTAACCCTACGGATCTTTTTACACACAAATGCATAACTTACGCCAAGTCCAATTCCAAATTAGATAGAGACTAGAGCAGCCTTTCCCAAAGTGGGCGATAACGCCCCCTTGTGGGCGCTGGAAGCCTAGAGGGGGGCGGTATAAATCTTGAAAAAAATGTTTTTTTTTAAACTAGGCGCAACAAATATGTTATTGAGGTTATTGACAAGAAAAAAACGAGGGGGGGTTGCTACAAAACAACTGATTTTCAAAGTGGGCGTTACATGAAATAAGTTTGGGAACCTCTGGACTAGAGTATCGAGTGCAAAGCGAAATTCGTAGAATCGGCTAGTGTTTTATAAATTGGTAAGTACATGTGCCTATTGTTCTTAGGTTCTGTGTAAAAAAAAAACGAAATGAGGTGATAAGGTCAGTTCTCATTAGTCCTTATCTTGGGTGATAAGTGACGTTAGGGTTGACGACTCTCCAAAGAACCAACCCGGAAGATTTTAACAAATCGGGTACAGGTTATTTAGTTTCGTTATTTATTCGTTCCTATTGCATTCGAGCAGCATCAAGTGTCGGTGAGGAACGCGAGCATAATATAGTGTGAGCGGGATAGACTACGTCGAAGAAAAACAGAGCAAAGGTCGTAGATTTGATTTATTTTGTCCTAAGAAAAAATAAATTGCGTCCCGGGAGCTCGGTAGGTCAATTATTACTAGTGGTAGCCCATTGGCCGAAATTCGACTATATTAAATTTTGATTATATATATTTAATTATATAGTATTAGTATAATTAAAATAAAAATAAAAAAATACATATTTTTGAAAAGAACGCCATCTTCATTTATCAAAACCTACTACTCTGTTTCCAAACTTTATGAATATAGTTTGATATCTGTGATCTCTTATCGTTATCAATACATTTGACACACACTAGTGTCAAATACATGGTAGTATGTGTAATATTTTATTATTTAATTTAATAAACTTTAAAAGCATTATTATTGATTCCTACACATAAACCAAATTTCATACTCCTCTGTCCTCGCAATTTTCGTAGAAAAGAGGTCCAAAGTTTTTGCTTCACCTATTAATATTTAGATTACCAGTCTCCGGGGTGTTTTAAGAGGGTTGGCAGCCCTAGCAATAACCAGTGGACAGTGAGCATTCTGGTGATAATATGAATTGACTTGTTTGGACATGTTACAAATTCTCTACTTTTTAACCAACTGCAATTATGGTCATTTGTACAAGAAGCACGCTATAATGGCCGTTTTGACACATTACAATAGTGATGTGAATTACGATTTATTAAAATTTCGATACAATGTAACCAAACGCGAGTCGAAATTATGAGTTTTTATTTATAATTTACTAGTTTTGTTTGGTAAGTAAAAACTTGCCATACAAAACTTGTGCGTTGGAAACAATGACTTCAAAGGAAAGTAATATAAATATCTATGGTTGTAAGCTTCTATTAAAAGTTGAAATAAAAACGAAATCCAAACCTAAACCTACCTACTTATACTTACCTACTTACAAGTTGTTGGATCACAGAAGGAGGAAAAAAACGATTAAATACTTCTACAGAAGATGTATTTACACCAACAGGAAATTGAGGCCCGACATTGGTGTCATTAAACTCAAATTCTGGTAAAGAAGTAGTTGATGTTTGCCATTCTATATCTATTGCTTCTGGAGAGCTTGGGCGTTGATGGGTGGTAGTTACGTCTGGAGTTATTGAGGATGGAGTATGTTTTTGACTATCAGTGCCCTGTCCATCTAATGTTATTATGAGTTGCTGTTGATCAGTATTCTTCAGTAGACGCGATGTTTGTACCGCTACTTGAATATTTTGTTCGATTGCAGAATGTTCCGTCCAGTCTATGTCCTGTAAAATCGCAACCGATTCAACTGCTCTTGGTGGTGTTGTATCTGAATCGTAACTTCAACGCAAGTTTCTCATACCTGACTGTGAATTGATTGAACCATGTCCATTTTGTGACATAGTTGGGGATGATCTAGCGATTACATCGCTTATTGACTCAACTGAAGCAGGGACATGTATATGCTCATCCTTAACTATAAAGGACTTCCTTTAATGTAATTAAAGATTCCACGGATGGCACTTGTTCATCCTGTTGAAATTGTTGTCCTTTGTTGGTGTTAATTGAGGACAAAGCAGCGTTAATGTTATCTGCTGTCTCAATTGAAATAAGACCGCCATGACCACCGAGATCTTTTGATGTTGTTAGAGAACATTGAGTTGTCCCTTCAGGTTTTTAAAAATCTTTACTTTACCTACGTCCTCTTCCGAGTCTGACACATGAGTTGCTGACGACGACTCACTGGGTATGTAATTTTCATCAGAATTATAGTCGCCATCACAGTCATGGTAGGGATCCTGATCCGATGCTGATTCTGGTTCATCTGAACCAGAAGATAGTTCATTAGAGGAGACGTCGTGAAATAATTTGAGAATTCTTTCATTTTCTTGTTCGTGAGGATCGTACAGTTTCCTTCTACTTGGTCCCTGACGAGACATCTGCAATGTAGAAGTGTCATTTAATAAAGTGTAATGTAAGGTTTGAGTATAAAAGAGAAAAAAACATGCCTGATGCATGTTGATTAATTTAAAAATATTAATAGAAAGTGCACTAGTATGTAGTACTTCATTCGTATTAGTCCTTGTTAGTAAAACCAAGTACCAAAACACATCACGCAAACTTCTAAAAAAAAGCATTCCTAACCTTGTAGTACTGATTTGTTGAAATCATTAACAATCAAGTCAGTCTATAACAGCAATACTGCAATAAATGTCTATTGCTACAGACATTACAATGTAATGTTTTACAGTAATTTCATTAAAAAAGTTATAACATTATGATAAAATTTACCTAGCAAAACGTAATTTACTTACCTCTAATCATTGATGCAACCACAATCACGACACGCCTTTCCCGTAGCGCACTCGTCGCCCAACTTAACAAATTTTCATACATTGGCCGCTGCTATAACATGTGCGTCAGTGTGAATGCGCACACATATGTCGTTAATACTATATACGTTTGACAGTCGAAAAATACAATTTGTATGACACTTGGGAATTTGAACAATTTTATTTAGGGGTACTGGATTGTAAAGTATATAGTAGTAATATGAAAAATTGTATTAAGAAGCAAATGTACCTGTTGCGTATAAAAATATGTTGAAGGCTATAACCGGCGCTTCATTCTGAGTAAATGAATAAAAACTGTTATAGCCGGCGCGTCCGCAAACGTGTTAACCGATTTTCATGAAATTTGGTACACACATAGAGGGTAACTTGGATCAACACATAGGAGAGTGTTTATCCAAAAATAATGTTTCTGTGGGACCACGCGGGAAACGCTACGGGCAACAGCCTACTCATGTATTCAAACCAGAAAGCATCGATGTTATTTCAGCACCTAAAATCTCATTTTAGAAAAACAACAAAATAACATCTAATTATAGTCATTACTCAGATCTTCAGTCTTAACAAAAAAAAAGCCATATGCTCGATAACGTCAAAAATATTAAGGGCTATATCTATTTACAAAAAACTAGCGATGTACCGACTAGTACTTTAGTCGACTGTAAAAAACCCGACTAGTCGGCCCAGCCGTTCACGGTCACGAACGTGTCCGAACATGTTTTGTTTACTTCGTTGTTCGCGTCACGTCTTAAACTTCGGTTTACGTTTAGGTGTTTTATACGAAATAATATTCATACTAAGCTATTTTTGTTCTTTTAATAAAAGTAATTAAAATTGTGAAAAGCCTTTTAATTTTATCTTTTTTAATGATAATGAGGAATACGCATAAGATCAAAACTAATCCAGGAGCGGGGCAGATCTAAAAATTGATTTGTGCTACGAAAATTGATATTGCGGCTATGTTTTAAACAACCAACTTGATATGATGCAGCAATATTATGGCATAATTTTGGGATTAAGCATTGCACAACTTTATCGTCGACCAGGGGGTGATTATGTACCTCAGTTGCCAACTCAAACTGCAAAAGTGTACATCAAATGACGTCATTTGGATTTGCTATCTCTATTGTATTTTTGTTGGTCACTGGAGATAGCAAATATAAAACACGTCATTTGACAGCGATTTGATATACACTCGTCCATTTTGAGTTGGTAACTGAGTTACATACGAGAGAAAGTTTGAATATGACCCAAAGTTCAAAAAATGCTTAAATATGCTCCCCTCTCTCCAATTCTAAATGACTATAAAAGTAAAGTTTCTGGGAAATATCACATAGCCGTTTGATTTATTAGGTATCTATTATTTTTTACTTATTTCCTAAACAAACTAATTTCTACATCTTACAAAAATTCCAACCTATGTTTCCCTGTTACTAAATTCGACATTCAAAAATGTATTAAAATCGTTTTCTTGTGTCTTTGATAAAAATTACCGAGAGTCACTAAAATAAGAACAATGGCACATCTTTAATATGTAAAATACAATGCCCAAAACTAAATTCTAAAGAAAAAGAAATAGCGTAGGTACCGTAAAGTACTTTGCTCCTGCAGTGGTAAATGTGCTAAAATCTCAAAAAAAAAGATATATTATCCTCTGTGTCTCTAATTTAATTTTAACTTACTTGTAAATTTTAAATGTAATCGAAAGAAATAATGTTATGTTGGCAACACTGATATCTTTTTTTTGTTTCGGATTTTGTTAGAGCTTGGTGTTATGTGATAATTTGAAAAATAAAAGTTTGGGTAAATCCATGTCCATCGTTCATTTGTGTGTATAATTTTTTCGAGATAAATACCTACAAAATCTGAAGTCGGATAGTCGGCGCTTTTAGTCCTGGCAAACGTGGCAAAAAGTGGCAAACTAGTCGGTACATCCCTAAAAAAACTTAAAAACGCAAACACGAAACCGCTACAAAATCTTATCTAGGTACTTAAACTAGGAAGCGGCGATTTTGTTATTTCATCACCTACAACTCATTTTAGAAATGTCACAAAAAAGCAGAGCTAATTGCAGTAAATTCTCAGAATTTTAATCTTATAGAAATATTTCAGTATATATTCGATAATTAATAAGATAAAAGAATAAAAATAACTAAAAGGACACACAACAGGACTTCATAAATAGCAAATGCAAAACCTGTATGAAAATTCTGTAACGGTATTTTTTTAAAACTAAAATTCGTTAAAGAAAGGAATGTTAAGTACAGGTTCATTATTCAGTAGATATTCCGGGTAGACGGCAGATCGTGGCCATTAAAACAGCTTTATAATCGCTTACCGTGTATTTTGTCTCAGTCCCGTCAGGTGTCTTTTAACGATCCCATGTCAGACTTGAATTCATGTGGTCCCAACTCCTAGCTTCGATCACGGTTCTGGCAATATAAAGAAAAAAATAATAAGAATTATATATTAAAAAAAACGCAGTTTCTTCTTAATACAGCATGTATGGCAACGCCTCTATGGTCTAGCGGTCCAAGTTGACTTCAGGAGGTCCCGCGTTCGAATTCCGGGTCGGGCAATAAAAAGAAAATGTGGTATTTCCAATTTCGTAATTAAAAAAATGTTGCTTGGGACTGCATATGTGGCCGGTTGGCGAAAGGCTTGCCTTCACATTGTGGGACTTAGTGTATTCGGCTAGCCGTGGGTGCCCTGGTTGTGCCTCTGCCTACCTCTTCGGGGAAGTGCCTGTTAACATCGCCTGGGAAAATATAGAAAATGTAATAATTGGAAACATTCTTTATTATTATGTATTACACAAATAAAACATATGCGATTTATACTCTCATAATAAATATAATAAGATCAATTTCGTGAAAGCTGCTCTAAATGTTGCACGAATATAACTCTCACAACATAAAAAATAACACTTTTTAAACTTCTAACTCAAATAAATAACATAAGTTATATAGTTATGTGTTAAAACGAAAAATATAATAATAGCAGAGACTTGCTAATGACTATTATCTAGTAAAAAATCATTTTACATAATCTAAAAGTCGATAGTAATAAAAATAACGCTTATTTCGTGGCCAAAGTTGAACGGCGCCTGAGTTCTGAGTCATATCTCCTATGGAGTCAAGGGAATAGATAAGGTGAAAAATTACCTTCAAACAAACAATGGTACCAGCACAATTACTGCGAAACATCGACACCTCATTTAACTGCAATATGCAAAAAAGGACCATTGTGTTTTATTTGTTTCTTGGTAGTTTGTACTCAAACAAAATTAAGTAAGTGGGTACTTATTAACGAGCATTTTTGAGATAGATAAGCTTGATAAAGGCAGCGTATCTCTTTTTAACAGACAAAAAAAGTCAAAGTTCAGAATTCGGTAAATATTTTTTATGTTGGACCACACATATCTTTCTGCACAGCAACCCAATTTTTATATAAAAAAAAGTATCGTCACGCCCTTATCCCCGAAGTGGTAAGCAGATGCACAACCAGGGCACCCTCTACTAGCTGAAGACACTAAGTCCTATTGCTAACCAGACAACGTTATTTTTATTGGAAAAACCAAATTTTCCTTTTGTTGGCCGACCCGGAAATCGAACCTGGGATCTCATGCGGTCAAGTCTCACACCTGGACTACTAGACCACACAGGCAAAGGGCAAGGTAGGCATATATTATACATTAGCGGGCCGCCCTGGCTTCGCACGTGTCTAAAATATACATAATATAAACCTTCCACTTTAAACACTTTATCTATTTAAAAAAAACATCAAAATCCGTTGCGTAGTTCAAAAGATTTAAGCATACAAAGGGACAGAGAACACGGCTTTGTTTTATACTATGTAGTGATTCTACTAAATAATATATGTGTTTAATTGTTTACTTAGATGACATTGAATTTGAAGTCAGTTGTACGAAATGCATGAACGTTATCCAACTTTAAAGCATAATAGGGGTTCTAGACGGTTGTAAACACTTTACGTAAACATTGTTTGCATCCGTATGGACCGCAGATATAATCCAAATATAACAATAACTAGCTATTGCCCGCGGCGTTGCTCGCGTGGTTAATGGTCCCAGAGGAATATATTTTCGGGATAAAATGTGTCCTATGTGTTAATCCTAGTTACCCTATATGTGTGTCAAATTTCATGAAAATCGGTTTAGCCGTTTTTGCGTGAAGGGGTAACAAACAAACGTACAAACTTTCGCATTTAAAATATTAAAAATAAATTGTAAAAAAAAGTATCTTTACGCCCATATCCCCGGTAGGCAAAGGCACAACCAGGGCACCCACGGCTAGCCGAAGATACTAAGTCCCACAATGTGATAGGTGGCAAGCCTATCGCCAACCGCGCACATATCTTATCCCGAGCAAAATTTTTTTTTTTAGAAAATTGGAAAAACCCAATTTTCTTTTTGCTGTCTGTTTATTGTTGATTTTTGGTCATAATATTAGTACGATGGAAAGATGGAAACAACATACCCTCCAAGGTTAGCTTTGTAGGAAGGCGTATTTACAACCGTCGAGAACGTTATAAGACTAAAATTAAAAAATCTTTAACCCCTGACAAAACCTAAATGTGATATAGCTAACAACCATTTCGATCACGTCGACTTTCAAACGAAAAGATCGCATAAAAATCAGTCTATCATTTCAAAATGTATTTTATACTTTATAGACTAGACACACACACAGACATGTCAAATTTATAACTCGCCTCTTTTTCCGTTGGAGGGCGAAAGGCAAACAAGTGGGCAGTTTTCTTGTTGGTATTAATAGACTTGATTGCCTTCCCACCTCATAAATAATAATGAATGACTTAAAATAAACAAACGACACGCTACAATGAATTATCGAAATCCCAACACAGAAATTTGTATTATAATTAATAATAGTAATAATATACGGTGTAACCTGGTTAAATGGGATTTTTTACTGAATTGGAAAAAGGAGGAGTTTATTTATTTGACTGCATGTTCTTATAGTATGTGTGTTAAGCAATTGCTCCGTCGTCACCAGTGATGAGGTCGTCAAGATAAGTGACAAATGTATGCATATTAAGTGTAACTCAAAAATTACTAGTAGGACGTTGATAAAATGCATGCGGAACTATTTTAGAACCATTTGATATATTTCGAAACTGAATTATCAAATCGCGACGTGTTATCCACTGAATTAGGTACATAGTCGGTTTTTCCAGATTTCCTTCGCTTAGTTATCACTTATGAAGTTTTCCAATTCGACAGGTTTAACATTACATGTTTCATTTACAGAGGTCCGCGCTTACAGATATTTTTGATAGCATCAATCTGATAAGTCCAAACTCGATGGATTTACCAGTAGGCACCCCAAAGTTACGTCAGCTATTTTCAACTTCCATCATCAGACCAGCTCAGTTGTACCAGCATTCGTTATTATTTCAACTGTTATGTCTCACGTACTCGTATGTACAAACTTCAAAAGTGAAATAAATACCCATAGTGAGTTTAATATCCATTCCGGTGTTTACAAAAGAGCTGCAAATGAGCTGATGACTATCAAAATCCGTCCATCCGCTGTAAAACTGCTAATTTACTAATTTCAGATAGTACTGACACACAAATAATGTGCGAAAGAAATTCAAATATTTGTAAACAATCTTGTCCAAGCTGATAAATTGTTTTCTCAAACTGATAAATTGTTCCACCTATACAGAGAATTGAGGTACGGAGTCCCAATTACAGAAGAACACCAAAAAAATCTGAAACTAACTAACCAAGTTGGAAAATTCCAATTAACATAAGTAATTTTATGAAATAGAGCTGGGATCTCATTGCAGTTCTTGATATTTGAGATTTATAACTTATCCATGTCCAACTTAATCAGGTTTTACTATGTGTAGAGAAATAGAGATTAATAGTACCTATACATAAAAAAGCACTTGCACACGCGAAGATACATCAGGATACAATCATATTTTCCCCGTGTTGGTCCGGACTCCTTTGCAGAGTAGACCATCTGCTTTCTTGTCAGGTAGCTCGCAAAAGGCGAGCATAGGCTTACCGTCACTAACACTTGCCGTCCTACTAGGTGGTAGGGTTTCGCAGCAACTCGTCCGGATTAGTACCACCACCTTAACTATTCCTGCCACCATAACGTCCAATGCTTGCTGTTGAAGTGTTCGGTTCGGAGGGTAAGGTAGCCGGTAAACTTACTTTTGCTCGAGGCCGAACATTCCAGCCTCAACGCACCATTACCACCTTTGGTGTCTCTAAGCGGCGTGAATTTCTTACTATCAGGAAATCCGTCTGCTTGTTTGCCTTCCATTATCATACAAAAAACTAATATGCATATTAAATATTAATCATGATCATCACGTAAAAGTCAGGTTCGAATCCATTATCTGGTTTCTTACCATTGCCCAGAGTTGAACATCTACCAAAGAGATTATATTCTTAAGCCTCCTCGCACAGCATCGAAGAGATCAACCTTCCAGCCTTCAACAAGACCTTGTTCCTGGAAAAATATATAATTGTTCCTTACACATTTTCTCAGACTGCGTGAGACTGCAACAATACTTATATTAACATATTTAAATTAGCAAGTAACAGATTACAAACGGAATTTTATTATGGAAGTATATTTTTTTTAACCTCTGAGGCAAAACGAGGGGTGTTATTAGTTTAACGTATGTGTGCAGGTATGTGTCTGTCTGTGGCATTACAGTTTTACAGCGGATGGACGGATTTTGATAGTCATCAGCTCATTTGCAGCTCTTTTGTAAACACCGGAATGGATATTAAACTCACTATGGGTATTTATTTCACTTTTGAAGTTTGTACATACGAGTACGTGAGACATAACAGTTGAAATAATAACGAATGCTGGTACAACTGAGCTGGTCTGATGATGGAAGTTGAAAATAGCTGACGTAACTTTGGGGTGCCTACTGGTAAATCCATCGAGTTTGGACTTATCAGATTCGTATTAACTAAATCTATTCAAGTTTTCTAATGACGAGGACTTGATGACAAGGACCGGATGAATGAACTAGAAAATGGCTAATGAATTAGAAGTTACGGTATTATGTTTCGTAATCTTTGCAGCACATAAAAAAAGGAGTTGTAAGTTTTTAACCGAGTTAAAAAAAAACGAAGAGGTTCTCAATTCGGCCGGTTTATTTTTTTTATGTATGTACTTAAACCGATTTCTCCGTGGTTTCTGAAACGATTTACGTTATTCTTTTTATGTTTGATGCGTATTAGTCTCGAATCAGTCCCATAAAAATTAGTTTCAGGCATGTCCATTCGTTTGTATTTTATGAACATTTTCTATCTATTTTGACCTATCCCGATGTTTATTTTTATTAAATTTAATCATTTAGCAATAAACTAAAAAGTGTTATATAAAAATTACTACGTTAATTAAAACCGACTTCAAAACTAAAAAGTAAAAAATAATAAAGATTTAATATTAATATATACTACCTATTACCTATATGTGCTTTTTACTAATAGGTTTGAAGTCGATGCCAATCTAATTTAATACATACAAAATAATTATTAGTTTAAGGCTTGGCACCGACTTCAAACCTATTAGCAAATAGCACATATAAGTAATAGGTAGTATATCATTAATATTAAATCTTTATTATTTTTTACACTTTAGTTTTGAGGTCGGTTTTAATTAACGTTGTAATTTTTATATACATATGTATGTGTATGTCTGTGGCATTATAACTATTGAAGAGATTAATTGATTTCTACACGGTTTTTTGTTTGAAAGCCGACGTGATCGAGATATTTATGTTGTAAATTGTGAAATATAAGTTTTGAAGGGGGTCCATTGAAAATTTTAGAATGATAATAGCTACTAACTAATTTTTAATAAAAGCTACTAATAGTTTGTATGGATTAAAGCAATATTTTCCCATTTCCCTCCAATTTTCCCGTTTTTTCTAAATAAGAACCTTCTTAGCCTATGAAAACAAATGAATAACATGAAAAAAGATATAGCACAATTAGTCCATCCGTTCAAACGTTGCGCAACGATCACTTGAAATGGGGATTTATTTTTATATTTTTTTATGATATTGGAAAGCAAACAAGCAGACAGATTTCCTGGTGGTAAGAAACTCACCCCGCCTAAAGACCGTCGCCTGAGGTCGGGATGTTAGGTCTCGAGCAAGACATTATGGCGGCAGGAACATCTTAATATATATAAATTACGTGTCACGTTGTTTGTCCGCGATGGACTCCTAAACTACTTAACCGATTTGAATCAAATTTGCACACCGTGTGCAGTTTGATCCAACTTGAAAGATAGGATAGCTTACATCTCAATTTATAATCAAAAAATTAACATCCGAGCGAAGCCGGAATAGGCAGCTAGTATGTAATATAGATTATGAAAAATCACAATGTCAGGAATTGATGACGCTATCAATGATAGGTCTTATTTGGAAAAAAGTATCTTTACTTTTAGGTCTCATTTGGAGTATACTGTAACCCCTAAACAACGAATAGGTCACACAAGTAGACGGGAAATACTTATACCTTCGTTCATTCTTTCTTACCTTAAAGCCCTATTACACTATATGATATTCAGACGGCCTTATTAAGACCAAGTTTGTAAGGGTGGCATTCTACTTATCAAGTCCAATGTGCATTTGGAAACAAAATTTAGTATTTTCTCCATATAAAACGTTTCAATACTGCTTTTTTATTAAAATGTCAAAATCTTTAATGTTTATGAAAGTAGAAAGTTCTTTGATCTAATTTCGAAGCTACTGGTAAATTAGATTAAGTCATCCAAGATTCTGAATCAAAGACATATCGGACAAAGATCTTTGATAAGTAGAATGCCACCCTTAGGCACTTGCTCACTACTAGCGGCCTGCCCCGGCATCGCACCTTTATGAAATATACATCTAAACCTTCCTCTTCCATCACTTTTGAAGTTATACTTCTTTTGTCACGATTGAGAAAAATAATGAAAGTGGATTCTTACGATGCGCGCGCTTACCGACAGATAAATGTGACAGTCTGAAGTTAGTTGCTACTGACAGAAAAAAGCAACAGCCTTAAGTTAGTTGCGAACCTTTTTATTTGGTATTTTTGGATTGTTACGCCAAATAAGTATAATTGCTTACGTGCGTACTGAGTACACACACTCTTTTTTTCTATTAAAAACTGCATCAAAATCCGTTGCGTAGTTTTATAGATTTACAGCCAATGTTAATAATATTTCTCTAAAAATGGATTTCAAGCAATCTAGATAGCTGCGTATCCACCGGCCTATCCTATACCTAATTGCCATATTTATCCTGTCCACAGATATATTATTGGCAAGCGATAACATAAAAATGGATCAAAATATCAATATTGGACAACAAGTTTTGGATTAGGATTGATTATTAATATTGGCCGTTAAGCATACAAAGGGACATAGGGGCAGAGTAAGCGACGTTGTTTTATACTATGTAGTGTTAAAAATAACTATGTCAGGAATTGAAGATGCCATGGAGTCTCTTTTGGAGTATACTTAACACTAGAACAACAAATAGACCACACAAGTGGGCGAGAAATAATTAATACCTTCGTTCATTCTTTCTTACTTTAAACCCAAACACAAGTATACGATATTCAGACGGCCTTACTAAGACCAAGTTAGTAAGGGTGGCATTCTACTTATCAAAGATCTTTGTCCAATGTGCCTTTGGAAACAAAGTTTAGCATTTTCTCCATTTAAAACGTGACAATACTGATTTTTTTTATCAAAATGGCAAAATCTTTAATGTTTCTGAAGGTAGAAAGTTCTTTGATCTGATTTCGAAGATACTGGTAAATTTCATGAAGTCATCCAAGATGTTTGATCAAAAGCATATTGGATAAAGGTCTTTGTTAAGTGGAATGCCACCCTAAGAAACTTGCTCACTCTTATTACACTATACGATATTCAGATGAGTCTAATAATTAGACTATACTTAATAATGTTATAGGCCTTTTAATGGCTGCAGTTTGTTAAAAGTTTTAAAGGTTTTTTCACCAACTTGTTATTCCATTTCAAATACCCTTTGTGAGTCTTAATTTAACTAGTAGTTGTCCGTTGATCGAAATTCGACCACAATAAATTATAATATCTTGTTGATAAGAACGCCATCTTCATTTCTCAAGAACAACTATTTTGTTTCCAAACTTTTTAGTGCGCCATCTGTGATCTTTTATCGTTATCATCAATGTATTTCGTTATAATCAAATGCATGGTAATGTGGATAATGTTTTATTTATTGATTTAATGTACTTTATAAGCATTATTATTGAAAAATATAAGCGTTATGTATTTCTCCCACACATAAACTATAAGTGTGCCAAATCTTATGCTCCTGCGTCCGCGCAATTTTCTTAAAAAGGGGTCCAAACTTTTAGCATCGCGTATTAATTTATAGATGAACTGAAATGAATGGAATTCTATGTTTTAGTTTTAACCCAGTAACCCAAGTATTTTCGTTCCTTGCGCCACAATTTATCTGGCTCCAGACAGCATTTAAAGTCGGATACTGGATGAAACAGATTCCTGAACTAATTCGCTAAATGGTGGAATGAGGAGTGTTCTGAATTTAATTTATTCCCAGACAAAGTCCACAGTTGATCTGTGTAATATCAATGAACCCAAACAAGTGAACTGATTTCGAAAATTCTTTTGCCAACACTTAAATATTACTTATCGGAAGTAGGCCTTACATTTGTACTTTTGACCACCACGTTTGTCGAGGGCTTATTAAATGCGAGGCTCGGGTTCAATTCCCTATGGGGGCAGACATTTGTGTGATGAACATTTAGATGTATGCATTTCTGAATCTGGGTGTTTATAAAATTTATTCTTATATCTGTTTAAGTATTCCCATGTATTAGTATCTTTGACTAACACCCATAAGACAAGCATATAATTTGCTTAATTTTGGGGGTTACATTCAATTTGTGTAATTTGACCAGGGACTTTATTTATACTTTCACTTTAAAGTAATTAACTGACTTCGAAGAAAGGAGGTTATATGTTTAACTCCTTGATTTTTTTATGAATGTTAACCGACTTATTCGTCTTTCTAAACCGATTTTTTTATAATTATTACGTATTTCCGAGGTGGTCCCATTGCTGGATCTGATGCAAATTCTTAAGCTGATGAAATCCGAGGAAGTCGAGGAAAATACTCAGTTTCTGTGTACAAAAACGAATTGAAATCGAAATCGGTTTTCTGTTGTTTTTGTGAACTTGGGATTTATGTACAAAATGTTTACATATGTTAGGCGAGTCGACAAACGAAAATGGTGAAAGGGTGTTCCCCGTCTTGGTCCGGGCTCCTTTGCAGAATAGACCATCTGCCTTCCTGCCTGGCAGCTAATAAAAGGCTAACATAGGCTTACCGTCACTAACACCGTGACATCTGACTAGGTGGTAGAGTTTCGCAGCGACTTGTCCGGATTGATAAAATCGCCTTACCTATTCCTGCCGCCATAACGTATTCCGTTTCAGAGGGTAAGGTAGCCGATAAACTTACTTTTGCTCGAGGCGTAGCATCCCGGCCTCAGGTTGGCTACGCACCTTTACCACCTTTGGTGTCTCTAGGCGGCGGGAATTTCTTACCATGAGGAAATCCGTTTGCTTGTTTGCCTTCCAATATCATAAAAAAAGGGTAGTATCATTTGGAAACACTACCGGAAAATTGGACCTTTTCTTTCTTTCTTCAGGTATTGGCCTACACGTTAGTATTTTGCCATTAGTCAAGTAGAAATTTGCATCAAATTTTAATTCAATTTTAATCAATTATAATTAGTTATCAGTTATAAGTCGTCAGTAAGTCATGTCTGGGTCTTGAGTAAAACGGTCGTCTATTGAGATTTGGCGGCAGCGAGGAAATACACGACACACTAATTTCTTCATGATAGATATGATTACTTCATTTGTGCACTTTCACTGAACAAAATTAATCTAATTCCCACCTAAATTAACTAATTTTACTCAATATAAACACGAAATTCAATAACTATGAAAAAATTACGACCATCTTCATTCACAATGGCGCCAAAACTCAAATTGGACCTTACAATGGCTCTAATTATTTGATGAATAAACTACTACCCAAAAGACTAGACTACCTCACGTGATGGGGTCGTCACATCATCATCATTGTAGCAAATATCCCGATTGTTCCTCACATTTAAGCGGACTCAGTCAGTAAGATTACTTTTACTAGAGGCCTAACATCCTGGCCTCAGGTTTTCAACATGTCATTACTATTTTTGGTATCTCCAGGTGGAGTAATTTTCTCACGATCAGGAAATCCATGTGCTTGTTTGCCTTCCAATATCATAAAATACACAGGGTTCACTACCTTATGATTCTACCATTGACTTATTTGGTGTATCCAATGGTGGATCTATTAGCACACATGTCATGTTCCACGGCATATAGTTTCGTTTTTGAATAAAACTCCTTCGCCAAAATATTCGCATAATTGCAAAAACCGCTATTTATTTTGCAAAAAATCTTTGCTTCATTCTGTCAGTCGTTGAAACAAGAGGCCACCCAAGTATCGTTAAGTTTCGAAACATTTGCAGGGAAAAAGTTCCAGACATTATTCTTTTTGTATGATCAGTATTCGTATAAAAGTCGTATTAAGCAAAACAAGTAGTACGCTATTACGGAAAGCGTACGAATCTATAATTTAGAGAGAAGGCAATAAATTCTGAACCTTTACGTATTTCGAATGTGTAGGTAACCAAGAAGAAGGAGTCATTAAATGTTATTAATATACAAGACTGTGTGTAGGGTGACCATATTTGCTTTGAGACTTTCGTAAATGAAAATACGAGTAATTTAGTTTGGCTTGTAACGATACTACATTAGCGTTCAAGCAGTATAGTCAGTAATGTAGTATCATTACAAGCCAAACTACATTATTTTCAGTTACGGGGTCTAAAGTCTCAAAGCAAATGTATTGGTGCCAGATTTGTCACTTGTCATATCCATTACCCTCTTCTGGGACAATTTATACCTATTTATTGTAAATAGTTCCACTAGTCTTTAATATTACCCACTTGTTGATTGATACCCTTTGATTGATATGAGGATATTAAGTCTTCATTTTGCAACCAAATCGCTCGAATAACATTAGAGGGCTTCAAGAGTTTCCGAAACTGGGGTGTTTATACTCGTATTAAATATACAGAAATCTATGCCAGTCTGTAGGCACTTACCATAAACTGCTAGTAGAGTTCCGTTTTCGCGTACAAGAAACTTATCCGGCTTGTCCGGAAATCTACTATCTCACCTACTCCTGCCACGGGTAGCAGGGTAGAGATTTGCACAATTGGCTTAACACCTTGGCTACAATACAGCAACGCACCTATAACATTTGTGGTGTTAACACGCCACGTTTATCTCTTACTTTTAAATGCGCCGTGTGCTTGTTCTTTATTATATCACATAACAATTTAAGCGCAGTAAACCTACACGAAACCGCTTTTAACGTCAACGATTAAATCATTGAAGTATACAAAAATTAAGTGTTTTCATCAATATCCCTGGCATTCCACCATCAGATCCAGGCCTCGGGTGTTTGCTTTTTCAATTAAAAAAAATAAATTGGTTCAGAAATATCGGAGAAGTTGAATTACATACACAAAAATGTAGGAGCTGAACGTATAAAATCGTCCTTTTTTCGAAGTCGGTTTAAAAAAATCATTATACCAGGTACTTAACACTCTCTGCCTACCCCGCAGGGATGTGTACTATGTAGATATGCAAATATATTATTAACTTATTTTATAAGTGCAATATTTTAGTCTAGACTACTGGTGAAGTTGAGTTCTGCAACGGCTAGCTTGGATTGATGTTAACTTTTACCGTAAAACCTTGTTTTTGCAAGACCACTAAAGAGCTCTGAAGGCTAAAGAGAAAAGTCTCTGTCAACGATACGAGATAAACATCGCCTAGGTACCGTAGACGCTAGACGACTGGGTTAGACCAGAGGCAGGAACAGGTGAAACTGCAGTCCGATACCCCTGACTATCTGTTCCACATTGCTACTTACTAAGTAAGATCATTTACTACACACAGAATGCCATCAGCGGCGTATGGGCTCACATCCTGCCGCCAATTGTCCTTCCCTCACCTTTTCTGTCGCTAGTAATAGCCACCACCTCAATTATAGTCATTGTCATATTCCAGTTTGGATTTAAAAGTCGTCGGCGACCGACATGAGACTTAATAGACGTTGGCAAGTCACCATTAATACATGAAGTGTCTTCGGTGACAAGTAATCGTTCGGAAAATCTATCTACACACCAAACATAAATATAGAATCTGAGACCAACTTATCTAAAAAAAAATCCTCAAGTGTGTTAACGATTGGTCACCCTAACTGTGTAAGCGGTCCCTACATTGGACGCATTCCGACCCTAACAAAGGCTGCATGCGATGAATGCCTTTTGTTTTTTACCATGCGCGTACGCCTCTATAGTTTGCGTTTCGAATTTTATACACAAAAAAAATCGATTTTAAGCTTTTCGTTTACTCCTATTTTTAAACAGGTATCTTTGTTTTTTGGAAATCGTCTCTGTGGTCTAGCGGTTTACGTTGGTCTTGACTTCATGACTTCCCGAGTTCGATTTCCGGGTAGGGCTATTAAAAAAATATCAGGATTGGGTATGGGCCCGGTTGGCGATAGACTTGTCACCTATCACATTGTGGGACTTAGTATCTTTGGCTAGTTATGGACTTATGGGTGCCCTGGTTGTGCCTCTGCCTAACTCTTCGGAGATATGGGCGTGAAAATACTTTTTGGAAAGCCATAACCAGATAGTAGAGAGCTCTGTAGCATATCGTCTTAAACCGGCACCATTACCGGTTTTTGAGACTTATTCCTGTCGCTGTAGTGTCAGTACTTGCTATTGCGTTTCCCATGCTGTTATGGCACACTGTATGTGAATAGCTGGTGATAGACTTGCATACTTGGTTAGGCAATCCCCGGTCATAGGATAACGATGCAGTAACGTCTATGGTGTCTCTGATTGTCTCTTCCCTTCGGGAACGCCGACTGTTTGCCGTCTTATAATTCGGTATATGAATCATCATCATCAAGAAAATAAAAATGTTACCTTCATTTTTTTACATGTAGGCAGGTATGTGTATACATAATATAAGCTTGACGACCATCTATATTATTTTAAAATTTAAATACCTACGTCAAAAATATAGGTATGCGTCGAAAGTATAACGTAATCCTTTTTTTTCAGTCGGTCAAAAATGCTTAGCATTTTGGTTATACCTACTACCTAAAAGGCGACTAGGTAGGTACATAAAAGAGGAATTTCTTAAAAATTTAACTACACATTTTAAACTTTAAACGAGTTTCAAAAAGAAGGATTTTTTATAATACCTATTTACCTACCTAAGACCTAGTGCCTAAATGATCTAAAATCAAAATTCGTATTTTAAATTGTAGGCTAGGGAGGGAGGTGAGTACATATACCTATTTCTTACAAATAGACCGTTTTAATATTATAGAGGCTGTGGCTACGTGGCTGTTATACTTATACCTAGTCTGTATTACCTACAATGTAATAAAGAATATACCTACCTACCTATTACCAGGTTAAACCTAGAAGTTCTTTACTCCGTGTTTACTAATAAGACGGAAAGAAATAGAAATACCTACCTAAGTTAGTTTCTACGTGACATGTAAGTATACTATAGTCTGTATTCTTAGCAGCTCAACAGTAAGATTACCCTAGTGCCTATCTTTATATCTAACAATCTACGCCGTTATCATAATACCTACCTACCTACCTATTCACATAGGTATAATGAAAAGACAGTCAGACGGACACACTACTAGCATGCGCTGAGGTCGTCGCCCGTTAATGAATAATTAAACCTCAAATTACGATCAAGATTTCGCATTTTTTGAGACAGTAGATTAATAGAAAGTTCAGACACATCAACAAAAACAAGGAAGAATGCACAAGCGGCCGGCGTGCGGCCGCATACAAACGCCTGGCGCTATACCAATAATCTATTCTATGAAAATTATACATATACAGAAATAGTCTTTAACTTCATAGTAGAAAAGTAGATTTTTGCTTTTATGTCATTTCGAATGTTAGAGTTTACGTGTATCATAAATATCGATTATCGATAAGAATGTTTTATATCAAACAACAAAAATACTATAGCTCATGTTATCATTGTTTTAAGTCTCATAACTATGAATTTACCACAATAACCATAATATTTTTCTTTGCTTTAGTAATGGCTAACGTATTTTTAAACCGATGTAGTTGCATATCATCGATTTCTTGCAATTAACTACATTGGAGTGTTATTAATTTCGCTGTTAACTAGTTGCCATTGCATCATCTGTTTAGCAGCAAAGTTTGAATAATCAAGGCTACATCATGAGTTCAAATAATGTAATAAGTAATAATAGTATATGTATATGTAATAGTAATGTAATAAGTTTGTAACAAAAATAACAGTAAAACAAAAAACTATTCCAGTTTTATTACAAAATTGTATTACGTATTTAAATTAAGAAAATAACTTAAGTTTTTTGAACAAAATCCTAAATGGCCGTAGGTCACAAAATTCGTTAATCCTTTAAAAATGCGCTATTGATTATCTCAATTAAAAAGTATTATCGATAATAAGAAGCGCAACATTAATTTCCCAATGCAATAAGTTCCGTCTCTTTTGTATTGTATGTTTGTTTCTTTCACACACGTGACGCATGCGCCGGCAGCCATGCTGCAAAGTTCAAATCAAAAACATTTTCAGTCGGGTTTTATCTACGAAGGGGAGAGTATGTTCCTCTTTGTTAAAACTTATTAACTTCGCGTGTTAAGTTTTTAGAAATAACTACAATATATTTGATAGAATATTTAAGTGTTGTTTGTAAATAAGTGTAAATGTTTAGTGGTATATTGTATGTAAAAGATTATTGATTTGTTTTGAAGTGTTGACTGATGTCGAAAACTGGTGATTTGCTTTGGACATAGTTATGGTGACTGTTTTGCTTATTTATTAGTGTTGATTAATTATATTTGGCGAAGTTATGGCGATGTATAATTTTAGCGTGTTATTTGTTTTGGTATTGTACCAACTCTCAGCAGTGTTTTGTGATGAAACGTCCTCGGAATCTTCGGATCTTGGTTTATCTGGTAAGTTTTTTTATGAAAATTATCTAAAATAACAAATTATTTAGTAGTAAATAAACATAAAATTAAAAATGTTCGTTTACCCCAATAAAATCTATCCAAAATTTAACTGAGAAACATTTCGGTCACGTCAGAAGAAACAACTACACAAAGATGAGTTGAACTTGTATAATTATTTGTAACACCCCTCATTTTCCGTCCGTGGTTTATTAAGAATAAGAATTCCGAATGAATCTATCTAACAAGATATACCTATTAATAATATTGGCCGTAAGTGTATCTAAGCGGCGTACTTAAACTTCGTGATAAAAAGTTGTTTCTTTTTTTCAAATAATTTATTTACAACAATTAAGTACGCCTTTTTTGACTGGCAAATAATCGACTAGAACAATACAAAACTACTATTATATCTTGCTATTAGGTAAGACGGTAGGTCAGACCTTTCTATCCAATTATTTTTAACTAGCGACCCGCCCAGGCTTCGCGCGGGTATAAAATACACTAATAAACCTTCCTCTTCAAACACTTTATCTATTAAAAAAACTGCATCAAAAACCGTTGCGAAGTTTTAAAGATTTGAGCATACAAATAGACATAGAAAGCGATTTTGTTTTATACCTACTAGGTGGGTATGAACCTACTTAGATACCTATCCTTAAAAGTGTGAAGGTAGATGAATGTTTCTTATTTTGTCACGCAAAAATTAGGTAGGTAGGTACCTATCTATTAAACAGATTTAGACGAAACTTCACTGTACAATATAGGTACCTAATTTATACCTACATCTTACTAACTAGCTATCTTGGCTACAATTATTTAGGTACAAAACTTTGTTTATAATTTGGGAGCCGTTAATGGGACCTACCTACCTACCTTGATGTTTGCTAAGTACCCATTCTAGAGATGTACCTACCTAATTTACATGCAATTAAACTTTAGAAAACCGATATTCAAATTCCATTTACATTGTCTAATAATAGGTAGGTACCTACCTAAGTAAACAAATAAATACTTACGGAAGTACCTACCTACTGAGTGTAACTCAAAGCGCAAAACCAATTAGGTACCTATGTAGAGTACCTATTAGGTAGTAGGTATGTACTTTGGAGATATTCTGGATTTAATAAAAATAGTTACAAAAAGTTACTAGGCAGGTAGGAAAAAGTACCTACCTCCCTACTATCATTCCGTAGAAAACAGTATTCTGTTAACATATTTTATGAATAACATGTTTTATGAATGAATGTGGTTTAATTCCTGCAATCACAGAACCGACAAGAGGTCCTTCTTGCCTGGATCATATCTATGTATCGATTAGTTTGTTAAACAGTGCTCCAATAGGTGTTGTGTGTCAGACAGACATTACTGACCACTATCCAGTCATGATCGGTGTGAACCTTAATAAATCTTTACTAATTAGACCTAGCCGTATAGTAGTCAAAAGGGACTTTGACGCAATAAAAAATGAGACTTTAAATATCAATTGGGATTTCATAAATGATGACAATTGTGATGTAAATGAGGTCACTAAAACCTTCACAAACATTCTTACCGACATAGTTTCTAAACACACTCGTGAAATCCGCCTAAGTAGAATAAAATGTAACCTTAAACCATGGATAACTCCAGGGCTCATGCGTTGCATGAGACGTCGTGATCGGCTACATATGCGTACAAGACTTGAACCAAATAATGTCGTGTTGCAAACTGCGTACAAGAGATATCGAAATTATTTGGGAAATTTATTACGCAAAGTAAAGATTGAGTATGAAAGTCAAGAACTAAATAAAAATAAAAATAATCCTCGCAAGCTTTGGAAATCTATTAAGGATATCTGTAATTTAGCCGATAGTAGACAGGAATCTTTAGAGTTATTAGCGTTTAGTAACACTGATAAATCACCAACCGATCAATTCAATGATCACTTTACTACAGTAGGAGATAAATTAGCTAATCAAATACTCACTAATCTTAACAAAACAGAAGATGACTTGTCTAAAGCAGTTAAAAATAATAAATCGCCTTC
>NJDC01002618.1:0-22442 GCA_002245475.1 Calephelis virginiensis
CAAATTGAACCGCCAGTCAAAAACTGAACTCGCCCCGTGAGGCTGCGCGCGCGCATACCGTCGGTATGCGCCTTTGTTCTCGCCCTTTGTTCTCCTACGTACGACCGCGACACTGAACATTTTGTTGTTATATTTTAACAATGTCAATATATGTTTCACAAAGTATTTGTGTTTTTGTTTAATGAACTTCGTTGTCTCACGGACATATTAATATTATATAAGGGGCCCCGACCATCGCCCCATAAGATCAATGACTTATGCAATAAGAAATATAAAAACAGTGTTACTTATGGCACCTACAATTCCAAATAATTGTTTTTTTCGAATAGATGCAGTTTAAGTAAATATCTTTTCGGTGTTCAGCGCAAGCGGGCTGAAGACATTTTCTGCAAAAAGTTTTTACTTTTTGGTCCCGTTTTCTTGAACACATTGCACATCTTGTTTGTTTCTGCAATTTTGCGTGGAGCTCATCTTCTGGAGATATTTGATTCATATTTAGAACATCACGTATACAGACTCCTAATTCTCACGCCAAATTTGTACTCAAACGACGCCTCATGTGTGGTTCTGCCAGTTGCAAAGCTAATTTCTTCAAATAATTGCTTCGGAATTTATTAGCGCGAGTGTTAGGATGTTTAGCGGCAGCGGCACATCCTCGTCGTCACTATCTTCATCATTCGAAATAACGTCTTCGACCTCTGAGTGCACAGAAACATTATCATCGTTTTCAGACACTTCACCATCTTCTGAATGGCACTCATCATCTGTGCTACCATCAACAATCCCTTGCAAGTAGTTTTGAAACTGCTCATCCGAAATTGAATCCATCTTTACCTGAAATAGCAAACAATTAGTACAGTATCAAAAAAAACTTACGTAAAAGGCAACAGGGGTGACGAGTCACCCCTGCATTGTCAATATAAAAAAAAACAACAACTTCCCGCGGCACGTTGACGCATGCGTCTGATTGCATTCGCTCTAATTAGAGAATAGATCGAGCGTTAGACAGTGACAAAAACAATATCCAACTAAATATTGAAACTTTTTTCGAGTAGTGAGGTGAAGGATCACCCCTGTTGTCTTCCTAAGGTTAAGGGCTTGTCAAAATTCATGATGTCGTGAATTGACACTAACGGCAATTCCTAACTCTTTTTCCTCATTTTTCTTTATTTAGTTTGTATAATTCTAAACAATATTGAATTATATTATTACCGTACATCTATTGCCTTTTTTATTTAAGTTTTCTTTTCCCGAAAATTCATAAAATTCAAAATGTAAATATGATTGGGAGACAGACCATGACTGTCTAGTCAAAAATTACATTAAAGTTTTTATTGCAAATGAATGTTGTTCTGGACAGGTAGTCTACGAATGAATAAGATGTACAAGGCATATGATATTAACAAAATAACCAACAACATTTTATGATTATTTCAATTCAATAGTTGTAGTCTGGCTAGGAATTTCAGTTTGTAAATGTAAATGGTATCAAATGTAACAACTGACAACTATTTAAAGGTATTAACTGTAAAGACATACTCAACGCCAACCTGCAGATTTAGCTGATAGAAGACATTTACATGAAGCAGAAACCTTTTTGAACTCAATGTAGTTTTTCATTCTAAGACTCTGAGAGTACTTGTTTTCAGCTGCTTTTCGATGTTGAACTGCAACCATACACTCAGAGTCCCACCAGGGATGAGATGGGTTTTTATGTTGACCGGAATTTTTCACCACGATATGTGTATCTGCATACACTACTAACAAGAAGGGCGTGTGCTCTTTGGGGACTTATGTGGAGATATAAGTAGTATTGTAAATTATAATTGCTACTATATTTATATTTGGACTATGGGTAGGGATATTGATTTATTGAAAAACAGAAGATTTATTTATTAATAGAGCGCAACCTGCTTTGCCGTCGTCTCTGTTATCCCTGAGACAGGCGTAACCTGAAATTCTAAATTTAAAACCAGGCCTTAGCCATGTCTCAGAGATAGCAAAGACGACGGGTTTATATGTGTTAGCTAAGTAGGCTATGTCTGAAACTTTATTTCTAATGCTCCTGCAATTCTGAAGGATATTCTGTACAGGAGCCATTATTACTATTACCAAAGACAATATATATATATAATAGACCTACAATGTCATAAGTGTTTGTGTAATTCAATATGTAGCTCCTTTCTAAGACAACAGATGTCGATGTGGGTATCGAATCTTCTTATAACGACGGTTTTTTTTACAATTATACGTCTGCTCTGAACCTTACATCCGTGTAATAGCAATGTAAATTTATTAGATGGCGCTGTTCTTAGTCAATCTGAAGTAACCTTTCATATTTTAAGCTATTCCTTAATTTTTATTGTGAACTAGCCGATCCGGCGAGCATTATATTGCTTGGCATTAATATTTTTTAACAGTGTAAATGGATTGAGGAATTGTTTAGTGATGCGATGAGCACGCGAAATGAGAACATGTAGATTTATTATAATATTAATACAATATAAATGTCTGTTAAACTTTTTTAAACAAATTAATATTTTTTTAACACAAATAATTAATTTTTAGTATGTAATAATACATAAAATAGATAAAAAAAAGTTGTTTACTAATCTCTGCTATTACCATAAAAAGATTACCATGTAGATAGCGCTTCTTGTATACTTTTCAAAAGCTCTGGTGGATATACATCACTTTTAAAATTGATGGTACTCTTAAAAATCCTGGTGAGGAAAACTATGCTGTTATCTATTTGTTGTAGTTGACTAGACAGTGCGCAACCATTGACTTGTTTTTTTTTTTTGGCTTGGAAGTGCTAGTAATTTGAGCATGAGCTATTTTGTGAAATAATTTTCCCAGAACGGGTCGAGGGTGGGTTGATTTGTAAACAGTTTTAACATATGATGAGGTCGACGTGTGTGGTGGGGTAGAGGGAAGAACAGAAGACGATAGGTTTTAATGAGGGATAGTGGATTATGAAGAGCAAAATGCTCTTGCGTGGTCGGAATAAAGGGCCCTGACTCTAGGGAAATGTGCTGAAGTATCGAAGTAAGTCACGTGTTTCTGAGACATAACCATTTTGAAACCGTTTTGTCTATTACGTCTAGAACAACTAGGACAAGTAGCCATAATTACCTGAGCATAGCAAACATGATAAGTTATTTATTCAATGGATCAACTATCTCCTCTATATGGTTGTGCGCACTTGTAACATCTGGCTTTGGATTAGCATTGTTCGCGACATGACCAAACCTGCAGCAGTTTCTGCACTGTATCATAGGTAGATCGTACAAATTTGCTGTTAGTGAGGTATAGTAGTAAAACACTCTGTCGGGTAGAGATTGGCCTAAAAAGGTTAAAACCACTATAGCAGTTAGTGACAAAACAGTTTTACCTCCTTTGTGGAGCCTTTTATTCAAACGCCTAACCTTAATGACACGAACAGATTCGTTTGGACATCCTATGTTTTGCAAACAAATCTTCGTGGGTACAATCTGTTGGGACTTCTTTGATAACTCCCATCCTAGTTATGTGGAATGAATGCATTGTAGTTGCTTGAAAGAAAGCCGAATTTCCTAAACCTGTTACATGCATCGGCTGATTCAAATTCTGTAGACAACTTATTGCGAGCAATAGATTTTATTCCTCCTTGTACTATATTGTTTTTATGCAAAAATTGGGCAAATTTAACACGTTGACGCGAGTAGCGTATACACAAGTCAAATTATGGTAGTTGTGATGAAGCACAGCCTATTCTTACGGTCAGCTAATAAATGTTTTATGAAGCACAACGTAGTAGAACAGCGCCTGATTCTACTACACTCTATTAGTTCGTTGGCTATGCGACAACGCATCGAATTCTCAAAATTGTAGTGCTACATCGCGTCAAAAATTTTGCACATCTTTGAAGGCTCCATACACGGGCAGTGATTGCCTCCTTTTAGACTCACAACGCTACTATCCGTCAACTAGCGCAGGTTGCGCCATACTTGTGTAAATCCTAGGGCGTTTCGCCCGTGCGTTGTTATCAGCATCAGGTCGCCAGTAGATGGTTATGCAAAATCATAAGTATTTTATTATATTACGTAGTTTTTACAATGTTATGCACGGTACGGTCGATTTCCTGAGGATGCTTCGGTGTCAAGGCGAAACGTACGTCGAGTACAATTTGCTGTTCTCTGTGGTGAGTTCTTCTACAAAGTTGACGAAGGACGTGACAAATGATTTTGTTTCCCGTGTCCGGACTCTATTTGTGTTCTGGTCGCGGAGGTGGGAGGTGGGAATTTTAGGTAGGGTTGTCACATTTATAGAACGTGACAAGTTATATTGTTTCCCAAGCTATTACTTTATTCGTGTTCTGGTCACGAGGATGGGCGGTGGGAACGTACGTTAGTTAGGCTTGTCACATTCTGTGTCATTCGGAGGATTATTTGCCACAACAGTTACACTGCTTACACGGAATTAGCAAAACAAAGGCTTATTTTACATCAGAATAAGATTCGTATTCCGTGCTATTACCACACCATCTCTGAGCATCAATCAAGTTTATATGAAAAAGAAAGTGTGCGACATCGCAACCAGTTCAGAAAATACCATGTTCACGTGAACGTGTTAAGTACTTTTATAGTATCTTAGGAGTTTTTATTTAAGGTGCATATGAAACTCTATAAGTACTATTGTTCTGTGATTTGATGTATATATAAAGCAAAAAATACACAAGTATCTACTGACATTTTCTTGGGATGGTATTTCAGTAGACATCTCATTCCCCGTAGAAAGAGAAGGATATGCCTATGCTAAACGACGTGAGTTAGTAGTGATGAACATTCTTATAAAGTGATTTTGACACATAAACACACGAGAAAGTCGTTTTGAAGTAAAGCACTTGTAATCATAAAGATTTGTACACTCTAGCCAATTATAAAGCCTTTTCTTGTTACAAAGAAATCAATCAAATTAGTAATGTTAGGTGGCCAATAGTTCAATTTTGTTCAGTTAAGGTGCCAAAGTAAAATATTTGTGAATAACTTAGTGTGTTTCTTTGTTGCCAAATCTCACTTAATGTGTTTGAGTATCGAGGCCACCACTTTACTCAAGACATGACTTTGTACAACGACTTATGACTATTTTAAAAAGAATTTACTAATACAAAAGACATAGCAGCATGGCCTAAAGATCTTTGCCGGCCCATGAAAGGGGCAAATTATCTTAAAAAAAAGTGTTACGGAAGATATTGCAGCATGGTCTAAAGAACAAAGCCTTCGACAGAAAAGAGCAAATTGACCTGAAAAAAATGTGTCACCATGGTGTCTCTCAGAGTCATCGTTCAAAATGGCGCTACGACCAACGTTTCATTACATATAGATTTTCTGGAGTGATTGAATGGTCAACTGTCAAGATGGTCGATTTGTAGTCAATGGCCATTGTCCAGTTGATAATTGACAGCTGAAAGGTAAAGATAAAGAAAAATAAAGGGTTTTTGGTGCCATTGTGATTGAAGATGGTAGTGTGTTTTTCTTAATTATTGAATTTCGAGTTTATATTGAGTGAAATTAGTCAATTTTGGAGGCATTTTTAACAATTTTGTTCAGTGAAAGTGCACAATCGAAATAATCATGAAGAAATTAGTGTATTGTGTGTTACCTCGCTGCTGCCAAATGTCACTAGATGAGCTTGAATAACGAAGCCACCGCTTTATTCAAGACCCATCCATCCATAGTGACTTATGATTGTTAAAAAAATATATTAACTCGGAAGACATGGCAGCATGGCTTAAAAGTAGTCTTAGCCGCCCGCAGAAAGAGGCAAATTAACTAATAATAGAGAAAAAAAAGTTTCACACATGTGTCTGTCAGGGTCATCGTTCAAAATGGCGCTACGACCAACGTTTCGTTATACGTAGATTTTTGAGCGTGATCTATACATCAAGTTAACTAATATCATCAAAATAAACAAATATAGCAACATACCGTACATACGAGTATTTACATACGAACACAAACATAGGTATATACATACAAGTCTCGAAAAGCATTACTCAGTTCAGTCAGGTAACTTTTCTATCTAGGTACTTACTTTCTTTCCGGACAGGGGGGTGTAGTTGAAGTTGTATGATTATTTTGTAAGAATAAAATAGTATGTTCAATGTTTTAGAGTTTAGACGATTAATCGTGTATTTTTTTTTATTTTCCGTCCATATCTTAAATAATTAAAAAAAAATAACACCAAAAAATGTCAAATTCATTACTATCGTCATTTGTACCATGCGATTTTCGACTCTATGTAAATCAGTGTACCTAAAGAAAAAATAGACTACGAAGTATTCTTCTGTCTTTACTTGTCGGGCAGCGTCGGGGTAGAGCTCGACGTGGCAAGTTGGCTCCGGACGCTGTGTGACAAGCTATTGGAACATTTGTTTTGATTGTTATGTATGAAAACATGTTCTAAATTAGACTATATCAATAACGTTTAGAGTTGTTGTGTTCCGGTAGGAACGAAGCAACAGTTATCTAGTCAAAGTAACCGAAATAGTGCCTGCCATTAAACTTGTCAGTATAAAAGCCGCGTCGGCGAGCGAGCCGTCCTTTTTCAACGACTAAACTGCGATCTCGAGACATCTAGAATTCCCAATGAAATCCTTCGGGCTTCGGGCTGAAAGCACCCTAAGGCATGGGTGTCACCTTATTTTCAGGGGGGTGCATCTCCATCTGTACATCATGTTAACTAATATAAAACATCAAAATAAACAAATATAGCAACATACATATTTACATACGAACACAAACATATATACATACATAGTCTCGGAAAACATTACTCAGTTCAGAAAAGGTAACTTTTCTATCTACTTTCTTTCCGGACAGGGGGTGTAGTTGAAGTTGTATGATTATTTTGTTAGAATAAAATAGTATGGTCAATGTTTTAGAGTTTAGACTTTAGACGATTAATCGTGTGGATTTTTATTTTGCGTCCATATCTTGAATAAACTTAAATGACGCTGCTGCCGGCGTCCATGACCTTAGGGCTGAAAACATCCTTTCGGTGAAAATGAAACCCTTTGCCTGACATCTAGCCTGCCTTCTGTGGACGACCGGTAGCGGTCTCCAGCTGCCTGTACTTCGCTGTTCGAATTCGGGCGCTGCCTGGCAGCGTCAACGACACGCCCATAACATCAGGCTAGACCTTTCTTTTACACTTCTACTACCTCGTGGATACAGAGAGAAATTTTCTTCCGTAACCGGACTCACCCCCTGCCTAATTTAAATAAAATACTAAAACTATCCACTCTCTTTCTTTTGTGTGCTCTCCAGCTGGGCTAGGGTACACGGTTTAGGAGGGTAAAGTCAAGTTTGACACTACAGGACAGTGACGTGACAAAATCTATGATGCCTGTAGACTGTAGCCCCCTGGCGTCTCACCATCACGTTAGTCTTGTAGTCGTTCGCTGTCTTAACACATCAAAGACTACAAACACATTAAATTTTCTTTCTTCTGAAAAAAATATTTTATGAAAACAATAACTAAAAACCTTTTTAAGTCCAAACCTTAATGGATAACAGTAACGAGTTAGGTACTAAAATGTATAAACCCAAATAACCTTGATGACTTTTACAGAACCCTAAATTTTAAAAGAATCCACTTTAGGGATCCTGGAGTAGACAATAGCCTGTATTAGGCTACATTATCAATATCGAAATACTCGACCTTCCATTTTTTCGTTGCTTGAAGATGAAATTTCCCTACAGCGTTTTTGTGCGAAAAATTATGAAACTATCAAACGGATTTGCATGCTATTTTTTTGAGCATTGGATAAATACTAGCTGCAACCGTAACATAGTAGCGTATCGTATTGTGTAAAATTTGTCACTAACACCGTAGCCCAGACTAGTTAGTAGAGTTCTGTATCGACTCACCGAGATTGATACTACCTTATTTTTTCTTGTTCAAATAACGCGAAGAATTCCTAAACTAACAACATCAGTAAATGCAATTTCGACGTAATGCGCATGACAAAACAGCTATTTATCAACAAGAGAGTCTGTCTACAGCAGAAGTTTGTGAAATCACAGAGACTAATTCGTTGTTACGAAGTAATTCATTATTTTTTAAAGTTTAATTAGCAATCACTTTCCTCTTAAACGTATTTAATTCATTAACATTATTTTTTAATTCATTAGCTTAAAAGTAATAATGGGAAGTTATCGACTTTGTAGGGAAGTATATTGGCAGTATTTTTTGTATAGGATCGGAAGGAAGATGGATTAACTTGGTATAGCGAGATATAAAGACGTGGTCTCTACAGGTCATCATACAATGCCAATCTAAGACTGGGGTGTTGCATTACTATATAAGTACCTACGTTAAAATAGATAAGTACGTATAGCTGCTCCCCTAACCTTCGAAACCGTAACAGTAGTGGTAATCACTGCCATCATGGTAGCAGTAAGTATGTAAGTTTATGTAATGAAATACTTATTTAAGAAATACTTAGTGATGATCTTTTGAATTTTTTCAAAAAATTGTTAATCCCTGCATAAAATAACATGTAGATAGATAGATCTTTATGGCAAAGTTTGTTACAGCTTATTTTCTTTACCATAAATTTTAACCCTTTCGCTATTTCAGCCTCTTTATGGCTTTAAACTTACAAAAAGAAGTGAATTATCATCATTGCACTTTTGCCTTATTACGATACCAAACCAATATCTACGAAAATGTTTTTAACTGGCGATCAAAGTAAGAAGAAACTTTTGGACAACAATACATTTAAGATAATATAGGCATAGCACCATCGGTATTTGATATTCTAATCTTATATAAATGAGTAGTTTAGTGACGAAATGGGTTTTCTTGAATATCAATAACATCAAAAGTATAAGAGATATGTAATTTTTACTTTATATGTAACTACCCGCCTAGTGTGATTCAGGCACCCTTTGAAATAAATTCATTTAGACACAGACAACAACAGACGAGACAAATTCTCCAAATTTCGAGACACACATAGATATCAGATATATAATTAATTTGCTCGTGTGTTTTCAATTAATTATTAATAATAGATTATTTTAATAGCTTGAAAATATTTGTGAGTTACTGATATAATAATAATAATTTTGAAGTATTCGTGAAGTAGTGACTTTTATCGTCAAAGTCTTAAACGCTAACTTATGCTAACATTGTGCGCTCTGTCAATTATAACCGATATCAGAATATTCAAAGCCCAGTCTGAAAATAAGTCGGTTAGAAAATAATATAACATCGAAGCTTTTTTTTCTAAATGGCTAATATCTTGCTAACCTCGCGGTTTATACAACTTAAGCATCGTCTTGGTTAAACTATTCTTACCACAGATTTTTTTAAGGAACAGTAGTAATAATTTAGCGAAATAAAAGATAATCATGTGTGTGTTATTATTGTTATAAAAATCAGCACTAACATGATTTGTAAATTTTCTTTTTCTCTAATTTATTCATAAAGTAAAAAATAAGTTTTAATTAATTTGAGCCATTTTTTATATTAATTAATGTTAAGTATATTTATAATACCTACAGTAAATAAGAAACAACATATTTATGTTTGTTTTAAAATTATCAAACTTATTTATATTTATTCATATTTTGCCCACCATTGTGACTAATATTGCTACTTACATATGTTCACGTCGAATCCCTTAGTAGAATCCCCGAGTAGAGAGATTTCTGCAGAACTGTCTGGCATCCATGTCTGGCATGACATCATCCTGGCATTAATTACTCTTTTCATATAAACGTGTTGATTTTTATACTATTCGACAATACCCAAGTGATTTGGCTGTGGAATGTTAACCAAGGTCACCCATACTTCACCCTCGCTTAATGTTAAATATAATATATTCACGTTACAGGCCTTGCCTAGTATGGAGTCCTAACGTAAACATATCACGTAGAAATATGTCGAATTAAGCAACTAAATGTACCTATCAACTATGTGTTATAAAAAATAAATCAGGGAACGTGGGAAAATTGGCAGTTTAAAAAAACCTTTAAAAAAATATCAGAAAATCGTATAATGTTTAGTTTACAAGGGTTTTTACCTTTATAGCTTATTAGTTATAACAGAGATTGACCCCAACGGCCGCCGGATGGAGTAAGCGGACATTGTCCACCAGACACGCTCGAGTGGACCGCGATTTGTTGCACAGATCTTTCCCCTTCGCAATATTGACGCCTATAAAACCTTGTCATTGTTATAATATGACGTTACTTTCATTTGAAGCAAAGAAGCAATATTACTCCCTAAACAAGAGAACGTCAACTTTGTAACGTATTCTATTGGGTTCATACCCATTCAAAAATGTCTACATTAAGTAGTCTGGTACGATACTTTATGGATTAAAAATATTTACATTTTAAACTTTTCTAGAGGAAAATATCCCGTTAATTATATTTTAAATTATTTAATGTTGCAGTTGATACTGTGGGTGGCGTTCCTGGGAGCCATTGTTTGTGATGAAGAACAAAATGGATTTGTACAAGCGCTAGATTTTGCTCCAATTTTTGAATCTGATAACTCAGGTGAGAATTCTGAAGGTTTTTGTGTTATAAAATAATAATTAGTGTGCGGTTAGACTTAAACGAGCCTTGTATGACTTTCAGGCGTAGCATCGTTGGCTTCGAGCCCAATAGCAGCAGCAATGCTTAAAGTAGATAAAAGTCAATATCCACAATTATTCGACACAATCGTCAGTAGCTCTATTGATTCTTTGCAAAGTCAAGTAGCTCCTAAAGAATACACATTCGATGCTGCCAATTTTGGCTTCAATCCTATTGCAAGTCAAAACTTCCATCCATATGGGAAATCTGCAAAATTAATCGCAATTCCAGCAGCGCAGCAACATTCTAACACACAGCAAGTACCAACAGAACAGCGTCTCAGTGCCTTGCGATATGATATAAGACAAATTCATGAGCCTAATTATAAAGTCTATGTCCCCGAAGAGAAAGAGGAAGGAAAGGAGATTCTGGCTGCCCTTAAAAAGAACCCTGCAGTGGCTACGTATTTTCAACCGACAGTGAACCTTGAAATAAATCATCCTGTACAATATCGCAAAGAGGAGCTAATAGAAAATCTCAATGGCGAAGAAAATTATAAGCCTAATCCTTATATTGCAGGCCCAACACGTATTCGTCGTTATGCAGGAAGAAGAAGTGAGAAATTAAGTAAAGGCGAAGAAGATGACGAAGACGATCCATATAATTACAAGGCAGAATATGTTTCCAGGCCTAAAGTGTTTGATGAAAGTCCATACAGCAGTCCGTACACAAAGAAAAAGAATTCTAAAGATAACTACGAATATCCTTATAGCTATGACTCTGGTTACGATCACAAAGAGTATGACAGAATTAAAGAACTGTCTGAAAAACAAGCTGCTGAAATTAAGCAAAATCCTGGTAATTGTAAAGAAGTTAAAAAAGATGGCATGACGTGTATGTCCTGTAAAGATCCTAAAACCGGAGGAAATTATGAATCTTGCTCTTATGTGACTGAACCTAAGAACAACAAGTACGCTTATTCAAAAGAAAAAAAATTCGACAGCAACGATGAACCAGATGAACCAGACAACAGTCCAAAATCAGAAACAAAAAGCTCTGAAAAATATCAAGCAGAAAAAGGTGACACTCGACCCCAAAAATTTACAAACTCAGAAGAAGATAAGACGAAAAGTGATTACAAAAATGCTGACAGCAGTGAAGATTCAGATGGCAAATATAAAGCCTATTACATTCATTCATCTAAGCCTAAACCAAGTGAATCTCTACGCGAAGCAAGTTCTGATGAAAGTTCTGAAGAAGAAAAACCTAAATCCTACGACTACAAAAAAGCCTTACCCGGTTTTTATACCGACAATGAACCTAAAAAAGACGTGGAACACGTTCTTGCGGAGTTTAAAAAGAAGGATAGGTCTGCTTGCAAACGAGTACAAAAAAATGGTATGACATGTTTTCAATGTGTTGATAAAACCGGATTGAAAAATGAAGAATGCATGTATATATCTGAATCAGCACCCAAGCAAAGCCATTTAGCGTATCAAGAATTTAAAGAATTCACTTCAAAACCGGCCACCTTGGAAGAAACTCAAGAAGCTGAAAGTAAAATAATTACCACGAGCTCACCACCAGCACAAAAATCTGCGGCATACGTTGTTGCCAACTCGAATTACGGCAAAAAGTTAAAACGTAAAAAAGCTCCTCAAGCAGGTTTAGCAGAAACTGCTGCTTCTGCTCCGGTGGCTAAAACCACTGCAAAAGTGAAAAGAAGCGAAGGATCTGAAGCAGAGTTAAGTGCCAAAATAGTTGATGACACAAATGTAGCTCCTCCTGCAGAGTTTGCGGGGGCAGAATCTAAAGCTGCATTTTGGGCAGAAACAATTCCCAGATATAGTGCACAATTAGGAGTTACCCTTCCTGAATATATGTTATCAAGATCAGAACACGAGGTCTCGTTTGACGAAGCGGTCGCGGGTGCGTAAGTTCGAAGTAATTAGTCAATGTAAATGATAAGTAGAGCGTAGCAATTGTACAACTTTTCTATAAAGCACGGCGCTTGTTGCGTAACAAAGATTTCACAGATTGGTTCAGTGAAAATCGTAATATTATGGACCTGAAATAAAAACAGTGTCGCTGTGACATTATTCATTTTAGACATCGATACTTTTGCTACAATAAATATATTTTAAGAAGACAAAATCGAACATTGTTTTTAGCTGTTTGGCAGCTTTCATGTTATTGTTAACTAGTTATAGATAAAAAGAAAATATAATTAAATTGCCTGTTTTTATTTTGTTTTAATTTACCCACATTAATACAACTTGTAAAATATTTTTAATGGAAAATAAATTATGTGGCTCGCAGTTTTGTCAAGTCTATGACAGCTCTGTGGGTTTAAATGCTAAAGTAGGTATTCATATAGACAAAGTGCTGCCTTTTGATGTGTTCCGTTGTTGTTATGGCGAAATGCGGACGATAGCCTACGATCCCGGCTAAAGGAAACAATGCATCAGTGGACTGTATAGTGCCTAGCGACAGTTATCTCCTACCATCAGATGAGACGCCGGCTTGTTCGCTCTCATAAAGCTCAATTAAAAAAGTCTAATAAATAAAAATTGATAAGGTACCTTGAGGATGAGGAAAATAATTGCAAAAATCGTGTTTCATTTCCTTCAAAATTAGAACATTCAATCTTTGGCCAAAAGTGCAAGTCTACCAGCTACTCTACCCTTTAAACTCTAAACCGATAGCGTCAAACACTATTATCATGGAGCTAGGAATGGCGGCGGATTCCTGGTTCTATAAATAGCTTCACAGCACTCTGCCACCACTAGTCTTGTTGGTAATCATTTACATAATTTACATTCGCCACGCCAATTCCACACGTAGAAAGTACATGTAATATCCTTTATATAATATTTTATGTTATTGTATTATTAAAATCTCCGTCAGATCTTAACCAAATGTAAAGGACCACTTTTTTTTATTACTAATATGTTGCCAACCTCGCGGTTTTTACAACTTCACCGGGCTTTATGGGCCGAGCAGAATGCTTAGCCCGAGACATCATTATTTTGATGGATTGGACTATTCCCTACAACACCAGCAACAAGGGCTGTCACCCGTGAGATCGTACCTCGACTTGGTGCTGCGTGCTGGTGGACTTGATGGAGGGATAGTGGCGGCTCGTCGCTCGGCGTTAGGCGCAAGGCACAAGAGTCGAGAGGTCGTCGACGAGACCGGCGGCGACGGTGTAGTGTAGAGTCCTTAGTTACTGTTGCTTGGATTGGAAGGGAGGTTCGCGTTTGCCACGGTTATCGGTCTCCTATGTTTGGCGGGCGCGTGTACGGCCGTGCGTGTACACGCTAACACCGGGTTTGGCTAAAGAACCACACGAGAATTACTACTTTTTAAATAACAGGCGTAAGATGTTTGAACGTGGTAGGAAATCCGTTATGATTTCCCAGATCGGACCCATACAGAAGTGTTCAGAAAAAGTCTTGTTGCGCCTATTTGGATATCGCCATCGAAATCAAAGAATGTAGCGCACGATAAGTAACTTCGTTCCAAAAAATAACGTGTTCTGCCTGTGGCATCGTAGCTCTTCAACGAGATGCTTTCGTGACCGAGATGGTTCTTAGCTATAGTTTAGAGATCTGACCAGGCGTTTAAGGTCATCAGTTCATTTATAGCTCTTTCGTAAACATCGGAATGGATATTAGACGCGTTATAGCTATTTTTTCACTTTTAAGCATATGTTCTCACAAACAGACGAACACTTACGAGTGTGGGTACAACTGAGCTGTAGGGTTACTCTTGAATCTCGATTAATGCAATATTGGAAATTGGAATCGGATTTTCTACACAATGCTAGCGAATTATTAAAGTTTAATAAATAATAAACAATAGATGATTTTATCCGATTCATTGAATTTTGTTGTAACTAAATGTTAATCATCCTTTATTACTGTGTTCCAGAGTACCTAAAATTACAAATTCGATTCAAATTTCCAATTTCCATGAAATCGTGTTTGGAGAGTAACCCTACTGGTCTGATGTTGGAGCTCGAATATAGGAGACGTAACCTTGGAATGTCTATTGTGATATATCGAGTTTGGACTAATTGGATTCGCCTCAACAAGATCTGTTCATATTTTCTGATGACGAGGTCTTGATGTCAAGGACCCTAATGAACAGGGAGGTGGCTAATGGGTCAAAGTTCAAAAGTTACGGTATTCTGTTTCGTAATCTTTGTTTTTCTAGGGCAAATCAAAGAAGAGAGGTGTTGTAAGTTTGACTTGTTTTGTGTGTATATCTGTTTGTCTATGGCATTGTAGCTAAACAATTATTGTTATGCATTGTTTTTTTATAATATTGGAAGGCAAACAAGCAAGCGGATTTCCTGATGGTAAGAAATTCACGCCAACGTGCGTTGTCAACCTGGGGCGGGGACATTAGGCCTCGAGTAAAAGTAAGTTTACCGGGCAAGTCGCTCCGAAATTCTACCACCTTGTAGAGTGTCGTGATTGTTAGTGACGCCTATGCTCGCCTCTTACGAGATACCTTGACATGTCTCTCTCTCTCTCTCTCTCTCTCTGTGTGTTTGTGTGTGTGTGTGTTTGTGTGTGTGTGTGTGTGTGTGCGTGCGCTCGTGCGCATATGTCTGTCTTTTTAACTTTCAAACGGATGAATCGATTGCGATGTGGATTTTTTGTTTGAATGCAGACGAGACGATTCTCGACTATATTACATAAAAGTAGGGGTGTTATAACTCATAAGTTTGACGTGTCTGTGTATACACGAATGTGTGTATGTGTGTGTGAGTACATCTGTCTGTCTGTGTGGGGGGTTTATTTGAATTTTTTACTTTTAATATTATTTAAATCAGTTCAAAGTATTTGTCTCATAACTTTTGCCTTTTGGATATTGGAAGTCGATCACATAACTGGCGTAACTATTACGTCAAATGTACGGGACTAGAGCCAGCTTCGACGGTAACAGTCATCGATACGAAGTAGTGTCTTTGTAGTGTTTGATTGTGGTTGTTCTTAATAAATAAGAAGATCACCTCAATTTAAAGAAAAATATATAATAGTCAAAGGCATCTCTTTGTATCTTTTTTTTTGTATTTGTAGTAGGTAGATATAACTAGTAAAATGTTCCCGATTTCACTTTTGCCGACTAAATTTTAGTGGAATGTGGTTATCGTCCGTCGTTAATTTCAACGCTGCGTTGTACCAGTGAGTAGGTACTTAATTATAAATAAACAAATACTCAATTTTTAATAATCCTATCCATGGACAAATTAATCTAATATAAAAGTAAGAAAATTATATGGTTGTTACGGATATAAGACAATGAGGCTAATCCACAGGACTACCGATTACACAAATAGAGACCAGTATAAATTTAATAACCACCTAGACTAAAGGTCTGGGTCCGACTCAGAGTCTGGGCTCAGAAATGCAGACATCTATGTTCCTCACAAAAATGTCGGGCCCGTCGGGAATCGATTCTGGACCTCGCGGTAAGTCGGTGGAGTTATACGTGCACGCTAGCCCCGACTAGCGACGATGCTGCCAGAGGCGAGCAGCTAGGTACCTAGTTATTCCTGTTTAATTGTGCTTTACAATAGTTAAAATTAAGTGCGACTTTTATTATTTGCGACGATAATTTACAACTTGTAATTTAGAAAGTAGTGAAGAAGCTATCAAGAATGAAATTGTACATACAGAATGTGCTTGATTCTTTACTTGAAGACTCAGATTATTTTGTTCAGAAAAAACCTTCGTGTAAATAAACACGCAATTAGTGTAATAAATGAATAAGTGCGCAAATATCTTAAACGATTTTTATGTTTCAAGACTACAAACAAACAGGCAGCCCTCCTGATGGTATGAGGCAACCGTCGCCTATACAGTACACACATCACAGCGGTGAGTCGTTTTCTTATGACCGGGACGCTAGACCACGTATGCAAGTCTACCGGCATCCTACTTTCCATCACTAACACTAAAATAGTGAACTCCCACTGTTGCGGTAGGAATGTAATAATCTGAATCTACAAAAAAAATTACTAATCTGGTTAGTATAACTATTTTCTTTTTATAAATTATTAAAATAAATGAAAAATCATTTTGATATCAAACAAAACTATTATTATTTACGATCAGCATCATTGTACTCGACGCGCCGTTTCGATACTATTGTTACTGAATTGAAATTGTTGGCATCGAATTCGGTCAGTGTCCTAGATGTTGTTTCTGTTGTGTTGGTCTTATTTTTACTGGTAATGGTCCAAGAAACGTCACTAAACAGCCGCTGCTGTGTCAAAGCCTCTCTGATGCGAGTCATAAATTTCAGTTTCATTTCAGCCGTGAGTGAACACACAACCTAATCTACTCACTTGAAAAAAAGTAACATTTGAAAACAGAACAAGGATCAAGTTTTGTGTTGAAATCGAGTTCTGATTGTATTTTGTTTGAAGTTCTCTACGAAGTGAGTAAAAACGTTTGAAGTCTATGATAATCATTAAAATTAAATTACATACTTACATCTTATTAAACAATTACAGATTTTCCGTAGCCTAGGAAATACAACTTATTCCTAAACTGTTTTCAGTTTAACCATTGAATTTAATAATAATATTGATAACTAATGTGCCTAAACTTTTAAAATCACAACAAAACATTATTTTTACTTTTTTTAGGCTTTTTTTTTTGAATGACTAATTTGTTGCTAATCTTACGATTTTTACAACTTCACCGAACTTTGTGGGCCGAGCAGAGTGCTCAGCCCGAGACATCATTATTTAGATGGATTGGGCTGTTACCTACAACGCCAACACCAAGGGCTGTCTCCCGGGAGACCGTACCTCGACTTGGTGCTGCGTTCTGATGACTGGGTGGACTTGGTGGAGGAGTATTTGTGGCTCGTCGCTCGGCGTTAGGCGCCGGGCGCAAGAGAGGTCTTCGTCGCCGAGACCGGCGGCGACGGTGCAGTGTTGTGTTAAGGTGATGTGAGATTGTCGTGTTCCGGTTTGGAGTTGGGAGAATAGCGTTTGCCGCGGTTATTGGGTCCGGGGGATCCGATAACACGTGGCGAGGTCTTCTATGATCGGGGGGAGATTTTTTTAGGCGTGTTTCTTTCACTATATGAACATTTTTAACATTATTAATTAGTGATAAATTATAACAATAAAAATATCATATAATAAAATTTTATAGTTTTAAAATAATCTTCGAGTTCAATAAGTACTTAAGTTATTAGGGTATAGAAAAGAGAAAACGCTAATTCGGTTTCATGAACTTTTCTTTTCAATTTCAATTTTAGTTTACCCTGATTTTTTATTTTATTCTATTGCGCGATTAATTTGTATGTGTTTTGACATCAAATAACAGCATCTTGATTCTAATGGTACCTAAACTAAGCCGCCGACAGACAGACAGACATGATTGATACACACATATAATCGGTGTGTGCGCTCACTTCTGCGAGGGGGTTGGTGACCTGTAGATATCTCCGGCTTTCTAGTAAATCCTTTTTCAGGACTTCGTATTTTGCACCCAGAAGAAAAACAAGAATTAGCTATAAGGCAAACAAAGATTTTATTTGTTATTATTAATGACAAAACTTAAAAGTTTCCAAGTACAAAACTCCAAAAAAGATATTCTTTCACTTAATCTATTTAGTATTTACGATATGTACTCGTAGATATTAAGGCCCCATACTTAGTCAGCCAGAAGAGCCAATCAGCGCACTCCCCCGTTCCATGATTACTATGAAATAATGCGCTCTAAAGTAAATGTCTTAAGCGCCAAATCACTATTTTTGACACTATAAAAGTAATTTGAAAAAAAAATATAAAAACTGAAACAGTTATCTTATAGGTATAATACTTATCTATGTTTATGTTAAATCTGGTGTCGATATTTTCATAAATGAAGTAGACAGTTGGTTCATAAATGAAGTAGACAGTTGGGTTTTGCTTTCAAAAAAGGGTTAACTTTTTGATTTTTTTCTATCGAGCAAAGTGAAATGAATCGTGTTTTGGAAACACTAGTCTTATAAAGCATATTAATGTTAATCTTGTGTATTTTTGTTGCCAAGATCCATAACTGCTTTGTATGAAAAAAAACAGTATATTGCTGACGTATTTTTGGGGTCAAAGATATTAATAGGAACAAAGAAAAATTTATCCATACTGATAATAATATTTGGAAAGTGTGTTTGTTTGTCCTTTTTTTCACGTCACGACGTATCGTTGTTTTGTGGTTTTGATATCTAGACTGAAGGGTGGTATAGGCTACTTTTTAATCAAATCGATTCGAGCGGGAGAGTCCAACAACTTTGTTTTATGGGCGGAGCCACAAAGCTGATAGCATATAGCAAAAGATAAGTGTGCAGATTTAATAAACATCCAATATCCATACCAGTTATTTATAGTGTACCTACTTAGATAATTGATTTTTGTTTATGATATTGGAAGGCAAACAAGCAAACGGATTTCCTGATGTTAAGAAATTCACGCCGCCTAGAGAGACGAAAAAGGTGGTAATGGTGCGTTGCCAACCTGAGGCGGGGATGTTAGGCTCGAGCGAAAGTAAGTTTACCAGCTACCTTACCCTCTGAACCGGAACACGTCATGACGATAAGGCGGCAGAAATAGGTAAGGCGGTGGTACCAATCCGAGCGAGTCGCTGCTTTACTCTACCACCTAGTCAGATGTCACGGTGTTAGTGACGGTGAGCCTATGCTCGCCTTTTACGAGCTGCCTGGCAAGGAAGGCAGACGGTCTTTCTACAAAGAAGCCCGGACCAAAACGGGGGAGATTTTCCAATAACTCACCTATTTGATAACTCTACAGTATTGTTTCTTCTCTTTAGTACTCACTGTTGTTGACGTTTCGTTTTGAAAGGTGTGAAATTTGAAACATACGCCTTTACCTGTTACCGTCTAATACAAATTTTCAACATAACAGTAACAAGAACCGACGTATTTTTATGGCTGGAATTTTTAATGGAGATTGGAGACACCTACCGTGACGGTTGGTTGAATTAACAAATATTCAAATCCTTAGGTCGGTACTCGAAAATGTTTATCTAATGGCTACATTATAATAGGAGATGAATGTACAGTACTTAACTTTAAAATACCAACTGCGCGGATCTGTCACCTAGATCTAGTTATTCACGAGCACGGTGTTAGTGAAATTATAGATATACTCTGTACATAGATGTAAGCCGTTACTCTCTTGCCTACAAAAAGGACTTTAAAAATCAATATTTTAATCTTGATCTGGCTGGACATACTAGAGGGTAGACACTAACGGCCAATGTTAATAATATTTCTCTAAAGATGGATTTCAAGCAATCTAGATAGCTGCGTATCCGCCGGCCTATCCTATACCTAATTGCCATATTTATCCTGTCCACAGATATGTTATTGGCAAGCGATAACATAAATATGGATCAATATATCAATCTTGGACAGCAAGTTTGGATTAGGATTGATTATTAATATTGGCCGTAAGGCTCCAGTAAAATTTATATTGTCTAGAGGTGATGTTTGTATCCACAGATCACAACTTCTCACACATCAAAAATAATTCGAATTGGGGTGGGTATTGTTTGTTGATGTTGGTATTTTTTTTATAAAGTTAGGTGTTACTTTTTCAATTTTTGGGAAATTATTCTCTACAATGGTAGGTACTTTTTTTAAACATCTTTTCTTACGAATTTTACATCAAACGGCATCCAAATCTTCTTAGTTTTGCGTTAAAAATGTTCGATTTTATACTGGCGCTACTCCCTCCCAAATATTTGTGGCCACATCTCCGGACAATAGACAAAGATAAAGTTCTACACTTAGGTACAATGCAATCCAACAAAAAAGTTATTTCCAAAATATTTGACACCCTGTGCAAGATTTTGTAGTCGTGTGCAAGTTACAGTAAATGAATAGGTAAACCAGTAGATCTTCTTCGCCATCATCAATCTACTAAGGTTGTGGGCGGTATAGAGTTACTGTGGAATATTTATTATCTTTATTATCGATTCGCTCCGTGAAAAATCAAAAATAAATGTAACTACCACTAGGTACCGCCATTTAAATGCTAACATGTATGGCCTAAGTTTTTGTTGCCAAAATGATCTGTGTCATTGGAAAAAATGTGTTAAATATATTATTTAACTGCACAAACTACATAGATAGTCTGTGTTTACCTCTGTAGCGTAGTCGTGTTTACGTTGACTACATGAGGTAAGGGGTTTTATTCCCTGGTCGAGCAACACAAAACACGTTTTTTAAACTTTATAAAAAAAACAACGTTGCTCGATTGACGATAGTACTTTTGGCTAAACATGGGTGCTCTGGGTTCTACCTTTGTTTACCTCTTATGGGATACGGGCGTGAAGATACGTAGGCAGAGGCAACGATTTCCAATTACTTTTATCAAGTCAAATCAAAACTGTAACAAATATTAAAATTTACTACCAACTTATCACTGTAGCTTACACCACCGGGCAACTTTCCACAGGTTCTGTTAAAGAAACTCTCATCACGCGAGTGAAATCGCGGGCAGCAGCTGGTTACAGATATAGATATGAGGCTTTTGGTGATTGGCCTTACCAAAATAAACATTACATGCAGACGCCATTCCCGCGGACGAGAAATTTGCGCAGATGGGATTTTTTATTGAATCATGAATTCAAACTTGGCACTGAGACAAGTTATTTACAACCAAGGAACGGAAATCGGGAAACCAAGGACTTGACAATTGAGATAGAAGTACTAATTGTTTATTGTGTTCGTGGCCAATGTTTCACTTAGGTACTCGTAACATTCAATGTCAATTATTAAAATAACAAAGTGAAAAGGAAAAGTTTAGTTAAAATGTAGGTCCAGGCAGTTTAAACGAATTAATATACTGCTCGGTAATATAAAATACAATCAATATACATACATACATACATATCTTCACGCCAAGTCCCTTACGAGGAAGGCAGAGAGTATCGAGTGCCAGACCTCACGATCCTGACAAACCTGTCTTGCTTCCTTCACATTCATAACCCTTTTCATACAAACAAAAATACAATCTAATTTCATCAAAATCCAGTTTTAGTATGTAGGTAGCTACCTAGATTTTACAGATTAAGTTACAGGCAATAATGTTTAACCAGATCATTGGCCTAAGGGGTCAGCGTACAAATGTACCGCCACCGACCAACCGCGAGGCTTGGGTTCGATTCGCGACGTGGTGTATTTGTGTAACGAACAGTTGTCTGTAATCTATTTAAGTATTAACTTCATTTATAAGAAGGTATATCACAAGTATAATACAATTTGGTTACCTTATTGATAATTTATTTTGTGTCATACGTAAAGGTTAGATAGGTAAGTACCTATGTATTTAACAAGAAAATATTTTTTTTGTAATTCTGTAAAGATACGAATTAAGAACTCTAGAAGACATATATATACTCTATAATTTAAGTAGGCCTTCACTGTACATTTCAATAAACAATCATCTTGCCTGAGATATAAATAGACCGAATAACGTCAGGATATACAAACAGCAACCGCTTTGAGTGATTTATTGCTAATGATGCTCCATAGCAAACAGATTGAACTCATATCAGCAAAATTGAATTTAGATTTTTTTATCAAGTCCAAAGCAAAAACAGCTTCTAAGCAGTTGACAATTACGTGGCTTAGTACCTAGTACTTTAGGCCCAGATAACTGGTATGATTACTAAGTTCAGATTCCAAAATATATGCAGTAGGTACCTTCGGCAAATAGTAGACGGAGGTACTAGCTGCTTTGTGTAAGTTTCACGAACAATCAGACTCTCAGTTCGTTGAAACTCAATTGCTCGAACTTCTTTGTAATATTGAGTCTTTCCGTTCTCTAAA
>NJDC01002618.1:39043-50156 GCA_002245475.1 Calephelis virginiensis
GAAAACCTTCTGACCAACAGCCAGATGCTTCTCTACAATGTTGCTGCTATGACAAACTTAATATTGAGAGGGGCTACATGATCCTGGGATCATCTTGCCCCTACTGCAGGATCATCTTGTACACCCCGGTGTACAAGATGATCCTTTGCTAACATTCTAAAAACTATAATTACGTCAAAAAAATAAATTGTAGAGTACCTATGTCAACAATAAGAGAGATAAATTTGCTTTAGATAGACATATTAATATCTACACTGAGTAGATATTAGTGATAGATAGATACATATTAGCACAAGAACTACAAGCTTTCTCCCTTAAGTGGATCAACTCGTACACTTTTCCCATAACTGTCAAACTTTAAGCTCATAATGATATAAAAGTTGTGTCTGCCTTTAGGTCGTGTGTTTCTCGTACGATCGTACGTACGTTTTTTTATAGAGAAAATTTGAAATGTTAAAAAATCCCATATTGACGAATTTCAAGAAAAAAATATAGATTTTTATATGTAATTAAAACCAGGTGTTAATAAAACATAAGTATAACTTTGTGTGGGCACTTTTAAACAAAAAGAATCAGGTACAGCTTTAAGCTTTGTAAACTATTTGTGAGATGTCTGTATGTCTCGGTTGTTATTTTATTAAATTTTATGAAGTTAAATACATAAATTATAGGTATTTAAATATATTAACGAAGTGTAGGAAGTCTCTATTAGATGGATAGACTATCTGAGGAGGGCTGCAGCGTGCTGCTGGACGCAGGATGCGTCCGATTGGTCGCTTTTTAAAAATTTATGGGGAGAGGCCAATGTTCAGCACTGGATGTCCTGTAGCTGATACGATGATAATGATAACGAAACATATTGCAGTACTGTTCACTATCACCAATTTCACAAGTAGCTCAGCAATATTTGTTAATTTTACTGTCAGCAAACTTGAGTCGTAGACATTTGTATAGACATGAGTTACAATAATCAACTTACATTCTTTATCCTGCCTTATCATCCTTTGTTCTTCCTCTTGTAAGTACATTTCTATATTTCTAAGGACATCAGCTTTCATTTCTATAGGAGCTAAATCTGAATTTAAAAGTTGGTGGTAGAATTCTTTTAGCTCTGGCCTCAGCATGAATTCGTAATGTCGCACGCACACTGAACCGAGCGCTTTTAATGTGTGGGATACAAAGTCTTCGTCCTCTAACCCCACAAAAAACATTAAGGTTGAGTACACTTGTTCCTTTATATCACCCTGTAAAATAAAAAAATAACAAATATGTATACATATTTTAATATTAAATCTACATATAAAGCTAAGTGTAAATAAGCATCTCATGACTGTAAAAATAACAAAAATTGATTTCATTTTTGGCCAACAAAGAAAAATATCAATGAACTATTGTCGCGTATCTAGTACTAAAGTGAAGCGATAGTAAATCAGTATGTCAGTTTGCCTTTTCATGTTAATAAAACTAATTTATACAATATAACTAACATTAAAAAACAAGGCTATTTATTTTTTGATACTTTCATTAAAATTGGGGAAATCTCTTGTTTAATTTGAGATGTGCGTATAAAATGTGAAGGTCATACCGCGAGTCCCTCGATAACTTTGGGGTCGGTGAAGTCGAAGTACCGCAGCAAGAGGCCGACGATGAAGAGCGCGCGGCGGAAGTGCGGACGCGAGTGCAGCGCACGCGTGGCGTCGGGGTTGCGTTGCCAACTGTGCTTCCACTGCAGCAGCACGCCGTGGTACTTGTTGAAGACGTCGCGGATGAGCTTGTAGTTGCGCGTGAGCGTGTTGACGATGGCGGCGAGGCAGGCGATGCAGGCGGCGATGACGAGCTGCCCTCGCTGCAGGATCAGCTTCACCGCGTCCTCCTCCAGCTGCGCCAGGAACACCTCGCTGGGGTGCTCCATCAGCGGGACCACGAGCTCCAGCGTCAGCGCCACCGTCGACATTATCTGCTGCTCGTACTGGTTCTGCTTGCGCAACATACGACTACATCATCTAATGTGCACTACTTATATCGTTTAAAAATGTCAGATCATATTCAATTGCATTAAAAATTTCATCTTGCAGATGACGTCGAAATATTCATTTCGTAACTATAGAACATGTTTCATGACTAACAAATATATACATAAGTTGAATTCGTTTTTAATTTGGGATTTTTCGTTAGGTTGCTAAAAGAAATGTAAGTATTGCCGGTCACATATTCATATACATTTTAATGATAAATGAATAATAATCATCATCATCAGTCGGAGCACGTCCACTGTTGAACATAGGCCTCCCCCAAAGAGCGCTACAAGTCACGGTCACGGAAGCCGCTTGTATCCAGCGACTGACCGCGACTTTGACCAGATAATCAGTACACCGGGTCCTCCGGTGCGGGACCGCCACTCGAGAATCTTTCTTCCCAAACTGCAACTGCATCGGTTTCGAGCTCTGATCCGTAATCGGACGACATAGTGGCTTTTTCGTACAAATTCCTCAAAACTTCGATGTACCGATAGAACACTAGTAATATGAAACAATAAAAAAAAACAAATATAAATACTGACCTGACATTTTAAACTAAGGTACGGTTGTAACGTAAGCGCGTGGTTGACGAGCAACTGAGGTCTGATCTTTGCAAATAAATGCAACGTAGATAGGCAGGCTAGAATACGTTGAGACGAACCAGTTCCTAGAAAAATACGAAACATTATCTTCACAGATAATCGTAAATATATCCAACTATTCTCAGGATTCGAAGAAATTAATTGATGATTTACAAATATTAGGATAACTATCTTGGAACGAGTTAAGCTTACCCCAAAGCATTTAATAAATTAAAAATTTAAAAGTTACAAGTTAGGAGGGAAAATTATGTATATTTTATTACAAAAGACATCAACCAAGCACGCGGCTCATCTGGTGGTAAGAGATAACAGAAGAGGAGCTCTACTGTAATGTAATGAAAGCTAAATTTTAGACAAAACGTGCTAGATTTCCGAAATACCTCAATTAAACATCGCACAGTAAATGGGCTAATGGAATCTGTGAGAGCTCGTGGTAAAGGCTCAGTTTGTAATAGTAAATAAAATATTTACCGTCTGTGTTAATTTCTTCTAACTGAAGTAAATGCTCGATAAGGCAGTCAACAATTTGCTGACACGCCACTAGCAGGGATTTAGGCGGTTGATATATTATTTTTGTTGAGTCGTCTTTATCTTCTTTAGGCTTGAATAACTGAAAAGATATAGAGAAAGATAATTAATGAAGGTTCGGTATTCGGTTTGATCATGTTGGAGTTAGTTTTTTATTATATGTAAAAGTTCTGTGGTGTTAGGCGTGCACGCTATTCACTGCATTCACAGAGCTCTGGTTCGATTCCTGATCACATAACATATTATTATATTAGTTAAATTTATAATGGTATTAAAATATGCATTTACATGTACTAGTGACCAGTCTATTAGTAGTACAAAATTAACTTTTTTATATAGTTTTTGTTTGGCAACTTGACTTTTTATTACTGTTTTGGTATTCGGTTATAGTTCGTACTTCTGATAAAAGATGAGACAACTCCCCTACTTGTTAGCGAAACAAACGAATGATATAGGTTCATGAATTATTTACCTACTGCTATCAGTTAAATTATAGTTTGTTCCAAACGCAGAACGGAAAACACTCGATGACTATAAGTAGGTAATACGTTAGTACCGAGCGAAATCAAAAGCATAGTTTTTCCTACAAATATAACTATGTTATAACTTACGCAGCGAACGCGATTAATTGTAAAAGGCGACGCTCACCCCGAGTGGAGTTGAGTTCATTCAGAGATGTTGAACCTGTTTTTATCACAATATGAGCTGTGACACAGTGCAACAGGTCTCATTCTTGTTTTTAGTTTTGGTTAATAACCTGTTAATATTACAATAATTGAAATATCTCTCTGTCTAATTTTATGTTAATAAAATCAGTTCAACAGCTTATTTATTATTTGATTATGTTATGTTATAATAGTTATTTTTTGATTATGTTTATCAGATAATAGGAGTACGATTATAGAAAAATATTTGTAGGAATTTCTATAATTATTGCATCTCAAACTTTAAACAAAAGAAAACTCTTATTTTTAGAGATTCAAACAAAGTGGATTAACTCTGTTTAGCATTTAAAGGTCAATGGACGTTTTTAGCTTGGCGTTTAGAAGAAACTGTAGGTTGCAAGGCAGAAGCGGGGTATAGAGAGGTACGTATAGTTACACTCATGAGCAGCTGCTGGAACCACTCCAGGCCCATGTCCTTGGAGGAGACGACGACGTCGGTGATGTTGAGCACCTTCCGCGTGAGCGGGTCGGCGGCGGCGGCGGCGGCGTCGGGGGCGGCGCGCCCCGCCCCGCCGGCGCCGGCGCACGGGCTGAACCACATGTTCTGGAACACCTCCATCACCAGCTTGCGGATGCCCTCCTCGTCGTTCACGCGCCGGATCATCTTCACGCATATTTCCGGTATCTTCGGGAACTCCGGGCACTCGATGCAAATATCTTTTAGGATTTTTATCACCCGCTTCCGAACCGACACGCCGGTATCCTGGAAAAATACAAAACGGTAACGGATTGAACCTTCGCGAATGAATTATAAGACTCTTGAATAAAATAAACCCACGGAACGGACGTCCGCTCGTGTGTAAGCATGCGGACCGGCGTTGTTCTCTCACAAAAAAATAATTATGTCGGGAGACACGCACGCAAGCCATTGTTTATATTTCCCGCAAAAACGCACGATTAAACGTCAAGGAAACGCATGTAACGTTTCTTTTAGGGCAACTCACCAACAATATTTTTTAAATAAATAAAAATAAATATTTCTGAACAAGTTACACAAATTGAATCTAACCCCAAAGTAAGCAAATTATATGCTTATGCTTTGTTATGGGTGTTAGTCAACTATTTTAATACACATAAATAATTAAACAGATACCAGAATAAATTTAATTTAACAGAAATAATTTAAATTCATATATATTTTTTCCCAACACCTATAGCCCAACTGAATTTTTTACGCGAATTATGACTGATCTTGGAAAAACATATTTACCAGTATTCTGTTAGAAAGCATCCCATAATACTTGTCTATGAGGTCCGGTCTACTCAACACGAACTTGCCTACGAGGTCCACAGCCGCCTCTCGCACTGCTGTGGACTGGTCCAGGAAAGATCTATTTACACCGATTTGCATATCCGGCCTCGCCAGCACTGCGGGGTCAGCCTCCACAATCATAGTCAAACACTTCATCGCCTTAGTCCGTATCGCTATAGTATTCTCACACAATATAACTAAAATTTTTCTCAAATATCTATCAAAACTTTGTGAAAACGATCGCTTAGATGCTAAATATTGTGAAATAAGTTCAGCTCCACTATAGTCTATATAAGATTGCATCACTTGTACTTGAGTACCACCTTGGTATCGAAAAGGCCTTATTTTTTCTAAAAAGAAGTGTTTCCTCCTTTCTATAGTTTTAAATTTTTCAGCCGAAACAACTGCACTCGAGATGTGTTTTTTATCAGACTTGGAATCTTTTATGCCACCGTCACTTTCGTCGTCGGGCTCAGATTCCTCTTCACTGCTTTCGTCTTTGTACCGTTTCTTTGATTTATTTTTGGGCCTTTTTGTAGGTGAAGGGCTTTTCGGCTGAACAACCATGTCCCGGTACCACTGTGTTATATAAAAATGTCTCGCGCAGTTCCAAGCTTGGTCCTTCTGTCCGTTAATAGCCAAATAATCAAGTAACACCCTTTGTAAAAACTCCGTCCTTTCTTCATCTTCATCAAGACCCGAAGTAAGTGACTGGAAAAAAAATAATATTGATGAGTTTTTGCATAACAATCAGTTAAATAATTAAGATAATTTAGTAAATTAGAGTAGTGAAACGTGGTACCTGCACGGGCGAGCCGTCCTTCTCCTCCTCGGCGCGGATGTCCCTGACGACGGCGTCCATGGTGGTGAGCTTAGCGCGGGAGGTCACACTGTCGCGTCGCAGCCGGGCCGCCACCAGCCCGAGGTACTCCAGCGAGGCCACGCGCACCGACATCTCCATCGACTTGTCCGACATGTACTTCACCTACGGACAATTACATTCATCAACAATTGAACGACTTGGAAGTTCTTAAGGCGGGTCAGATAAAAACGCTCGCATATTTTGTCGAGTGAAGTAATAAAACTTATCGGGCGATAACTACTCGCGATATTTCGTAGTTTAGAATGACTACACGAAATGTTATCTGGCCCCGAGGCCTTTATATTATTATGCAGCTTTTAATTATTTCACTTCATCGTGATCCGTGGCAGATAGCGGTCCGCTGAGAAGGTTCGGATGCTCTACGACGCGCTACGATACCGTCCAATCCACGGATATGTACCGGGTCGGCAGGCAAAGCTGAGACGGTATATCATGTCACACAGTCGGCTAAATATTCGAATTTGTCGGTATCGTCAAACACGGGTGGTAAATTCGGTCAAACTAACGGAGGAATAGCTACTTTAGGGTCGTTTTTAAGTTCTTGTCAGTGGCGAGTAGGCCACGTGAGATGTCGAGATCGAGACATGTGTACCTATATTATATTTTTTTATTATATCAAATTTTGTCCCTGCTGTAAAATCAGTTTTGACTGACATAGTCCAGTTTGCAGTGTCACCAACGATAAACTAGCCTACGGGCTACGGTGTCTATAGACCACACAGGCCGTGTGCTTGATCGTTGTCATGTTACATAGAAAAATACAAAGGTAATTCTTTTAAAACATTATCTACAGGTCATCCAACAAACTACACGTACTAATACTGACACTACTTTTGTTAACAGATAATACAGATTATGTACTTACCAACATCGTTCCCAGTAAACTGAGCAATAGCTCAGTCGCCGGCCATTCTGGTTTGTTCACAGTTGTGAGGAGATCATGTACAAAATTTTCAAATAGTGGTCGAAAATCTACCTCTTCGGAACGACTCCGACACTTATTCAGGAACGAGGTAAGAAATGTTCCACCGACACTTATGGCCGCTTCGTATTTAGATATAATTAACAGATCTTTATCTACAGGCTGAAAAGAAAAACGCATAAATTATACAACACACATTTAAAAGACACAAAAATTTAAAAGATAAAACAGACAGGCACGCCAGCCGCATTACCCATATTTATCATACTTTTCCTAATATCAGAAACCACTTTTATTCAATATCAAAAACAAAGTCAGTAAGAAACAATAAATAATATAATTGTAAGACCAGAAACGTTAAAACAAGTTGTGACAACAGTATAATATGACGTCATGTCGTGATTATTACACCAACTACGCTCAGCGCTAGTAGTAGTACCTCAGCCTTCAAATGTAGTTTCTAGTTGCGATATCGATCGCGAGGCTCGCGTGTCGTTTCGCTCAGCTCAATTTGAGTCTTTACTTCGAACATTAATTTTGCATTTTGCTTGCGCGTTATACACAAGTGAATCTTCTGTACATTAGTATTATTACTTAAGGCAACGGCAACCATTAACGACATATCGAAAATAGGCAGGTAACACCGATTCATTTAAACGAATGGTCGCCCATTGGTCGAAATTCGACCATAAAAAAATTTAATATCTTTTTGATAAGAACGCTATCTTCATTTTTCAAGACCAACTACTTTGTTTCCAAACTTTTTAGTGCGCCATCTGTGATATTTTATCATTATCATCAATATATTTGTTTGTGTGTGTCAAATGCATGGTAGTGTGGGTAATGTTTTATTTAATGTACTTTATAAGCATTATTATTGAAAAATATTAGAATTTTGCACTTCTCCTACACATAAACTTTAACAGGCTTATTCATAAACGTTGTTTAACTTTTAATCACCAATTTAAATAATGTTTAAAAAAATGTTGATTCATAAACGCTATTTAGAGTTAATAATTTGTTAAAATGTACTGTTAAACACATATCACTTTAAACAACCTCGGACCCTTGTTTAAAACCTTAATCAACAAAATGGCTGACTAAATTTCAAACAGCTGATTTTATGTGCAATGACAAAATGCAACAAATAGCCATTTAATATGGCTTATTTGTGTATTCTTATGAATTTTCTATAATATATGCATTGAAATATTTTGATTTCGTTGAAGTTTGGACAAATTTGGACGGGATATGTTGAATTTTGGAATAATATAGGACTATAATAATATGTTAAATTATGCAGATAGCCAATGACTCCTATCAAGAAACGAATAGTTTTCCAGAGCATTTTTTTATGATATTGGAAGCAAAAAAGTAGACAGATTTTGTGATGGTGAGAATTTCACGCCGCCTAGAGACACCAAAGGTGGCAATGGTGAGTTTCCAACCTGAGGCTGGGATGTTAAGCCCCGAGCAAAAGTAAGTTTAGCTACTTTATTCTCCGAACCGTAACAATTCAACAGCAAGCGCTGACGTTATGGCGGCAGGAATAGGTAAGGCGGTGGTACCAATACGGGTGAGGCGCTGCGAAACTCAGCCTCATAGTCAGTTGTCACGGTGCTAGTGACGGTAAGCCTATGCTCGCTTTTTACGCGCTGTCTAACAGGAAGGGAGATGGTCTATTCTACTAAGGAACTTGAACTAACACGGGGGAAAATATTACAGAAATGACATCATTTTACATTTAGCTTAGTAACATAATGTAAATGCATTAAAAACATTATTTTTGAAATTCAGTGTATCAGTTCAAATGTTTTGTGACTATGTTGCATCAAATTTTATTTACTCTAATAAATTTAATTTTATTGTAGTACAATACTAATAGTACTGAACTTTGACATCACATTTTTTAAAAAACGCCAACAAATTATATAGCACAGGTTCAGCACATTATCAGGTAGATACAAAGAGTATATAAATACTACGTAATAAGAGGCGGGACTTCCATAGATATTCCATAGCAAACCCGAATTTGTATAAAGTTTACTTGAAAAATTATAACCCGTATAAATTTGAAAGTAAGTCTCAAGGCATTCATATACATATAATGCAACTAGTGTCATATGATTTGGGCGAATAAAAAACATAGCGAACTTATTTTTTTATTTTATTATACGAAAGTTTCGCCAAACTGGGTAGATAGTTCTATAACTATCTACCCAGTACTACTATATCTACCCAGGTTAGACAAGGAATATAAATACTCTTTAGCAAGAAGTTATAGATGTCCGACACCGTATTTAGAAACAACGATGTTGACAACGGATGACAATTGTATAATTCACTTTTTGCAAAAGAAATACGCATACAGACACATTTCTACCAAAACCTACCAAGTTAAACAGTATTTAACTAAGCATTGTCAAAATGTACTTTATGAATAACAAATTTTTAAACAATGTTTAAGGCTAAATCAAATGATTAATTAAGCAATGTTTAGGAGGTTATTTAACTACTTCTTATGAATAAGGCAGTAAGTGTTCCAAAATATATGCTCCTGCGTCCGCGCAATTTTCGTAAAAAGGGGTCCAAAGTTTTGGCGTCACGTATTAATACATAGATAATTCTATTTATTTCTTCTTTAGAAATAAAATGAAATTATTTGCGTAATATATGTGTTAATACAACAACATAATACTCGGCAAAAAAGATATCTTTATTTATATTTGGTTACTATTCATTACAAATATTTCACAATAAACACTTTTTTTTAAAAGAAAATCCCTTGACACTGTACTATATTATTATCTCAAACAATAATTTAAATACCTTCCTTCGAAATCTTTTAAAATATTTATTGTAATCGAACCACATATGTATATGCATTGCCCTTGTGATTTGCTTACAATAAATATCTTAGATCTTTCTGAATAAAAAAGTAATGGAATTAGTTCAATAGATCGGCGATACCTGCAGGTTTTCGATAGATTGTTAATAGTTCTGCAGTTATCGTTTTCTGTGCTGGTTGATTTAAACTTTTTTTTATGATATTGGAAGGCAAACAAGCAGACGGATTTTCTGATGCTTAGAAATTCTCGCTGCCTAGAGACACCAAAGGTGGTGATGGTGCGTTGCCAACCTGAGGCCGAGATGTTGGGCCTCGAGCAAAAGTAAGTTTACCGGCTACCTTACTCTCCGAACCGGAGCACATCATGACGTTATGACGGCAGGAATAGGTAAGGCGGTGGTACCAATCCGGGTGAGTCGCTGCGAAACTCTACCACCTAGTCAGATGTCACGGTGTTAGTGACGGTAAGCCTATGCTCCCCTTTTACGAGTACAAAGTAACATAAGTATATGTATTCATCTGACATTACATACAAGCAAATGTAATAAAATATATATGTAAATAATGTTGAATGCTATCAAATTTCGAATTAATAATTGAAGTCCCGTAAATATGCAAAAAACCGACTTCGATATCAATAAGTACCTACCTACTAATGGGATGGGAGCTCTTTGAAATGAAAAAAGATTTTTTTAAAATCGGTTCAGAAATTACAGAGACACGATTAACATACAAAAAAAATAGTAGCCCCACATAATATAACCACACTTTTTTTCAAAGTGGGTTTTTTTTTTCGAAATGGCAAATGTTACCGCGAAGTTTTTACAACTTCAACGGGCTATAACACAAAGTGGGTTTAAAGTTATATTTAAACAAAAATGTGAACAAAATTGTATAAGATGTTTTCCTTTACAACTTAAACTTTGAGCAATGTAGTGAAAATTGACCGAGGTGAACATGGGGCGCACATTGTTCAAGTATAAGACCTCATTCGCACGAGAGCTTTTTCAACGTCAATTAAAAAAGCGCTAATATAGAACATAGTGCGTTTCAAGTAACTGTCCATACGTTAGCGTTTTTAAATCGCGACGTTTTTTTATAGCGCACTGTTCCATTTTCAGCGTTGAGCGTTGACGCTAAAATAGAATAGACCATACGAAACTTGGAAACTTCATATTACTATTCGCATGAGTGTTGAAAAAGCGCGAGCGCTTCGTTCAGTCCGCCACGCGTTCTCTCAGCGGTCGGACGTGTTAATTACTTATTAGCAATCTTAAGCTGTCGGCGATACTACGATTCAGTACAATGTCGTGGGGTTGTAGATACCGAAATGTT
>NJDC01002618.1:51071-75279 GCA_002245475.1 Calephelis virginiensis
CATACAAGCAAATGTAATAAAATATATATGTAAATAATGTTGAATGCTATCAAATTTCGAATTAATAATTGAAGTGGCGTAAATATTCAAAAAACCGACTTCGATATCAATAAGTACCTACCTACTAATGGGATGGGAGCTCTTTGAAATGAAAAAAGATTTTTTAAAAATCGGTTCAGAAATTACAGTGACACGATTAACATACAAAAAAATATTAGCCCCACATAATATAACTGCACTTTTTTTCAAAGTAGGTTTTTTTTTCGAAATGGCAAATATGTTGCTAACCGCGAAGTTTTTACAACTTCAACGGGCTATAACTCAAAGTGGGTTAAAAGTTATATTTGAACAAAAATGTGAACAAAATTGTATAAGTCGTTTTCCTTTACAACTTAAACTTTGAGCAATGTAGTGAAAATTGACCGAGGTGAACATGGGGCGCACATTGTTCAAGTATAAGACCTCATTCGAACGAGAGCTTTTTCAACGTCCGTTAAAAAAGCGCTAATATAGAACATAGCGCGTTTCAAGTAACTGTCCATACGTTAGCGTTTTTAAATCGCGACGCTTTTTTATAGCGCACTGTTCCATTTTCAGCGTTGAGCGTTGACGCTAAAATAGAATAGACCATACGAAACTTGGAAACTTCATATTACTATTCGCATGAGTGTTGAAAAAGCGCGAGCGCTTCGATCAGTCCGCCACGAGTTCTCTAAGCGGTCGGACGTGTTTATTAATTATTAGCAATCTTACGTTGGCGGCGATACTACGATTCAGTACAATGTCGTGGGTTGTAGATACCGAAATGTTAATAAACGAGGTGGAGTCGCACTCATTTTCTTATGCGAAAACATTGCCTAATTTGCTTCTCATAATTCTGTGCTTATCCCAACGTTGTTATATGGAAGCGAGAGTTGGGTATGTAAGAAAAATGATGGAAGTAGGATGAATGCGGTCGAAATGAGAGCTCTACGGATAATCTGTGATGTGTTCCGTCATGTAGAAAAAATTACAGATGAAAGATTGACAAAGCAGATATACAATGCGACTGTGGATGGATGTAGGTACCCGGGGAGACCAAGAAAGATATTAAACGGCCACACCACATTGACATTCTTCGGATAATAACGAAGGTAGTCTAATATATTATGTATCGATATATAATATATTAAAGGTAGTGTCAACAGTCTCCGAAACCAGCATGTTTGTATGAAAAGGGTAATGAATGTAAAGGAAGCCAGACAGGTTTGTCAGGATCGTAAAGTTTGGCACTTGATACTCTTTGTCTACCTCGTAAGGGACTTGGCGTGAAGATATATATGACTTATTAGACATATATATATATAGAATTCGAAAATAGTTAAAGAATTTACTACAATATTGCCTCAACTCTTCGTAGTGTCCTTTTCAACTTTTAGGTATCTCTGTTCATTCAGAAGATGTACCCAGAACGCCTATTTTAATTCGTTTTCTTCTGGCAACACAAATTGCTATTGCTAATATTTGAAAAGAAACCATTTCCACGTCTTATATATGCAAGACACTAGACAAAAGTGATTTTAAAGCGTTCGTATGAACAATTACGTCGAGAGCGTTATAAAAACGCCAACGCTAAGTTTTAACGCAACGCTTTTTTAACTCTCGTACGAATGAGGCCTAAGAGTGTCAATATAATTTTTTTAAAGCGCTAACCATCACTACCAAAAGGTCGTCAGCCACTGCCACCAACTATTAAAGCTTTGACCATTACCTTGACCCAGTTAGGAGGATATGAGCATCGCTAGTTAAATGCAAAAAATACACATACCTTCTTATTTTCAGATTCAACTTGTTCTTTGTTTTTATCTTTGTCCTGTGTTTTGCAGAGAGATTCTGGTAAGGTAACAACACACTGGACGAGCTGGAGCACGAGCGCGGTCAACATCTGTATGTGCTGGTCGGAGCTCAACTGGAACGAGCGCAAGTTGTGCTTTGAGCTCGGTATCCTCGCTATTGACGCTAGAATGTCGTCCAGTAATAATCTCCGATGCTGTTCGTATTTTGTAAATATCTGCAAAAAAATATATATTATTGCCTACAATTAAGTACGTTGTAATAAATCACATTTTACTTTTTAAGTCTGTGCGACGTAATTCGTGTGTTCTTAGTTAATTATGCGTTTGATAATTCGTCTTAATCTTGCGAAAGTTATCGAAGATGAAAAATAGTGATTGTCCAAATTATAATATTTTAACTGTAAAAGCCTGCCTGTTACGGTGTCACGGCTTAACCGCTGGATTGGTATTAATTAAATTGATATACATGCTGGGTAACAGCTAAAGCACCAGTCAAATTTTGAAAAACAATTAGGAACCCATAACACTTTCGATCAACGGAAAAACTAAAAATTAAAAAAAAAAAACTATTTATAATTTTCATCCGACGCAAAATAAGAGATGAATGGTTATAGCGTAAACAAGGCATAAAACTGGCTCCCACCGATTCATTTTATTCATTAATCACCAGTCATATTCGCACGCTGGTGAAGTCATCACTCGTACTAGGTACGACATAAGCGTGACAACAAGTGAAGCATTTTTGCGGACTATTTTAAATTAATGTTTATAAAAATAAATATTACAATTATATTTAAAATGTATTCCCATTTAAACTTTTACCCCTTATATTAAAATTTGGGCGATTCTTTTAAAGTAACCGTGTATAATTATAGACTCGAGTTCAAATATTCTCTCAGAGACTCTTTATTCAAAAATCGACCCTCAAAAAACTGTAATGTGCACTGACCTCGAAGAGATGAAATGAATGAATCGACTTAAAATACCTACAAAAAAGCTTGCTATTTGCTACAAAATATAGTTGCCATTCTAACATTTCTAAGACTGTCCAGAAAATAAAGTATCTCTATATCTATCTATTAGTGATGATCGATAGTTAAGTTTAGGTAAATAGATAAGATTTATTATTTACCTGCCGATTGAAATTGCTACTATCTTACTTAGTGCTACTCAATTGGCTTATAAATAGGGAAATGTAGTGAAACGAAAAAAAGAATATTTATTTACTTTGCACCAATATATTTTTTTACATTGTGGGGTGCAAATATGTTTAACTCTTTATACTTATTACAAGAATCATTATCATTGCAAAAAAAAAGTGATCGGATTATATTCAAACCACTTTCTTTACTTTAAAGTGAGCACTTAAAAGAATTCTTATTACGATAAACTGTGATTGATATTTTCAAAGCCAATGGTATCCATTCATTCAAGTCCAAACATTCTTTTCTGAGAACGTAAAGTAAAATATTGACTATTGTAATAGTACATCATCAAAAAAATTAAAACAAAATATGGCGTTAATGGCAAGCATGAGGACTGTCATAACGTCACTTTAAATCGACGCGAAAATGAGTATAGACATAAATGTCGTTATCTCTTTCGGCGTACATTATATCAACATTTCTTAAAAAGAGACATTCTTAAAATTATTATAATTTATAAACTAATGGAGATATGATGAAAACACCCGAGACTTATTTATTCTTTACTAGTTAAAGAATAAATTCAGCTAAAAAGTTCAGTTGATACTAATTTATTTATTATATTTATAGCAATTGTTAATGAAAAATACTCTGGAAAATTTTTTTTTTGCTTTAATGCTTAAAAATATTATCAATTATTAAAAATATGACTATCTCATTTAAGCATCTTGTTATTTATTGTTCATTAGTAAACGGTTTTATCATCTACATACGGGAGTCGGAACTTTAATTAGGAAGTTTCCTCCTCTTTCTGAATCTTTTTTTAAAATTTGAAAAATCTTTATTAGTTTATGAGATATTTGCAAAAAACTAAACCCCCCCTTTTTTTTAGTTAATTGTTAATAACTTTTGTAATTTTTATTTGCGGAACTTTATTGTTTTTTCGAAAACTATCTAGATGCCATTCCGAATCGAATGACACCTCAATCATAATTTTCGGAGACTGCTGAAAAAAATTGACCAAAAAGGCACTTGTTGACCAGACTACAATGGTAACATATATTATTTTCTGACGAGACCAAGGTTAATTTGATTTCTTCAGAAGTAAGGCAATACGTACGGCGTCCAGTAAAAGCGGAAATGAATCCAAGATTCACAAAAAAGCAGGTGAAACATGGCAGTGGAAACATTAAAATGTGGGGTTCATTTTCTGGACGTGGAGTGGGACCTGTGAGGAAAGTTCAGGGTAATTTAGACCAACAAACATACAAGGCAATATTGGAGGAAACGATGCTTCCCTATGTTGAGGAGCATCTCCCTATTATATGGACGTTTCAGCATGATAACGACCCAAAACATACCGCCCGTTCAGTCAAGTCGTTTCTTACCAGTCAGTCAGTATTGGTGCTAGATTGACCAGCAAATAGCCCGGACCTTAACCCATTCGAGCACCTTTGGCACTAAATCAAGAAAAAAGTAGCCACTTATCGTACCACAACTTTAGATGAACTCAATGAAGCTTTTTGTTAGGCATGGGCAAACATTCCTGTCGAAACATGCCACAAACTGATAATGTCTATGCCACATCGGTGTCAAGCGGTAATTACTAATAAAGGTTTTGCTACTGGGTACTGATTTTACACGTAATAAAATAGATCTGTCAAAGATATTATAATACTGCAGATTAATAGTTTTGTTTAACTCTATTTTTCATTATAGTTTACTGTCCTTAATTAAATGTCCAGCTACAGAATTATACCTTAAAATTGAATACATGTTCAACCTTTGATATTAAATACTTTTTTTCTATTTTTTTTATTTACAGCCATTTAAAGCATAATAATCGGGCCAAATTATGCAAATAATAGTTACTGAGAAATCAATAGGGTTTTTTATTTGTATGTACATAAACGGTTACTGTTCTTCACTATCTTGCATGTCCCTAATTATTTGACCACGACTGTATATTACAAAGATACGCTTAAAACGCATACAATGCTCACTTGCAATACGACAAGTATTTTTTTTATTTATTACGTCGGGTAGTGTAGTGCGAACGTGTCATGTGCGCGGTACGTACGGTAGTGACGAGCTTGAGCGCGGACAGCTGCAGCTCGCTGATGTTCTCGACGAAGAAGGGCGACACGCCCACCGTGGAGGCGTGCAGCACCGTGGTGTCCGTGAGGTGGTGCGCCGCGAACAGCTCCGCCAGCAGCGTGACGCTCTCGTGCGCGTGCGCGTACAGCTCCCGCACGGCCCGCGAGCTGCCGCCCGCTCCCCCACCGCCCGCCCCGCGCCGCGCGCCCGCGCCCCCGCCCGCGCCGCCGCCGCGCCGCTTGCGTCCGTCCACTGCACACACACACACACACGTACAGTATACACACGGCATAGTTGTAGCTATCACTAAAGGAATTTCAATTTACACGAAACAATCGAGAATAAACAAAATCATTTTTATGTAAACCGACAAATTGAGACTGGAGGAATTAAAATTGGAAAAAAAAAAGGTTAGTGGTTTTTCTGTTTTAGACTGAAGATATTATGAGCACTAATACAAATAGGCAGTTTTTATCCATACATGAAAAAAATCATACTACTTAGAATTTAAAGCCGCTTTTACTACTTAGTAATTTTAGCTTTAAAATTAATATACAAGCCAAGTTCTTACCTTTTTTCTTAGAAGTACTCTGGATACTGTATACCGGATCGTAGACGCAGTATATGGTGTTGTTAAGTTGAAATTTTATAAACATTATGATTCTATCTATAACATCCTCTAAGAATATCCGTTTCGGCATACTAGGCGATGTCATTATATACAATGCGGTTAAGCAAGCGTCGGACGCGCACATGACCCTCTCCAACGCTGTTTCAATCCATATTTGCCTCATTTCTTCACTATCCTCCTGAAATTCCATTAAAAAGCACCATCATGTAAGGATTACTGTTTCTTTCTAAGCATGTTAAACAATTACCATTAAATAAATTGAAAATGCCGCCCAATAGTATAATGTATAGTTCAATAAAAATAAGACAAATTGCCTTTCCTATCACTGTTTTAAAAAATCTATACTTATAATAAACATATACACATTTAACCGCCTTGTTGATCGAATGGCTAATGTAGATGACTAACCACACCGACCAACCGCGAGGCTTGGGTTCGATTTCCGACGGGGGCAGGCGTTTGTGTGATGAACATTTAGATGTCTGCATTTCCGGGTCTGGGTGTTTATTAAATTTATTCCGGTATCTATTTAAGTATTTCTAAGTATTAGAATAGTTGACTAACACCCACAACACGTGATTATAATTTGTTTACATTGAGGTTAGATTCAATTTGTGTAACTTAAAAAAAAGTCTCTTCACGCCCACATCCCCGAAGATATGGCAAAGGCACAACCAGGGCACCCACGACTAGCCAAAGACACTAAGTCCCACAATGTGATAAGTGGCAAGCCTATCGCCAACCGGGCACATATCCAATCCCGGACAACATTTTTTATTAGAAAATTGGAAAACGCAAATTTTTATTTGTTGCCTGACCCGGGATTCGAACCCTGGACCTTATGCAGTCAAGTCCAACACCTGAACCGCTAGACCACAGAGGAATATTTATTATTATTAATAAAACTACATAAGTTACAATGTACATACATTAAAGTTATTTTAACTTTTAAGGAAGAATTAAAGGCTTCCTTTCTCCTGTTTACTAAATTGATTCCCGTAAGAGAAAAAAAATGAAAACATTTTTTTTATGATATTCGAAGGCAAACAAACAGACGGATTTCCTGATGCTAAGAAATTCACGCCGCCTAGAGACACCAAAGGTGGTAATGGTGCGTTGCCAACCTGAGGCCGGGATGTTAGGCCTCGAGCGAAAGTAAGTTTATCGGCTACCTTACCCTCCGAACCGAAACACGTCATGACGGCAGGAATAGGTAAGGCGGTGGTACCAATCCGGGTGAGTCACTGCGAAACTCTACCACCTAGTCAGATGTCACGGCGTTAGCGACGGTAAGCCTATGCTCGCCTTTTACGAGCTGCCTGGCAGGAAGGCAGATGGACTACTCTGAAAAGGAGTCCGGATCAACACGGAGTGAAAATTTTGCTATAAACATGCATTTATGAAAAACATGCTATCCAAACACATTCCTTATTTGGTTGTACCGTAAATGTTTTCGTAACTTTGGTAATACAGATATTACAGACATAAAACTCTCAGTATCAACAGTTCATCTCACTTCCATATATTACAAAAGAGAGCGTGCACGAAAATTTTTATCTGTAGATCGTCTTAGGCTCACTTTCGGTCTTGGATTTTTAATTTGGTGTCAAAAGTTAAATGAAGGGCTGGGCAAAGTATAACACTGTTTTGTATGAAAAACATGAAAATGTATTTGTTTCCTATTTTCCTGACAGTTTTCAATTTTTCGCTACTTTTTAACATTTCCTGAACTTGCACAAATATTTTAAAAAATCAAATCAACCGAACGCAATCACACGTTTCCAAGTCTAGTTTTGTAATTATACTATGTTTTCTACAAATACATAAAAAGGTAATATTAAAAAATGTTTAACATTCAGAATTTGAGCACTAATTTTTAAATTCTTTATATAAATAGATGTACAACATACCGGGTCGCCCACTAAGGACATCTTTTCAGCAGCTCTTATATTTTTCTCCAATATACTGAGTAGTCTCACAAGCCTGTCAGCGGGGATGGCTTCCATAGCACCAAGACTCTTTAGCTTGGCCGCTTCAGAACATAACTCTTGTAATTGATAACGAGGTAATAACAAGTCTTGTGGAATATCTGTTCCCTCTAAAATAACAAACAGTAAAAAGTTCAATCCTCATACTACAAATACGAAATGTTGTATGTTTGTGTGTATATTCTGATCCCATTCACATCAATACGCCTAAATCGTAGGGTTACTCTTGAATCTCGATAACATGCAGATTAGAAATTGGAATCATTTATTTCACTTAAGGTACTTTTGAACACAGTACTAGCGGATTATTAACATTTAGCTTTAAAATAATTCATCAATTAAACAATTTATTGTATATATTAACTAACAGGCTTATTCATAAACGTTGTTTAACTTTTAATCACCAAATTGAATAACGTATAATTTTTTTTTTATTCATAAACGCTATTTAGAGTTAATCATTTGTTTAAATATACTCTTAAATAGCTGTCACTTTAAACAACCTCGGACCCTTGTTTAAAACCTTAATCAACAAAATGGCTGACTAAATTTCAAACAGCTGATTTAATATGCAATGACAAAATGCAACAAATAACCATTTAATATGACTTATTTGTGTATTCTTATGAATTTTCTATAATACACGCATTGAAATATTTTGATTTCGTTGAAGTTTGGACAAGACAACAATATAGGACTGTAATAACATGTTTTGTTATGGAGATGGCCAATGACTCTTATGACGAAACAAATAGTTTTCCAGAGCATTTTTTATGATATTGGAAGCAAAAAAGTAGACAGATTTTCTGGTGAGAATTTCACGCCGCCTAGAGACACCAAAGGTGGCAATGGTGAGTTTCCAACCTGAGGCTGGGATATTAAGCCCCGAGCAAAAGTAAGTTTCGCTACTTTATTCTCCGAACCGTAACATTTCAACAGCAAGCGCTGACGTTATGGCGGCAAGAATAGGTAAGGCGGTGGTACCAATACGGGTGAGGCGCTGCGAAACTCAGCCTCATAGTCAGTTGTCACGGTGCCAGTGACGGTAAGCCTATGCTCGCTTTTTACGCGCTGTCTAACAGGAAGGGAGATGGTCTATTCTACTAAGGATCTTGAACTAACACGGGGGAAAATATTACAGAAATTACATAATTTTACATTTAGCTTAGTAACATAATGTAGATACATTAAAAACATTATTTTTGAAATTCAGTGTATCAGTTCAAATGTTTTGTGACTATGTTGCATCAAATTTTATTTACTCTAATAAAAGTAGAGTACTCTAATAAATTTAATTTTATTGTAGTACAATACTAATAGTACTGAACTTTGACATCACATTGGTTTAAAATCGCCAACAAGTTACATAGCCCAGGCCCAGCCAATGCCCAGCACATTAGCAGGTAGATAGTTATAGACAAGGAATATAAATACTCTTTAGCAAGAAGTTATAGATGTCCGACACCATATTTAGAAACAACAATATTGACAACGGATGACAATTGTATAATTCACTTTTAGCAAAAGAAATACACATACAGCCACATTTCTACCAAAACCTACCAAGTTAAAAAGACATAACAAATTTTTAAACAATGTTTAAGGCTAAAATGATTAGTTAAGCAATGTTTAGGAGGTTATTTAACTATTTTTTATGAATAAGGCAGTAAATGTTAATAATTAATTAGTACCTAAAATGACATACTCGAATTTTAGCATACAAATAGAAAAAGACACTGGAGAGGCTACTTTATCTCGATATCCTAATTTCCCGTGGGAGAGCTAAATAATTTTACCACTTTACAACCTTGCCTGTGTTTCTAGTGTGCCAGAAAATTATGCAAAAACTTACTGACAATTACTGATATTCAAGTTTAATATTGCCAACAGCTGTAACTGTAAAGTGGGCAATACTGAAAGCCAATGTTGATATGCTCCATGCTTGATAAATACTGAGATATTTCCCACCCATGGAACAATGTCATTGCACATCTCTTTTGCTAATTTTAATTTGTTTTCTAGGTACTCTGCTTAAAGCTATTGCATAGCTTCTATCACAGGCCTTCAGCATGGAGTCCGAATTCAGAAATTCCGTAACGAAAATAACTTAATACCCCCCACTCCGACCTGCACAGCGATGACATTTACAGGTTAGCAGAGCTTTTAATGACTTTTTGAAATATCACGCTTGTCTCTTTAGTTCAGCAACTCGCCGCTAGGTGGCATTAGTTGTAACGGCGTTACTGCGCACGCGTAATCCCCCTCTTCGCCCCGCAATCAGGTGACTTAGCTTTACCGCGGTAGTCTCTGAGTACCACACGTGTTTTTTTTTAGTTTTGTGCTTTTTTTAAGTCGAATTTGTTAAGTGCCGTAAATTAATTCGGTAATAAATATTTATTAATAAATAAAAATGGTAGTTGAAGTCTAGGGTTGTTGCTAATGCAGGTTTTTTTAATGTCAGCTGATGAGGACGTTGATTTAATAAAAAAAATACGACTACGACTATATCATTGAAGTAGGCAGAGGTAAATCCAGATTACTCACGATTAGCCTAAGGTATTTTAGACCCACAATGTAATGTCAGCAAACCTATCGTCCAGACAACTAGCAGACAATTATTAAATCCACGGGCAAGGTTGTTTTATGGCTATTAGACCCGGGATCAAACCCAAAACTTCAATGTGACCACATTGTGGTATCAGGTTCGATTTAAGTAATAAAACATAAGTGCCCATGCCAACTCCACAGCCAGACCACTAGACCACAAAAGTGATATGGGATTGTAATATTTTATACCCGTAATCGTAAAATTAACGACTTCAATAAATCTAGACACTACCTATAAGCATATAACGGAGCTAAACTAAAAACCATCTCGATTACTTCAGCTTTCAAACGAAGCTACAGACAGACCGATACTCAGATATACATGCACGCAAGCATGCACACACTCACATGTGCAAGCGCGGGCGCGCCTACGTATGTGCACGCATACATACACACTTGTGAAACTTATATCATATAATTATTAGGCCCCCATAAAACGTGGGGTTTTCCGAGGGTTTAAAATATATTTAACTATGATGTTGTTGGTAAAAGTTATAAATTTATAAGACATTTTAAATAAAGGGTATGTTATTTTATTGTATTTTTTTACCATATACAATTTTAAGTGTTTGTTTACCAAAAGTGATCACAAGTGACGATTTATGATCTTTGATTGGCCAAAAAATTCCCGCCGCTGAAGATAAGTAGTGTATTTAACGGACACGTCACTACCTGAATTATCAGCAGTAAAATCAGCGTCGATTAATAAGAATGCTGATGCTGATGTTGAAAACAGTGCTTATGATCAGCTGATGCTAATATTGAAAAAAAAAATATTTATCTGCGGAATATGAGTGTTACAAAGATGTTACAAAATGGTATAAGCGTTGCAACATATTCTACCAACTTGTGGTATTTGCAACATCCCTGAGATGAACAATGCAGCGACTTAAATTACTAGAATTTTTGTGTATTTGGCGGTGTGATTATCACATCCCTATAGGTAAACAGAATGTAAGAAGGAATACAATACGTAGGTGTTTGTTTGCACTCTTACCCATGTCATCTGTGACTATCACATCATCGTCTATCGTCTCAAAAACGGCTTCAATCAACTTGCTGAACCTTTGGTACGTATTTGTCTCCATAAGTTCGTCCACTGATAACATTTCAAGCACTGGTACAAGCCGCCTTTCAACTTTCCTTAATTTGGGCCGAACTGAAACAAGATATTCAATAAGGATTATAAGTCGACACAAACAGTAAGTTTTAATAATTCATATGCACCACATTGGAAACTGTTTAAAATAGTTTTTAACCGACTCCAAAAACAGGATTCACAATTCAATGTGTTTTTTCTAATTATTTTTTGTTTAGTTAGTTACTGTCAGAAGAAGAATCACATGAAAAAATCAACATTCGTAATTTGGACAGGACAATGTCTGTCAGATCAGCTACTCATAATAATTACACAAATTCAGAGTCTTTTAATTAATTGTTTATGTTATTTATGCTGTGATTGTATACGTGCCTGTTTCGAAGACTTTTAACAACCATCAGATAAAACCCAAGCGATTTGGTTGTTGTGTGTCAACCTAGGTCTTCTGTTATCCACATTCGCATTGTATATATTTTTTGACAATCTTTCAACAAAGCATGCTCTGTTTCATTTTTCTACCAACATTTAATCCCACTTTCTGTCTCTCTAATCTAACATCACTATAGCGAATATGATCGGCGAGTATTAAACCGCAGATTTTTCGAGTTTTCATTTTAGCCGCCTTTATACGGCATGGTTTTTTTATCATACCTACCTCTCGCTTCTTTAAAATAGCGTTAGAAGAAACAAAGAATTACGCAAAGCACGTCTAGCGCCGCGAACCTAGTTCTAAAGTAGCTTACCTAGCGCTCCATGCATACTATTCCCCACTTACACTCTTCTGTCTAAATCCGCGATGTACCTTCCATTCGTGATAAATGCACTACTAAGATAAACAATTTGATTCATTTGTTGAAATAAAATCAAATTAATTTTTGAAGTAAAAACTTCTTTAGCGGCTTTGCGCCCTTTTTTTGGAATGGGTAAAAACTTCTAAACCCGCATCAGATCGTAAGAACGTAAGACGGCGCACTGCGCATTCGCGAATAAGACGGCGCACTGCGCATGCGCGAATAATCGCGCGATCTGAAATAAAATGTAGATTAATTGCTGTTTTTGTATTGCTTAGATATTTCCGAAGAGTATAGGATGCGCAATGGATAATGCGCCGCAATATACCTACCATTACATTCTCACAGATAGCAGATACTTATAATATCAACAGACAATGCTCTATTTGTTCCATCTTGAAAATAAGCTTTATGTGTAGACAAGCAATGTTCGATGTACAGATAATATGACAACGCTCCTAGGCGTCACGTGGTCTTACTTTAGCGAGAATTTGTTAAGTCAAACGCAGGTTATCGATATGAAAATAATATTTGTGCGTAAATGATAGTACTTTCATACTGATAATTAAAGCAATTCGTGCAAAATTATTCCCTAACCATTCCAAAATGTCAAAAATGCACAACGTTAATATTCAAGTTTTCACTTCTGCCGGCACTTCCGGAGTGCAACCCGTCTTTTTTTTATTCGACGTAGTACTACATCGTACTTTTATCGTCATCATATAAGTATGTTTAAAAGCTCTAACATCCATTCTACATCTCTTTCAAACACCTTTACTTTAGTTTTCTTCACATTCAAATTCAAACTTCTGTCTTTGCAATCGTCTCTAATAACTGTGACCAGTGTTTGCTGATCGATTGATGAAGAACCTATGCGTACAGCAACCATCTGCATAAAGCAGGTAGTTTACCATTTTAAACTATAGCGATATGTTGCCGTTCACCAGCACACATACTTTGCAATCTAAATACTAGACTAGACAGGAACTAGTAGGGATCAGTCTATCCCACAAACCGGCAAAATGTCTCTTACATATAACCCTATCAAATTATTTTTCGAGATCCACACAGAACATCCCCTGAGCTAGATGCTGCTCTACGTTGCGGAGCGTAAACTCCTGACCTGACGTGATCATCCTTTCCCAGACCTGAAATTTCCCTAAACTCCCATAACATTTCACTATTTCATTTAAACAACCAGCTGGATTTCCTGGTGAGAAGATATACATGTCGCCAGTAGACACTAAAGATGATAATTGTTACACCTTCAGGGTTGTGACCTTAATTTAGTATCTTGCTTAATACAATATAATTTTTTATACAAGTGTTTGTCATCTAACTCTGACGGACGATGTTATACTCATTGAGTTCCTGGATGGTTTAAAAACAAAAAAAGCATATGGATATGGACCTGGAGGTGTAGTACTATACAATGTGTTGTTTTGCATTTGGAAAATATTTAAGAATCGCAATCAATTTTAAACATTAAATCAACAAAAAAACCTTGTAGAATTCTTATAAAAAGAAGAATTTCTATAATATAACACTGTTTTTTACTTTTTGTTAATTCAAAGTGTATAATGATCTAAGTTGTTGGACTCTTTGACTTACTGCAATAGTTAAAAAATTAACTAATCTCAATTAGTAATTTTCACATCTCAGAGTCCCAAGCATAATTTACGAAATATTATCAAGTAAATTAAAATATATTACAGCGCTTTTATGAAAAAGTTAAATATATGTTACCAATGGCTGTTTCCGCCTCTTCCTTTTTGCTTGCTTCTTCATGTTTCCTCTTGACCGCCTCCCAGTTCTTTTCTCTGGCTATATCAATCGCCTCTTTCTCCTTATCTACCGGTGGTGTTGGAACGTTTGATTTGGATTTTAAAGGCAGGTTGTCATCAGAATCTGATTCCACTGTGCTATTCTTCCGATTCCGTTCATCGTTTGTAAAGTCGTGTTTCTTTAGCATTCCCTCCTTTTAACAAAAAAATTGCGTACACTATATTGTATTAACAACAGCATAGTCAGTAATGACATACACACAACAAGTTCCATTATTTTTAAATATGAATACATGAAAAAATTGATCTATTTCTGCCTCGTTGGTCGTGGAGTTAGAGCAAATGCCTAAGGCCCCACCGACCAGCCGCGAGATTCTGGTCCGATTCACGACCCATATGTGTGCACATCTAATTCTCTTCATTTCCAGATCTGGGTGTTTATTAAATTTATTCCAGTATCTATTTCAGTATTTCTATATATTAGAATCATTGCTTGACACCCATAACACTAACATATAATTTGCTTAGGATTAGATTAATTTGTGTAATTTGTTTAATATTTTTTTGTTTTCTTCATAATATGAGTGTTCAACACTGTTGTGTTTCAGTTGAGTTAAAAAGTGGATAAAACTACTTATACAAGAGATTAAAAATACCGGCCTTTTTTATTTGAATTAATTTGTTAAACAATACATTTTTTCAGTTTGTAATATGTAATTAAAGTGAATTAAGTAGGCTGTAGAAAAAAAATGTAATCTGTAATTAAACCCATATAAACAAACGTAGACCTAAAAAATAATGCAATACATAATAATCATATAATGCAACATCATGGTGTGCCATACGAAAAATAAAAGGATGAAATTAATTTTTGTACTAACCGAGAGTCGGCCTATTTTGACAACGGGATACCGATTATTAACGGGCGTGTTTTTGTTGGTGTCGGGTTTATCCTGCGCTTGCGGCGTGTTGGGCGTGTGGGGCATGTGGGGCACGGGGGGAGTGTGGGGCGCGTAGGGCGCGCCCATCGAAGGCTGGGGCACCTGCGGCTCCTGGCGCAGCGGCGACGGCGCCACGCTCGCCTGCGCCGGGGACTGCCCCGTCACCACGTTGCCGTCTATAGTTACACCCTCCACATCAATATCGTCAAATTTTATATTAACACACACTTGCACAAATATACAATTACAAATTTTCACTCGAGTCAATCATGGACACTAGAAGGACTAAGTGATAAACCTATAACGTGGTTGGCTCTTACCAATGGTCGCACCGAAAGTTCAAGGTTAGATTCAAGAACTTGAATGAATTCTCTTTAACGACTAGCCACTGCATTTCGGAAAAAAATATCTTTTTGTCACATGAATTTGAAAATGCAACAAAAAAAGAGCTTTTGGTGGTTTTTTGGAAAATTAAGCGCTGCATCGAAAATATTGAGGAAACCACTAATGTCCAGTGTGCTTTTTACAGTTTCATATGTCCACAAAAACCCTACAAAGAACCAAATTCATCCAGCCAGCCGTTTTTTTGTTTGACTTGATCAAATTTTTGAAAAAGTTAAAGAATCACGGTTTTTGCTCTTAAAAGCTCATAATTTTTTAAAATGAGGAAAAAATTGTTTTTCCGAGCTTTCCCACAGAGTGCTTAATTTTTTTTTAAAAAACCTTTACCTTTAACTTTCTGTGTGTTCATTGGTTGCTGAGATATCGATAATGAAAAACAAAAGGATCCTTTTCAATTTGAAGATCAATATCTCGGCGAGAAATGGATGTATCAAGGAGTGTTAAAAAATAAATGAAAACTAAATGAATAAAGTATCCTTACAGTGGTTAAGCAAAAAAAATTTTTTCTACGCCCGTAGACCAAAAAAAAAACTAAAAAAAATTTGAAGGCTTTTTGTCGCTTGTTTTTCTAAAATTACTCAAAAACCACAGAGGCTACAAAATTTTCTAGTTCTTATCCAAAAACTAAACACTTAGAGCTACACTTTCCTTTTTCGATTTCCTGGACAACTGTAATTACCATTGTCGTTACTGCCATAAAGTGTCTTTATTATTGTGTTAATATATTAACAACGAATCTGGTACACATATTATATTACTATTTAAATTATAAGGCTGTTTATCGACATTATATGTTACAATAGATAACCATGTGAACTCAGGATGCAAAACCCTTGAAAATCAGTTTATTTTTATCGAAATGAATTGATTTTAAATTGTACCTGATTGTACCAAATTTTTTTTCATTTGCACCTCAGTAGTTAAAATCGTTTGTACCTGTTTGTACCCTGGTATAGGTTTAGATTTTAAAAAAAATTGCATGTTAAGTTCAGGAGAGTATCATAAATCTATAGTTATAATTATTTTTAATAAGCCAACATTGGTAGGACCAACCTTGGTACCTTGGAAGTACAATCCAAGTAGCTTATTAGAGGTGAGAGTTGAATAATTTGTCAGTTGTTAGGTTTGTGGTTGATCATATTAACATAATGAGTTTTCGTTAAGTTTCGCCTGGATAAGTACCAGTTCCTTACTCTTTTCTGCCTTCACACAATCATGCCTGTGTTTCGGTTTGGAAACAAATGTGAACCATTAACTGATAAAATAAAATAGGATTAACATCCTTGTCTGAGTTTGATCATACACTATTACCAGCTTTGGTATCTATAGACAATATATATTTTTTATGATAAGAAAACTCATCTTGATTGCCTTAAAACTTTGAAATAAAACTCATAGCTTACCCTGTTCAAACGACTTCTCATGACTCTTTAAGTGACTCTGCTGTTCAGCTAAGTTTCCTGGTGATATGGCTAATGGATCCTTTTCCTCATTTATGTTTGTTCCAAAACTATTATTGTCTTGAACCAAGCTGTTATAGAACCCACCATTTTGGGGATTCGAACATGAGGTATTTGAAAGTGGATTTGTATATAAATTTGATTGGCTTGAGTTGCTCCATGGTGGAGAAACATGGTTTTGGGCAGTATTAACTGGGTTACCGGGCCTGGCTTGTGATGGTGGTGAGCCAATATTAACATGTGGGGAGGACTGGCACGGTGGAGCTAACAGCTGCTGGTTTGGAATGTTTGTTGTATGAACCGTGTTTGCATGAGATGAAGGACTTGTATGAACAGTATTGTGTGATGTGTAGTTGTACGTAGCTGGTGACATTCCATTAAATTTTGATGTATGCAAGTGATTCCCCCAATGGTTCCTTTGTTGTTGTTCGAATATGTTGGGGTTTACATTTAAAATAGCTTTCAACAGCTCAGGTGTAGCTTGTTGTGGGGCTGGACTAACTGCATTTTGTATAGTTTCATCCTTGAGGTCTCTGCAACATTGTTTTTAAACTAATGAAATAACAAATCAGTGAAGATAATTAGTAAAATATTGCATTTTTATTAAAATAATTCCTTATATAAAGTTATCAAAAAATATAATAATAAAAATCTTAGTTACTTTTTAAACTTAATTAAAATTAACTTAATTAAATGTGTCACCTTACATTATTAGTTTAAAATATTTATAGTGACAATTAATGGATAATCAATTGTTAATGATGATACATACATATGTTGAACTGATGTTTGCATAAGAGATTGCAATAACAAAGAAACCAAATTGTCGTCTCGAGTCGCTAGCAGTATTGCTGCTTCTTCGGCAACTCTTGGGTGAAATAATTGCGATTTATTGTTTAATGTAGATGGTAAAGGTGTTGGGAGTGGAAGCACTGGTAATACTGAAAAAAAATATATTATGAATATGCATCCTATGACATCACATGCACACACACATACTGTTATCTTTCATTTGTCACTGATTACACATGTCTAATGTAAAAAAACTTGGAAAGGTCCAGCAGCCACAAGGTACCAATATCTACTCATTTAAGTAACATTCAAATGGTTTTTAATACTACTCATATGAGTATCTTTAAAGTATGAATACTAACTCATATTGATATTTTTTTTATTATATTGGCAATAAAAGTACCAATATTATAAAGGAATTTTTTTTTTGTAGTGATTAGCACACTTTTTTTGACAAGTTCTAAACAACATCCACAGATATATTATTTAAAGCAAAGATATTAACATATGAATGAAGGTTAATTTCAACCATTTTTTATGAATTGAAATAATATATTTTAATTTAAAAGATGCAGTTAAAGCTCACGAGTACTCCCATACCATCCATGCTCTACATGTGACCACATAAGCGTGCAGGAGACACAGAACTTATAACTTATTTAAAAGAGTGTACATCCCATGGTACATGGTCCAATTGCTACGAAGTCAGAATCTGATAACGGAAATACTTAATATTGACACTGTAGTCTCTTTTTAGCAGTTCCGCTGTAGACTTTCACAGATAAATGAAAATAAAACAATTTATCTGCAGTGTGTTAACTAATTGTTACAAAACATTTATATGCTATTAAATTATCATTCTAAATATTAATTTGTTTGCCTTTTCGTAGCATTGAAAAGGTCATAGCTGTGTTTATGTAATAGCAACTTAAACCTATTTCTCTCACATACACATAAAAATAGGAACCTGGGCGACTGAGCATGACTTCAAAGATTCCATTAAAAAATATCAAATTAAATCCTTGATGTACAACTAATAATTTTGGTCAAAATTTGTGATATTTTTCAGAAGTTTAAAATTTTCAAGTTAGAGGTTAAAGTAAGAAAGAGGTTATTTCACTAGACTAATATTTTTAAAGACAAGATTAATTTAATAAATACCCAAAATCAGACATATTCATAAATAAACACAAATTGTATAACAATACTGGATATTATACACACAGTTTTAATAATATAACTAGGTAATTCAACTTTAATGTTAGTTTCGTTTTTTGTATTTTAATTAATATCCGTAAATTTAGTTTTGAAATGAAAAACAAAGTATAATAAGTGAGTTTTGTATAAAAATTGATTTAGAGTTTCAATTATGAAATATTTTTGATAATTTAAATTGGTTCAATTAAATTTGTTTCGGATATGTAACCATTCCAAAACTATAAGATATTAAAAACTGCAACATTTATGGTAAGATGTTATTCCAATGTAAACATTTACTTAAGCAAAATCGATTACAAAACTTCAATTTATTACGATTGTTCCTAATTTTTCACTACATTTGCTCCAACTAAAGCAATAATTGTGTGAATGTTTCATGAATTTTGAAACACTCATTTTAGTACTTACAGTCAGTCAAGCTGGCTACCCCAGCCAAGGTAGTAATAGGGACACTTGGGATATCCCTTTCATTCATCTTGGTATTACTTTATAACTATTTTCTCAGGTATACTAATGCTGTCCTAAAATTCAAAAAGAAAGTCTTGGTTTTGGAAATGTTACATACACCATTTGTATGCGTTGTCGTTGAATCCATCATAAACTATCACATTTGATGCACGAGTCACAATAAACTTTCACATTACTGTTGCGTCCAATAAATACAAACTCGAAAATAATAAAATAAATTCAAGATTGTTGTGAAAATAGGGCAGCCGTCAATTTGATGCTTTGTTGTGCGTTGTGCATCAAAACGAAGGTCAGCGCATCTGTACGACACTCCCAGTGAATAACGGCTAAATTGTTTAATGCGCTTAGCAATAACTTTGTTTCAAGTTTAATCCTTTGATACTCACTGATACATTATGTTAACTATTTTTATCCAGAACAAATTATATCCATTCTAACATTTACGACAATCAAGGAAATGTTTTTCAGTGTTGCCTCATATTTAATTTACCATAAACAAAATCAAAGAGTAAATCATAGAGTAAATAAATACTACGTAATAAGAGACAAGACTTCCACAGATACATAGCAAACTTAATTTTGTATAAAGTTCACTTGAAAAATTATAACCCGTATAATTTGAAAGTAAGTCTAAAGGCATTCATATATAAGGCAGCTAGTGTCATATGATTTGGGCGAATAAAAAACATAGCAAACTTATTTTTTTATTTTTGTATATGAAAGTTGCATAAAGCTAAACAAAATGTTGATATTTTACCTGTACTTCATTCATTTCTTATAAAACAGATATCTATTTTTGAATATTTTTTTTTCGTTTAATGAAACATCCGTAATCTCAACATAAGCAAATATTACTGCATTTTTGCAAAGATTTTTGTATAAAGACGATGAAATTTGATATTTTGAGCCCAGAAAAAATGAAAAAAAGCTTATTTTTAAATTTATTGGACCCAAAAAGCATGTTTCATATAATGACAAACAAGAGCATCGCCAGCCGGTGGTCTAAAGGGAGGCACACTGATACGGACATTGAGAAAAATATGAAACGTAGGTTAAGGCAGGAGCTGAATGCCCTCGATTTTTAGGACAAGCATTTCATTTCCCGTTTAAAAAGTAGTAAAAGTTTAAATAGTAAATAATCGAACAAGTAAGTCAAGTCTTAGATATATAAAAGTATTTGCATTATATTTATCAACGTCTGTAGAAACTCTAGGGGAGGGCAGCTGCCTCCCTTGGCGATGCCGGCATTGATGACAAACATTCACAACAATATGCTATAGTAGTTTTAATATTTAATTATTCAAATCTGATACAATATGCAATTAAGAAGGCAATTTCTCCCTAACAGGATTTCCTACAATCAAAATTGTTTATTTTCGTTACTTTTTCTGACTGGTCTGAGATTTCTTAATTTTATGAACTGGTAAGAGAACTACACGCTATTATAATAATCAGGCTATTCGCTCTGTGCACGACTTCAGCGCCATGGTACGTTTGAACTACAGGGGGCTATTGTAATATATTTTACTAAATGTTGAATGGCTGTCGGTAATAATAATATCGAATGATAAATAAAAAAATGTTTTTTTTAATGAAAGGGATTATTTATAAAAAACAATTGTTAATATAAAGTGTTATTGTGCATTAAAAAATAAAATGCAAGTATAGCAATATGCAATAGTAAATACCGAAAAAATAGCCTAGAAGTTAGCACACATAAAGATAGGTTAACTGAAATCAAATAAAAATAAAATAGAGAAAGTTTTTTTTTAAATTAAAATTATAAGAAAACTTGAATAAACATTCAATTATTTTATAAGCTGTAGGAAATTTAGTAGGAATGTAGCTGGGACTCGATTCTATATCAGACTTTTGGCCTCCAATAAAATGATCACTACAAATATAATCATGTGCCTTTGGAGTCCACAATGAGCCATCAATACTGCAAGGAAAATTGAAAATGTTTAATATTTAATATTTAAAATTTATGATCTTTGATATGGATAATCTTTTTGTTTAATATAATAAGTGGCAAAGAGTAAATGAATCTTAAATAATTAATGAAAAGTTTATAATAAAAAAATTCAATCTTATTTTTAAATATATAATTATGCTAAATTTAAAAATATTTTAATTTTTTTTAAACTAATAATAATATTTCCTAGCATTTTCTAAACTTACTATTTTTTAAGTTTTACTCCTTTCAAGATTTTTATTATTACGGATAGTAAGGTTATGATTCTATTTACTTTTGTCTCCTAACAGCGGCTATCCATTTTTTCCTTTGATTTATTTTCCAACTTACTGTTGGAAATTTATAAAAATGACAAGCACTTTCTCTACCTGTATTCTTACAACTTACAACACTACAACTTTTGTGACTCATTTTATGTTATTTAATTTAAATAAATTTTAAATAGGTAACAATTCACTTGTATATTTAGCTAACTCGAAACATAAAAACAGCTCCCCGTAGTATCAGATATAGCCACGGGTAGCGCTGACGGTAAATCAGTTTCTCCCCACCATGGCTTAGCGAATAGCACTAAGGAACTTTAATAATTTAACTATGACATCTAAATCAACCTCTATCTGTAGGGTTACTCCTCTAAAGCTGCGTCTTCACAATGGGCCATGATGGCTCATGACAGACGTTCACGATTGCGTAGAGGGCGTAATCGCCATGATGGATTGTAATCAAGCGTGATCGCCAGTGTGTCTGTTTTTCGGACAATCATCAAAGGAAATTCGGGCCATGATTGACGACGCGTCCACACGATCGTTGATCACTCGGTTTGCATTTCTCAGTAGTGTAATATTGGGACTATTGCATATTAAAACGTTTTAATGTTCTGAATTTTTATTCAGATATTTATAATATCGTTAAAACAAGTATTACAATTGTCACAATTCCTATATTTCTAAACACGTTAAGTAGACGTTTACGAAGTGTAGTTTTTTCGTTCAACTTAGTAATATTTACCTGATCTGAATTGTTAAAAGAGGTCAAAATGTATTTCATGATTTTTTTTTGACAGATAAATCTAATAATAATTTGCTCATCTCGACACTCTAAAAGACAGGACTTGTAGATCTGTGATTACTTATTCACGGTCAGACTAATTAATTCACCCGGGTTAATTATAATATAAAAAGGTCTAGGATTGTTTCCCTTAATTTTAGTAGATATACCTTTTCAAATAAAAAAGTTATTAAAATCCATTGAAATGACGGAGAAATCATGCGATACATGAATATATATAGGCTTTTTTGCAGAATAGACCATCTGCCTTTCTGCCAGGCAGCTCGTAAAGGCGAGCATAGGCATACTGTCATTAACACCGTGACATCTGACTAGGTGGTAGAGTTTCGCAGCGACTTACCCGGATTGATACCACCGCCTTACCACGTCCTGCCACCATAATGTCATTACTCGTTCCGGTTTGGAGGGTAAGGTAGCCGGTTATATTACTTTTGCTCGAGGCCTAAAATCACGGCCTGATGTTAGGAACGCACCATTACCACCTTTGGTGTCTCTAGGCAGCTTGAATTTCTTACCATCAGGAAATTCGTCTGCTTGTTTGCCTTCTAATATAATAAAAAAAGGAGTAATATCTGCAGCCTCCTCCTTTTTTGTCGTTAAAAAACTAATGTAAGCTAGCCGAACTGGAGCATATTGGAATATAATAGTATTGATAGGCTATGTATGATAGAGTTCAGGGTTTCAGCTCTTTGTGTGTTATCACGATTATGAACAAAATATTATGAAACATTACACCATAGTAATGTATCTATACATAAAATCCCATAAATAAAGTATAACTTAACAACGAATTTTATTGAAAATTGACAGTTTGAATTTAACATTCCATTATCAGTATTGCAATTAGCATTATATTGTTAGAAACGCAGCAGCAATACATAGATGTCACTTTTATCAATTAAAGCTTTATATTGTGGTTTGTAATTCGTAACTTTATTTCAAGTAACAACACAATTAAGATTTGTAAAGAATGGAAAAAGGTCAAAAGACATGTAAAGCACAAGGCATTCAAAATGTAATTTTGTTTGCAACTTTAAAAACTTAAATCTTATTATTTGTTTTTACATGTTGTGTCATATGTAAACTTAAAGTTCTTCGGTAGCTATCAATGTGACCAAAAGCCATCTTCTATGTATAAAACAACTGCAGCCTGATTGTGAATCCATGCTTAGAATTGAAGTTACGGTTATGTTTTTCAAGCGCAATTGTATAGCATCGTCCTCAAATTGTAAAGTCTCAGAAAACCGAATTGAGGATGTTAATTCAAGCTAGTGTTGATTTTGCAACTACTATTTTCAAGTAGACGTTTTCTTTGTTTTAGACTTAGGCTGAATTTCAGTATCGAATTTAAAAGGAAACAACGTAAAAACGCGTTTAGACAATAGTCAAGAGCTGATGCCTTCATATCAATTTTAGTATCCAAAAAAATTGTTGAAAGTGTGTCGAAAGTGATACAAAAGCTACTGGAAATGGCTACCATACAATTTTGAAGAAAAAAGTTGAGAGGTGTCAAGGGACACCCGGATAGAACGAAGTTCTCTCTCCGTCCCTCTCTCTCTCAATCTCTATCAATCTCTAGTAATCTCTATTTCTATCTTTCTAATAGAGAGAGACAGACAGAGAAACATGAAATAAAAAAAAAGAAAATAAAAATATAAAAAAAATAATAAAATAGAAAAAATAAATAAAAAAATGAAAGTGATAATGAAAAAAAAGAAATGAAAAAAAATAAGTCCGACCCGGGATTCGAACCCGGGACCTCATTCAGTCAAGTCCAACTACTGAACCGCTAGACCACAGAGCAAAAAGTGTCGCGACAACATTTTCGTAAGAATTTTCTCCGTCTAGCCCCCATTCATAACGCGCAATAAGGAACTTCGTTCCAACAAATTTAAATAGGTTGAGAC
>NJDC01002618.1:75309-99006 GCA_002245475.1 Calephelis virginiensis
ATACTCCCCTTAAGTTGCCTTTACAAGGTAGCGCTAGAGTCGTGCATGTTCCGAAAAGTTGGACAAGACAAATGGCATGGGTCTCGCGGCTACTACAATAGATTTTTCTTTGACGCTATCGTGAAAGGTTGACGTAGTTTTTTCGTAGTTATTGAACTTTGCGTAAATTGTGAGTAAAATTAGTAATTCAGGTAGCAATTAGTTCAATTTGTTCAGTTTATTTGAACAAGAACAAAGAAATTAGCATAGATGTACAATGTACAAGATCAACAAAGCGTGGGAGAGAGAAGTCCTTATTAGATACAAATTGCCTTAGAGGAACAGAAAGAGAGAGTCAGGTACCTATGTGCCAATATTTACGCGAGTAAGAGTTCATAGTATTCCTGTCATAGTGCGTCGCTGTGAATTTTGTGAAATAATTTCATAATATTACTATATTTAAACAGAAGAAAATATAAAGGCAATTACGATGTAGTGTTCTGTAAGCGCTTGTGATGTTACAAAACGTTACAATCCTAATAAATACAGATTTCATAGGTAAATATAACTTTGACATAAAAATATTTAGAACAGCATTTTGTTAGTTTTTTTGCTATTAACCTGCTCAGAAAAGGATTTTTACAATATGTTTATATGCATTGTTTTATATATAAGAGTATGTTGTAGCCTTAAACGGAATAAGCAAAGATATTATGTAAAATAATAAATTGTTTGTTTACGCTAGGGCTTGACAACGCGGTGACGTCCTAAATATCGATGAATGATGAAGTCAACCAAAAAGTATAAATACTCTACAATGTCTTAATAGTCATACAACATAAAATTTGATATTGTTTATATGATAATAGATGAGGGTAAAGAAAATATGCTAATTTACTAATAGTTTGTTAATTTATCGATATCGATAACGTACGCGACTTTTTAACAACCCTTTTTTTAACTCAAACATAAACAATTTACTCACACTCAGGCATTTTTTTTTTGTTTCGCTTTTTAACTGACTTTGTTTATCTAGTACATCCTAAATCTATGGAAAATAGTGTATCGTTTATTTTTTCCTCGATGTCACCAAATCTCACTAAATGAGCTTCAGTAACGAGGCCACCGTTTTATTTAGGACCCTGACATAACTTTGGCTTATGACTTGTAATGTGAAATAACTTATGATCGTTAAAAAGAATTATTTATACATAAGATGTGGCAGCATGGCCTAAAGGTTTTAACCGGCCCTAGAAAAGGGCAAATTGACTTAAAAAACACTAGATACCTCCTAAGTCCAGCCTCTTAAAATTATATTACTTTTGCTAGATCCTTCTCTCACAAAACGAAATAAGCAGCATTTATAATTATCACAATTAGTTTTGGTGCCATCGAAAGAAAAGGTGGTTTTTCATAATGATTGAATTTCGTGTTTATATTGAGTGAAATTAGTTAATTTTGGTGGCATTTTGTACAATTTTGTTCAGTGAAAGTGAACAAATGAAATAATCATAAGGAAATTATCTTATCGTGTATTTCTTCGATAACGACAAATCTCACTATATGAGCTTGAGTAGGTAATGAGGACAGCGCTTTACCCAAGGCCCTGATATGACTTATGACTAATGTATTATATATCGAATCCATAGAAATAGGATATACTTAGAGGTCAATGATCGAATTCTGATTTTGGTAAATTTGATGCAAATTTTTACTTGATTAATGGCAAAATACTCACGGGAATATCAAACCAAAAGAAAGAAGAAGAAGAATTAGCACAATTTTCCCCGATTTCAGGGTACCTAGGTATCTTTCTCTTCTTCTTTCTTTAAGTATCGGCCTTCACGTGAGTATTTTGTCATTAATCAAATGGAATTTTGCTTCAAATTTTACATTAATTTTAACAAATTATAATTAGTCATCAGTCACAAGTCGTCAGTAAGTCATGTCAGGCTTTTGGTAAAGCGATGGCTTAATCACCCAAGCTCATATAATGAGGTTTGGCGGCAACGAGGAAATACACGAGACGCTTATTTCTTCCTGATTATTTCATTTCTGCACTTTCACTGAACGAAATTGTACAAAATGCCACCAAAATTGACTAATTTCACTCAATATCAACACGAAATTCAATAATTATGAAAAAACTTCGACCATCTTTTCTCTCGATGGCGCCAGAACTCCAGGGTAGGTATCGTCAAACTTTAATTGTTCTTGAAGTTATACTTCTTTAAACGCGTTATGACGAAATTATGAGACTGAAATTTTAAGATCCATCACACAAAAGTAACAAAATGAAGTCGCAGTAGAGAGTAAAATTTGAAGACGTAGTGAAGTTGCCTGCTTTAGAAACATGTGTTTACAGTACTTATTTAGTTATAAACAATTGCGTTTATAACTAAATAAGTAACCTATCTAAATATTCCTTGTGATAGATTTTTTTAAATTTTTGAAGGAGGTGTAACTTCTCACGTGCGTACATACCCGCACCCATTTTCATAATTACTGAATTTTGTGTTTATATTGAGTAAAATTAGTTAATATATGTGGGAATTAGAATAATTTTGTTCAGTGAAAGTACACAAATGAAGTAATCATGAAGAAATTAGTGTATCGTGTATTCCATCGCTGCCGCCAAATCTCAATAGATGAGCTTGAGATACGAAACCACGGTTTTACTCAAGACCTTGACATATTTTTGTAAATAGTGGCTAATGACTGTATAAGATTTAATTAATACTCAAGGCATGGCAGAATGGCCTTAAAGTCACTGTAGCCGGTTCCAGAAAAGGACAAACTAACTACTAACTAACTTGTTACCTATGTCAATATCATCTTCATAGTTCATCAGCGTTGCCAGAACGGTACTTTTGTAACATTTTACGTTACTTTTGACTCTCTAATGTTTTCTCCATGTTCCATGACACAAAATGTTACTTTTGCATTACTTTTTAGATTTTCAAACAAAAACATATCTTGAATCGGAATGCAATTGAGAGTAATATATTTTTTCCTCATGTTGGCACGATTGACACCATTGATACGAATATTCAACATGGCGAGATTAGCAGGAGGACTGATGCGATTGCAATTTGCGATTTGGAGTCGTCAAACCGATCTATCAAACCGATATATTCATTCACTTTCGTGTATTTCTCTATCTTTCATCCCGTTTACGCATGCGACCAAGCGACATTATTATTTATTCGATTAACAAATAATTATTACGATTTTTCTAAGTTCTAATAAGATGGACAAGATACCTTTTTAAAGTTTTTGTTATTAATTGATGACAAAGCAGGTTAGTATTGATTGAATTGCCAGTCGACTATTTGATGAAATGTTGCCCATTACTAGCAAAAACATGTTACTATGACCTTGCTCGCAATTTAGTGTCGCCATCGCTTTCTAACTAATACACACAGAATACGAAACTGAAGTGAAGTTAGTCGCCAACCGATTTTAATATGTTGTTGCACGGCTTGTACTAATTTTTACGTTTAATAAACGAGCCAAGGAACGTGTTTAAATTTTATTTTATAAATAAATTGCCTTTATAACGTATTTCGCCAGTTGCTACAGTAAAAAAATAAAATGTAATGTTCCTTTTTTCGCCAAAATGTTTCTTTCTGGTCAATGTTGTGTTACTTTTGAATATCTGTCATTGGCAGCACTGAAGGTCATATTTTTATTTCGATTCGAATTTTTTTGTAACAATTTTGTTAACAATAACCTGTGACAACAACAAGTATTCAACAATTACCTACCTACTACAATACCTACCTATATATATATATAGATTTATTCGATCTACATAAATTTTATCTTTATGTCACAGTCAAAGACTACAATACTCTAGTCACAGTCACAGTCTTTGACAGTTACTTTCCTCTTTGCCAATGGGTGTACAGTCAAAATAATGTCAAAATTGTACGAACAGCAGCGACTCTATCGTCAGTTGACGGAGCCAAAATGACATATGACTGTGACGTCGAAGATCAAAGACTACAGTGATGGTCATAGTATCTATAGTGATGAATACTGTCAATTTTCAATCTTGTGTCACACACATCCAGGTGTTATCGTCATTATTACTTACCATTAGACTGTTTGAGTAATTTCTATGGGACCCGAGAGATGGAGTAAATCTCATAGAAAATAAAAAGACGTGTCTAAATTCCGAAACGATTTTAAAAATACACATTTTGCAATTTGCGAAACAGGGCCATTACTATGAGTTTACGTCTTATCAAGTTTGTACTAGCTGCTGTCGCTGTAAATTATTCGAATAAAAACTTTGAACAGCACCTCTATTGGTAATTATGAGAAACACTTTTTTAGACCAAGAGTGTCGTAAATTTCGAAACGTAACTTACCTACCAAACGTAATCTATACTAAATAATAGTAAAAAAGTGAAAAAAATGACAGACTGATAAATAAACAAAAAACAGATAAACAAATATTATACCTGGAAGAGTTACACAAATTGGTCTAACCCCACAATATCGTGTAAGCCGGTAATACTAATACCAGAGATATTAAATAATAATAATCTCTGCTAATATACAGTAGTTTTAAATGAAGACTGTGATAGACACTCACACTGATAAAATTACACCGATGTTCAAAACACAAATGCATATCTTGTACATCACAAATATTTTTTCTTGAAAATTAAATAACCTTAACCCTAAGGTTGTCTGACAGAGATCGCTCTGAAGCGATAAGACCGCCTTTATGCACCTAAGCTAAATATTATAAGTGAAAGAGTGTATATTATTTTGTCAATTTTGGTGCATAATAAAGTGTATTTATTCATTCATTCATAATTAATATCATAATAACTATAGGTGTGAATATTTAAAGATGGAGGCAGGTTGATAAAGACAATTTGCTGTACATCATACACTCAAAAAAATTGGTTTCCGAATGTCTGTATAGGCATTTACTATTAGTTGAAAATCGATGGTATTTAAAAATCTGTTTTTTTTTCTATAAGTTTTAAATCACAAACAATAGGTTATAATATATAAATTATTGCCAAAAAATTTTGAGATTTAGCTTTTTGTTGTTTTCTTAACATAGATTTTTTATCGAGACGGTAAGTAAGTTTTCATTTAATGAGATTAATCATGCACTACCTAAAAATATAAAAAAAAACGAAAGAAAAACAAGTATACGGAAACATGCAAAATACTTTCTTAATTGGCAGTAATTTCTAAAACTATATTATTTATTTAAAAAATACATATATCATGAAAAACATAAATCGTCACGTGTACAAATGTATTCAATAATAATCTAAAATCACAAGTTGCATTGAGTATGCTTGTGTGTACCAGGAGATGGCGCTGTAAGACATTTTGGTCCCACAGAATTTGTATGATTTATTATCGGAGTACTATAGTTGGTCTGTGTACCCATCTTTTTCAAGTTTCTTGTCAAATGTGACATTTCCGAAAATTGTTAAATTTTAAAATTTCTCTGTTGTCTTTTTGTTATTATTTCATATGCTTAATTTTTTGGTGGCTATTTTCTTGTTGCTTTTGTTGTTGTGTTTTTAATTTTGTCCCACCATGAAATGTATGGTTAATTTATTAAAAATAATTCCCTTTGTAATATGTAACATAAATGTACGAAAAATCAATGTGATGTGTGAAAAGACTTAACTAATTTGAGACGATGTGTTGTGGCTTTGCGTGCTGGTGGTGATCACCGTTACAGTACATTCTTATTCAAAAAAAAATTCACATGAATAAGATAAAATGTACTGTTGTGGTGATAGCTAAATCACCAGTGTGCGCGTAGCCTTACAATACCACGAAAATAAAAAAAAATGTCCATCTTAGTGTGTGTGTAAATATAATATACACTCACACTGACACATTTATTTTAATTAATCAGTCACCAGATAGCGGTAGTTTCCATAGGTTTCGAAAATCGGCAAAGAGGTTTCTCTTATCCTTTATGGACAGTTACTTTACTCTTTGTCACAGTCATTCATCATTCATTCATTATTAGGAGTTTTGGCGCCATCGTGAATGAAGATGGTCGTAATTTTTTCACAATTATTGAATTTAGTGTAAAATATGAGTAAAATTGGTTAATTTAGGTGGGAATTAGTTTGATTTTTTTCAGTGAAAGTGCACTAATGAAATAATCATGAAGAAATTAGTGTATCGTGAATTTCGTCGCTGCCGCCAAATCTCGTAAACGAGCTTGTGTAACGAAACCACCGCTTTACTCAAGACCCAGACAAGACTGTGTAAATAGTGACTAATGACTGAAATAAAGAACTAATACGGAAGACATAAATTGAAAATATATAACAAGAAAAAGATTTATTAATACGGAAGACGTGGCTGTATGGACACAGATCCTTTGCCTTTCCCCGACTGGGATAAAATTAAAAAAAAACAATCTTTCATTATTAATTATTGTGTTGTAGTGATAGGATTTGATTATTTAACATTTATGATAAATTCTTGTGAAAACTAGTAAATAGGTAGTTTAAATTAAGACTTAGGAATACAGTGAGATTATACCTAAATTCAATACTATCGAAGTCTGTTTTCTTAAATACACAAATATGTCTTCTAATTTAGATTCTTTTACTTGGTTTATAAAATATTTTGGCTTACCTCTAACTGCTTACGCATCATACCGTTTATATAATTTAATAAATTTACGCAAACAAAAATATCGTCTACAAGGCAAGGTAAGAGTTTCATCAAAAACATTTTTATGTAAAGGGTACCAAGACTAGACCATATGTCACTGTCCAAAAGTTACTGTTTTTTGAAATGTATTTGAGGGTTTTAACTTCTTTATTTGTAAATTTGTTTACGAAAATGTTAATTACATGGTGATATATTACGTGATAGAAAGCTGTGAAGGCAGCTTGTCCTGATTGGTGGTACCTGGTGGCCTTAATGTGGCCTGAGATATTTACTATGAGATAGCAAAGCTTGAAGTCATTTCCAAAAATATATACATTCATACAATACATACATACATACAATATGTACATTGTATGTCAATTTCCTTGAAGACTAAATTCCTGATAGTTATGTCACTGTACTTTTTTTTAGAAAAGTATTGCTTGCAGTTTAGCGGTTCCGAGTACTTGAATTCTAGAGGTCTGGGGTTTGATCCCCGCATCAGACAACAAAATCAAAATGAAGAAAATTTGTATTGTTAATTTTCCAATTAAAAATAATATTGGCTGGAATTGGATGTGTGTCTGATTGGCGATACGCTTGCCACCTGTCACAATGTGGGACTTAGTATCTTCAGCTAGTCGTGGGTGGCTTGGTTGTGCCTCTGCCTAGCTCTTCGGCAATATGGGCGTGAAAATGCCTTTTAGAAGAGTCTAATTTTAATTTTATAATAATTTTATGTCAGTCTTTTAATTGCAATTATTCATAACTATCAAAAAAGATTGTAAGTATAGGGGCTAGTTTTTAAACTATCACTACTTTGTAACACAAAATGGCAAAATCTTTATTTCCATCTAGCTTGCCAGTAAGTCAGTGAGTAATTCATTCATGTTTTAAGGTTGTGGTCATAACTGGAGCAAGTTCTGGCATTGGAGAAGCATTAGCTCATGTGTTTTATGAGTGTGGTTGTAGAGTGGTACTGGCATCAAGGAGAGTAGCTGAACTAGAGAGAGTAAAAATGAACTTGATGTCCAAAGATGTGGTAAGTAGGTTTATTCATAAATAAATATCCCTGGGCAACTCACACAGATTATATGCTGGTGTTATTGGTGTTAGTCAACTAGTGGATATAGGTGTAGAGTAGACAGTAAAACAAATTTAATATTCAGACCCAGAAATGCAGACATGTAAAAGTGCAAGTGTGACGGATTTTTGTTACTCAGTACCAAAAAGTAGAGTAAAAAACAAGAGTGGCAACTATGGAACAAGTATGGAAAGTTGGAAAGTGGCGACTCTGGTAGTTATTGTACAAAACTTTGTCCAAATGTCATTACTAGTATTGTATAAATAAACACAGCATGAATCCCTTTCATTCTTGTTTCTTTGTAGGTGTAAATCTATCGTAATGCGGCCAGGCATAATGTGCGTCGAAATTGTATGAAAGCGATATGCAACGCGCCTGTATAAATATGCATTATCTTTAAATGTTCATCACATAAATATCTGTCCCTGTGTGGTTAAAAAGATCTGGTTGGCCCGAGACTGCTCTGGATCCGTTATCCGCATTAAGCTGGAAGTTTGCAAATTTTTGTGGTAGCAGCCTATGCTCCGGTAAACTTGTTGTTGACACATGACCTGGAACTTAAATGGATGGGTGGGGATGTAACGGACCGGTTACAAGGCCTTTCTTTAACTCTTTAGTACAAGAATGAATCAAGCGTATTGTGAATTTGTGTGTGGAAAGAAATTTTCTTGTGTCTTATATACCATATTTCAGCATAAGGACATACATGTGTACATGGAGAGGAAATGATCAAAGGACTATGAAGATTTTGGCTTACCTACTGTTCAGCAATCTGGTTTTTTTTTTAAAATTGCTTTCACTGATAATTCTTTCAAAAATGTGTACAAATGCAAATATGAATACAAATAAAAAATATTCTTAGAAAAAAACTCGTTAAGTGTCACATTCCAAAGATAAAAACAACTAAAGTTCTACTATTAAAGGTTACAACTTGACTGGCTTAAGTCAGGTTTACTAAGTTACAACTTTGGGAGCTCATATCTTCGAAATGTGACACTTTACGCGTTATTGTCTCAGATAATTTTTTGTTTGTATTGATGTTCGCTATCCATTTTGAAAGAATTAATAGTGAATGTGATTTGAAAAAGAAAAAAAACAAAATGGCAGACAGTACGTAAGCCAGACTTCATACAAAAATCTTTAAAGCTCTTTATGAAAGAGTTAATTTAGGTTGATATTCACCTCCAGAAGTGTTAAATAAACACAAAAGCAATGTATAAAGTATACAATTGGACGAAAATGCGTTCACACCTACGCATCTCGAATCTGGTGTACACTTGGTACAATACGTGGTACACATCATTCTCGGTTGCGCCGCCGGCCGTGAACGAACGGTCGTAGTGATGAACTACCTGCTTATTGCAAATGATGCTGTACCTCTGGGCTCTACACCATTTGAATACGAAGAAAACCAAAATAATGGTGTTTGAAAGAGATGTAGCCAGAATGTATGTAAAAGTTAAAGCTGATGAGGTAGTAATTAAACATGTGAATGAAATTGGATATCTTGGTTTGTATCTATCTTACACGGGGAGACCTAGGTTGACATTTTTGGTGTGTTGGTATGAAAAAAGTAATGAATGTGGAGGAAGCCAGAAATGCCTGCAATGATCTTGAGATTTGGCACTTGATACTCTGCTTTCATCGTAAAGGACTTGGCGTGAAGATATTTGTGTATGTCTGTGTGTTTATTAAATTATTTGGGTTATAATTGAAAAATATCCATTTTGTTGGTTGACTTATAACCAAATTTAATTTAATTTTATATACTGCAGCATCCATCCCAAAGTTAAAAACATATGATTATAAACGTAATAATAGTTGTTTCTCTTAAGATGCAAGCTTGAATTATTGAACTCTGTCCTGGATTTGTTTATTATTCCTCTACATCACCGACGTTAGAAGTCGGCGATAAGAGATTGACACTACTCTTACCCAATTCTTGCGTTCATTTTATGCAGCGAACCTCAACTCGTAATAAAATATGTCAGTTTCTAAATATTGTTTGATGGTGGTGTGCGTGAAAATGATAAAAATAGGAATACTTGAAAATTAATTATATAGACGTAGCACATACAACATGTACGAAAGCGCAAAGTTCCCATTATCCTATAGTCCCATTACCTTTCGCAGTTCCCACGCTCAAGTTTGATTCTCATAATGATTTCCAGAATTTTTAATATCTTACTATTCATTTTGCACTTATTTTTAATTTTACAGAAATGTAAACCGCTAGAGCCTTGGATCTTTGCCCTGGATTTAGAAAAATTGGACGAAATAGAGTCATTTGTCAGCAACATTCATTCAACTTGTGGAAATATTGACATTTTGATTAATAATGGAGGGGTTTCCCATAGGGGTTCTATTTTGCATACAAACTTAGATGTGGATAAGAAACTGATGTTCATCAATTATTTTGGTTCTGTAGCTGTGACCAAAGGTAACCCATGAAGTATATCATCTTTAATAAACAAATCGATTGGTTGAAATAATAATTACATTTAAGTGTTAGACCCAAAAGTATTAAAGTTAATTATAATGATCAATAATAAATACACTCTACCGACGCCGTTAAGGACATGTATGCATGTATGCGTATATAACGATTGACAACTAATGTTCACAAACTAATTAAGGAATGTTAGTCATTATTACAGTAGTTTAAAAATGTTATGTTTGGACAGGTTCTACTATGACAACGCAAATGCAATGCGATACAATGCGATAATGTTTACTGGTCAAGGTCTGGCCTTGACCAGTAAACTCACTTGAACAAAAGTCTTAAGATTCCAGGACATAGATTGTCATTGCACCATTCGTATATATTGACAATGTGTATTTCTTACTAAGAAGTTCCAGCTTCTTGTTGGCTTTCCTTTAATTTATAAATAAGTATCTTCACGCCCATATCCCCGAAGAGGTAGGCAAAGACACAACCAAAGCACCCACTACTAGCAGAAGACACTAAGTCCCACAATGTGATAGGTGGCAAGGCTATTGCCAACCAGGCATATATTCAATCCCGGGCAACATTAATTTTATTAGAAAATTAAAAATAAACATATTCTAATTTTTCGTTGCTCGACCCGGGGTTAGAACCCGGGACCTCAAGCAGTCAAGTCCGATACCGGACCTCTATCCCACAGAGGCGATAATATATTATTCCTTTAATTTATGAAAACTTAAAATCGATATCATTACTTGAAGTTGGATATGTAGTTTGAATAATCCCCATGAAAAATCCGCATCGAATTCAATCCATCTCTTCAATAGTTATGATGTCACAAACAGGCAGACAGACGGACAGATACACACACGCTCGCACGCACGCACGTACGCACTACGCAATCACGCTCGCACTCACGCGCTACGGAAACTACTTATTGAAGATAGAACAAAAAACGTTTGTAATATTAAAGAACGTTATCAATATCCACTAAAAACTTTGCGATGGTACTGTATTATATCCAGCTTTTGTAGTTAGGGCATTATAACTCCTTTTTTATATTTTCAAGTTTGATTGAAATGCAACCATAAAATAAATTTTATTCTGGAATATTTATGAAAAGAATTCATTAATATAGAGTTAGATTTTTTTTATTCACCTTTATAACTTAATCCTTCAATGTACTCATCGCCATAATATTCAGTGGGAAAAATTAAAGTAAAATAATATTTTTTACATATCGTGCATAGATCCTGAGTCTGATTGACTAAGCCATTTTCCTATGAGGCAGTTAACAAATTAATAATATTTGAAAATAATGATTAATATAAATCTTTTAGCTGCACTGCCGCAAATGGTTGGGAGGAAGAGCGGACATATAATATTTATCAGTTCTGTCCAAGGCCTAATTGCAATACCAGACAGATCTGCGTATGCTGCCACCAAACATGCTCTGCAGGCGTTTGGCGATTCATTACGTGCAGAAATGCGTCAACATAACATAAATGTGTCAGTGGTCAGTCCAGGCTATGTTCAAACTGCTGTATCCTTAAATGCTCTTACGGGCAGTGGAACAAAGCATGGAGGTATGTATAATATATTTAAAGAAAAAATAAACCTCTCTCTCTCTCCCCCACCCTCACTCTCGCCCTGATGATGATCTTAAACTAATTAAATTCCAAGACCACAGCGTCATGCAACTCACCCAATGAAAAGTGATAATAGAATCGAAAATATGGCTAAAATGTATAAAAATTGTTAATTCGTATTACGGAGTGTTAATACTTTAACAAACGATTACTTATGTAATTTGGTTGGTTAGACAACTCCATTTTGATCCCTAATTGCTATTTTTTACATAAGAGTTTGGTAAAAAACTCATGAAATCCAATTATTATAAATAAATGTGATTCATATTAACGTTGTTCGCATCTTCGCAAGCTATTTAATTCTCCCACAAAAACCAGTTGATAAGTTGTATGAAAAATATGAATGAAAAAATGTACTCTTTATTGTGCACAACCAAACTTACAACAAAGTAAATTATTTTCAACAATATCAGATTATAATTTGTAGTACACAAAAGATGGTCTCAGCAAAAGCAACCTCTACCATTCAATCTTTTTGTCTAAGTAAAATCACAACCATATTTATGGTTATATAAATGGAACCTGTCTTTTAAATAACTTGAGGATTTAAGCAACACACATTATAACAGAGAGTGAGAGAAACAGAACATGAGCGTCATGGCAGAGTTTAATAGGAAGGAACTTCCTAAAGAAAGTTCCTAAAGAAGCTGGGATCGAAATTTCGACACATGATCATAGTTAAGCAAATCGAGTATGAATCTGATACAGATATTTTTTAGGCGTTCAAGTAAAGTAGTCCATAAATTGTCCATTTCATAGTGTTACCACGCAGCGGGCTAAATTGCGTTGAATTCGGTTCATACATTGAATAACAAATTAATATGATCACAAAGATTCCCATAGCATGTCGATTTAATACTCATCAAAAGTAGAAATTAGTAGATTCTGTATAGATAAGATAAATGCCTTTGAATTTTTTACATGCTAAGACATGCACGTCGCCTATCGACAGCAAAGGAGCAAATCGTGAGTACCCAAGGCTGGCAGCCTCTTGCCTAAGTATGCCTAATTACAAATCGGAACACAAAAATGTATACTGGATTGATGGATTCTAGTACGTAGCCCAAAAGGCTGCACCAGTGGAATAATCCAGAATAACTAAATAACTTCACTAGCGCCTGATGGGTTGTCAATTCCATACTTACGTGCATACTATTTTTTCAGTAATGGACACAAGTACAGCGGCTGGATTTACGTCTGAATATGTTGCAAAGGAGATTTTAATGATGGTGCTAAAACAAAATAAGGAATTAATCATCAGTCAATTTACGCCTCGACTTGCAATATTTTTAAGACATGCCATTCCTTCAATATATTTCTGGGTGATGTCCAGAAGGGCTAATAAAACGTAGAGCACATATTGGAATTTATGCATTCCAAATATAAATTATTTTTTAGTGACAATATTGTTATCCAATAAACATATTGGGGTTTATTTGTTAGAAGATAGGTTTTGCTGCCAGTTTTAGTTTTAGTCATCGAATTGACTGACGGATAATGTAGCGCAAGGCGCTTACTGACTTTTATATAGCATACATTTATTTAACCATTATTTAAACGTAATTTAGTGACAGGTAAGACTGTCAGTAAATCTTATCGTGTAATGGGTGTCTTGGGGTTACTAAAACATTGCCAGTAGGGTTGCTACCTTTTTCGAAAGGCTGTCGAAGTTATGTTCTCTCTTAAGTTTTATTAAAAAATTACGATTTTTGGGTGAAAGTGGCAAAAGAAACATTTAATGAAATTTAGATTGAAAATAATTTTCCTATTAAAGAACAGGGTTTCTATAAAATTTAAAGAAATTATCTTAAGACAGGGTTTGAACCTGCACTCTTTAGTCTCAATCCGACGAATGGTCTAGCCATTAGAGCTCCTGTGGCGAAATTTACAATTCCTTTCTTACCGTTTACGCCGGTAGTTTGCCTACACAATCTTGTGTAGATCGGCCATAACTTTAGTTTGTCTAAAGATATTTTAATTTTAGCACTTGCACAGAAGCATAGCTCTTGTGATATGTTTTTTTTAATTTTGAAGAAAGAAAAACAGGGGGAAAAACGAAGTAAAATCCTGCTGGACGTGATTTTTTTAAATTTGTAGAAATTTATTTCATGAACAGGGCAAGTGCTTAAATAAATATCTTAAAAGAGTGAGATATTTCTAAATTGTGGTAATCCTAATTGCTTGTTAGTGAGTTTTTCAGGCATATTTATTCATTTACTGGGCACATAAATGGGTGTGGTTTCTAATGACATAGTCAAATTAGTTTTACGGGAAATTTACATTGGTTAAGGCAATATGAGTTTTACTACATGATATGTGTATTGGTTAATTAAGTATAGCAAATAAGGTAGTTATATTTTTACTTTTTTTAAAGTTAGACTCCAGTTAGTGAATGGTAAAGTTTACAATGACTTTGGGATTGTTTTGCTCAATCTAGTACGAATTATACACAATTATTCGTTTACCAAACTAAATATTAGTCACAAAATACTATGAATAAAAGGTACATTAGGTATGTTTTTCTGTTATAATCAGGTCATTAATTATTTATCTACCTGAGTTTTAATTATGATTACATAATACATACATTATACAGATATTAATTATGATTGATTTAAGTTATCCTATTCATGACCATTGGCATAGTGCAAACGGGAATTAGATGCAATTTTTCCGTTCTATTAAGTAAGCGAAACATAATACCTAACTAACATGTGAAGTTGCCATTATAAAAACAGATTACTCAGACAGATACTCTTGACAGATTTTGTCTTATCTATAAATACTGAATTTTCTAATGTTCCGTTAAGGATAGCGCACGTTTGTGACGGGGCGGAGCATGTCGAGATTGGGCGCATCGCATTGCAAAGCACACTCAGACCGGCGGGGCCCGAATTTTGTTTCTCAGTATGAAATAATAGGGTGAAAAAGAACAGTCAAAATTCTTATTTAAAATCGTCAAGTATAAATAGTGGCGCCTTTATTTGTTGTCGTACAAAAGTTTAGCTTTAAAATGTCATTAGCACTCTATTAACATTATTATCTCCCGTTTGGGAACTGTAGGCTGCATCGGGGAATGGGGAAGTCCGCCGAGATGCGGCCCGGCACAGTGTGCGTTGCTCGGTACAAAATCGTCCCGACCCATCTAAATCTGCGCTAAATCCTTGAAACTTATTTTTGTTTTTATTTTATAATAAACTTTTGACGATAAAATAAATAGGTATCGAAATTGTTCCATTCCGTAATGCGTGATGAGATGAGCAAGGGAATGGAGATCCATTTTTATACATAGATGAACACTTCTGAGAAATAAGTATTTAGGTACTTGTGTAGAATATAGGAAGACAATCAAACAAGAAATACTAATAAGAAATGCTCATTATCTTTAGACATACAATAAATTAATAATAGTGCTAATTATGGTTGGTGGGATCTTTCAGCTCATACACAAAATAAAATAAAACACACCAACCAGAACCACACACTAGATTGAAAAGCACTTATATTATAATTTACCTTTATCGTTTTTACTGTTGATAACCAAATGTCATCATCATTCTAGCATTTGTTTTGCTTGTTGCTTGTGTTTAAACTTAGAAATCCATGGTCAAACTTCCTAGTCTTCTTCACTTCAAATGACTCCATTGGAGCAATGTGCTTCAACATTGGTAACTCACTTAATCCACCGGTTTTCGCAGAAAATGACCATACCACCTTAGCTAAGGATAGTTTCCACTTATCAAAATATAATTTGATACTATATCATATGATCTAAACCTTGAAAAAATATTTTCCGACTTCTCTTTCAACGCGCATTAATCGCTGCCTTAAGGTCTTCATCGTCGGAAAATCGCTTTCTACGAAGTGCTTTCTTCGATGTCAGGAATCATTGCTCATTACATAGTATAAAACAAAGTCGCGTTTTCTGTCCCTATGTCTCTGTACGCTTAAATCTTTCAAACTAAGCAACGGTTTTTTACGCGTTTTTTATAGATAAAGTGTTTAAAGAGGAAGGTTTATATGTAAATTTTATACCTGTGCGAAGCCGGGGCGGACCGCTAGTTAGTAATAATCAATAATCAATAATGGCCAGGTCTGAACTGTAAGGAGGGTGGATAGTTTAATTGAAGCTACAGTCTCGTACAGCAGCCATCGCAACACGAGCGATGTGAGTGCGTTATCATGAAGCAGCAACACCCCACTGAGCTTTCTTCTCTGTTTTTATTAATCGCCACCCTCAAATTGCGTAGTGTTTGCCTAAGTTGCTGCTTTTACACTTTCACCCTGTTCCGTGTGCTCAATTAATTAAAATCCTTCAGAATCCTAAAAAACGTGGCCATAATTTTTCGGGCCGATACTTCTTAAGGGGGTTCTTCTATATCCTTTTTATGCTGCAAGCTTTTTACTGCACGGACTCTTGCTTATTCCCAGTATCATAGTGATAAAACCGCGAATCATGATGATTGATTATACTCCAGACGCTCAAATACACTCGCAGGATTTTCACCAGAGTTCCAAAATCTTAAAGCACTCGACTCGCACTCATTTTTGAAGTGCCGTAAGCATTCGCGGCGCCCATCTTGCACAGGCCTTTGAAAGGTTTGGATGGTCATGTAGGACACCGTGTATGGTACCCATGGTGTGGTAACCTATCGGTTAGTACTCTCTGCTAATATCTTGATTTTTATATGGGTATCTTCAACCTCAAGTTTCTTAACTTTTGCGAAGTTTTCTTCAGTGATGGTGCTCACGGGTCCCACCGAGCGGAGTCGTCTTCAATGTTTTCCTTGCAAAAATGCATTTAACCGCCTCGTTGGTCGAGTGGTTAGCGTACACGCCTAACTACACTGACAAACCGCTTAAAAAGTATTTCTATGTAATATAATCGTTGACTAACACCCATAACACAAGCATATGATTTGCTTTGTGGTTAGATTCAATTTGCGTAACTTGTCTAGGAATATTTATTTATTTATGAAAATTTTTTGAACGGCGGATAGCGACGGTGGAATTGGTAAACAGCAACTATCTCTCCGTAAATAGTTCCCTTCTTAGTGAGGAAGATGCAGGCAGGTTGCTCGTTTTTTTTCATAATTGGGGTGTTATTTATTCGGAACATCTTTCACTGAGTAGGATTAAAAAAGTACCGACTATTAATGGGTGAAATTTTATATTTTGTACCCTCAAACAGTGTCATTAGCAAATAATAATATTACATAACCACTCGCTGACCCGGCAGACGTTGTTCTGCTATTTTTTTAATGCGATTTTAGTAAAGAAGTGGGGGTGAGTCATCCTTATCACTTAGGGGTATGAAAAATAGATGTTGGCCGATTCTCAGACCTACTCAATATGCTCAAAAAATTTCATAAGAATCGGTCAAGCCGTTTTGGAGGATTACGGGAACGAACATTGTGACACGAGAATTTTATATATAAGATATAATTGGTAAATCACACCAATACCGAGAATACGTACGCCCCTCATAAGTTGTTTAAAGACATCCTTGAGCTATAATATGTCAATTAGTTAATGGATTATGTACAGATTTTGAATAGGTATTAAAGAAGAACAATTTTCACCAATATCCAAGAACAGGTGGATAGAGTTATATCCCACAATAAGCTGAAGGTACTAACTTAATCCCACTATGTAATAGGTAGTAAACCTATCACGACACTTACCTCGGGCAACATTGTTTTTTTATGACAAAAATGGAAAAACAAAACACATTTTGAGTTTGACTTAAAAAAAATATTTATGGACATTGATAACACAAATTATTTTTTAACAAAAAAAAGTGAAGAGATTGTTTTGTCGTATACTTTATCGAAAATGATATTGTTTCATAATATAATATTTTTATTTAATTTAAATACTTTTTTTGTTAGTTTTTTCAAATGTATCCAGTCAGAAACTGTTTTTTTCCAACACTTTATAAGCAGTTTAGAATAAACTAGCTGCTCCAGGAACTTCTTTCTGCCCTTTTAGTATATATGGGAAAAAAATAAAAATTTTTCTAGTTTCCTCACAGTCGAACGGGATAAAAAGTATCCTATGTCTGTCTCCTGGTTCTAAGCTACCTTCCAATGAATTTTCAGTCATTCTTGGGTGTTAGTGTAACTAACAACTTTTTTATATATAAATACTAGTCAACCCAGCAAACTTCGTATCGCTCGACATGAACAGCTACTACAAAATATTTATTGCTCCGATAGTAGTGCAGTCTGCAGGATACAATGTAAAACATTCCAAAATCAACAACTATTTATTGTTAATTGTATTTCAATTTATGTGTTTGTAATATTAAAAAATTTAATATTTATTGTACCTACCTTATAAGTGTTTGCATGCTAATATTAGCGAAATAAGCTCTAAATGTATTATTAACACCATGTAAAACTATTTCATGCAAACAATAAGTGAATAAATAAATAAAAAAAGAATTAAAAGCTTCCTCCAGTGGATCAAATAATGTATCTAAGCCATTTTGGAATGCCTTGAACACACAATAAAAATCGCCGGTCATTAAGGACGAGTACAGTGACATACACATGCAAACAAGAAATATATATATGTATATAAAGATAGATTTATTAGTAATTGTTAAGATGTATTAGAATAATCATTTACAGATTTCATCCTATAATAATTATGTGTACACTTGTGCTAGGTATTACATAATAAATTGTGATATCAAAAATTAAATACTCAAAAAATACTTTTGGAATTTGTAGCAAATTTAATCAAAAAAAATTATGTACATAGATTTAAGGGGGTTAAGTAATACTGTGATAAGTAGATTGGGTGTTTAGAATTGACACAATAAAACTAAGATTTGATAACATAACTTTTATTTCATGATAACAGCGAAATAAGAGGTAAATATATTTGTGTTCACTGTTAGCATGCTGTATAACAGAATATTTATAACAACCTACAAACCTAACCTATCAATCCTGACTACTAAGCTTTCTTAAACTAATATTTTACAGACTTTTAGTAAATTATTTGATAAAATATTATTTTGTTGCAACATCTTTACATTATATCCTACATGAAGAATTACAAGCTTATGCAAGAAATAATCTAAATTCAAGTCTAATTTTAACTAAAGTTTCATAAGATGTCAATATTATTATTTAAATGTGTTGTATAGTCTCCACAAGCAGATAGCTGCAGCTGCCAATGAAACTGTACTATGTAGCATTATCTTTCGTCTATTATCTTTGTGCACAATCACAACAGGTGATGCTGATGTCAGATCACTGAGTATAGGCATCCTAGACAAATGGCGTAGGTCTTTTTCTTCTTGATATTTACAACAGGGATCCCACTGCCATGACAAGGTATAACAACCAGCACAGAGAACAGAAACAATACCAAATGGTGTGCAAACGAGAGAATTCCAAGCTAGTCCTGAAAAACGATATAATGTACTTTTAGAAACATACTGTTATTAAATTGCAACGTATATGATGTGCTTAAATTGCAGGAGTACCTGATGCAATGCTACAAACGCCACTATACACAGAAACTTTATGCAAAAGGTTTCCTACATAAATCCATCGTGCCGTCTCTTCTCCTAGTGGTTCAGGTTCTATAACGATAACTCTCACACCAGCCTCAAGTGCTCTTTCCAATTCCAATTCGAATTTAATGTGGGCATTTTCACTATCATAAACTTCTCGTATAATCGCAACACTGGATGGTTTTAAATCGCTGAAATAAGACGTAATTGTTATTTTATATCTTCTAAGCAAGTGGATTACGAATGTAAAATTAACTAATATTAAAATGTTTTACGTTTTATCGATAAGTTAGCCTAAAAAATATAAATAAAAATTACATATTTATTTACTAACCTGTCACTTTCATCACCCGCCATCTTAAATATAATCCATAGATTATATCTATTATAGATTCCGGCGTACCAGTGTTGTCAACTCTGAAAAATATTTTTTTTTCATAAGTTCTTAGTTTTTTCATTGATCCTTGAACGTATAGCAAGACGAACAACTGCAATGCATGGACCTGTAATCAAACTGGTCTGAGCACTATTCAAAAAAAGAACGAGATGAATAGAAGAAATCATAATGGAGGGTGGCATCTCTTCGCTTAGATACTTTGGGTCACTATTGAACCTTGATTTATGCAATATTGGAATCGAGTACGTCATTTAAGGTACTTTTGAACTCAATACTGGCGAATTATTATCATTTATATAACAGTGAACATAAAAAAAGTTGACATTGAACTATTTTATCGGATTCGTTGAATTTATTGTACATTAATGTTATTAATCGTCTAGCACCGTGTTCAAAAATAGGTGCCTAAAATTGCACGATTCCAATTTCAAATTCGTATTATCGCAGTTATCAAGATTCAAGAGTAATCCTATTTATCATACTGACGGATTGCGAGTGTGATAAGGCGACGGAGCGTTTAATACAAAAGCAGTGCGTGCGTGCAGTTTTCGAGGCCTCCTTTATACGTTGGCGAATACGTTGTGATTGTACCATGTTTTCGCCGCAAATAGCGTCGTGGACGTCATTTTGAAATCACAATCTGAAAAATCTTTATTAACCTTGACCATACAAGTATTAGCAGTACCGTCGTATTTTATACGCAAGTTTGGACAGTCTCTGCGCTTTTTTTGTCATAACAAGTTTGACAGCAACAGAGAGAGTTACATACTAATTACTTTAATTCTAATGTCTTTAATTTAATACTATTTACTTAATTAAATAATTAAATTAAAAATTAAATTATTAATTACTTTAATTATTAATTAAAGTAATTAATAATTACTTTAGTTTAATACTAAGGTCAACGCATACTACCTTTTTTCTTTTTCTTTCTTAAGGTTTTCGCCTTCACGTTAGTATTTTGCCATTAGTCACATAGAAATTTGCATCAAATTTTATATCAATTTTAATCAATTATAATTAGTCATCAGTCATAAGTCGTCAGTAAGTCATGTCCAAGACTTGGGTGAAGCGGTGGCCTCATTACTCAAGCTAGTGTAGTGAGATTTGGCGACAGCGAGGAAATACACGATACGCTATTCTTCATGATTGTTTCATTTGTGCACTTTCACTGAACAAAATTGTACAAAATGCTACCAAAATTGACTGATTTCACTCAATATAAACACGAAATTCAATAATTATGAAAAAACTTCGACCATCTTTTCTCTCGATGGCGCCAAAAACCTGCATCCTACCTATCAATAAGTACTTAACAGTAATATGTCACAATATGTTCGGAGTCACAGAAAAAGCTTAACCTTCTCTGCTATCTCGTATAAAAAAAGGAAGACACCTAGTAAAAAAGTGAGACTTTACAAAACAATTGGTAGATGAGACCAATTTTACCTTCCGTGAGTGTAGTATTTGCAAAATACTTTCCCGACCCACCTCAAGAAATTTCAAGTCGTGCAAAGAAATTTCCGTGTATTGCCACCGTTTGCCGGTGGTTTGGTAGGTACAGTGTATACCACGTGGACCGAAGTCATTATCTTGATTAACCCACAAAAGCGCATCATTTCAAAAAGCTATCGGAACGCTTCTTTGAAATAACGGCTGCCTATCTGAACCTGGCTATAGCACCTGTGTCTAATTACCTTCCGATGGCGGCGGCGGACAACTTAGGTAGACCTCGTATTGGTGCTGTTCACTAACCAAGTTTATTTTAGATGCTTGCAATTTTTTTTAATTTATTTTTTTAATTTCAAATGAAACAAAATCAAAAGAGATGGAACCTAAATCTATGGATGGAACATTTTAGACATGTCAGATTAGTCCAGACATATCAAATCAAATCAAATTGTGATGTTTTAATAAACGTTTCCGAACGATAAATTAAAACCTAAAAAAAATTCAACCCTATCGGTGACAGTGCTATTTTTCCACGTGACGTAATCTGTCATTGTGAACCAAAAAGTACAAATAAAATAAAAAACCAAAGAGTTCATCTAAATGTCAAGATTTGTTAAATTTTGTTTGACGCAAAAGTCAAAATGAAAATTGTTAAATTTTCAAATTATTTAAATCAGTTTTCTTTTGAGAAAAATTGTTGCCTTGATTTAATTCGCCCCTTTAAATCTACGAAAGCATAATGTTCTCGTTTTGTTAAGTATTTTATTACACGCCACATAAAAATTGTTCTTTATAACCTTGTGCAATAGCTTGGTGAACCGACCACCAAGAGGATTGGTGATACGGAACAGAATACCCTATGTCAGGAGACCCTAAAGACCTAGCACCCTATGTCCCTAAGGCCCTAGATGCCTACCAGCCCTAGCCCTAACATAAGGTTTAATATATACTTATATAGGTAAGTGCGGGATGTCTGTACCAATAGACCTACGGTAGCAGACGGAACCCTACAGGTAGGATAGGTGGTAAGGATGTGGTGATATTCTCAAAGCAGATCAAGCAGGCTCACTTGACCAATTAAGGACTTGAAGGTGTCTTCGCCGCTTTGAGGGGATGGTAAATAAGACAAAAACCAAGGTTCTAATCTGATTTATTAAAAGAATTCCTAAGTATATATACAAATTACACCAATACACATTCATACAAAAATCTTTGTGTCTCATCCGTGTAAGTTGCGGATGCAGTATCTTTTCGTGGTGAAACATCAGGACGTGCTTGTATGTGAATTCCGCTGTCTTCCTTTCAGTGGAGTGCCAGCAGTTGCTTGTTATGTTGAACGTGATCTCGTTGAACACTTGGTAAAAACCTGAAAATTTGGTATGGGCATCAGACTTCTACTGTTGAACCACAAGAAACAGGTAATTACATTTAAAAACTACTACTGTACTCGTAGATAGCATAACTGTTACATGTACATAACATAACATGGACATTGACAAAAATCGATTTCTTAAATTACCTACTTAGCTTTATTTCTACATACCTGTTCTTCCCTCCCCGTGGAAGTTAGCAAATGTTGCAAACAGATTTATTATTATTATTTAGTTAAAAGACTAATATGTTTTTAGATGATGAGGCGGCTACTTCACTTCAAGAAAACATGACATTATGCATTATGCATTAACATGACAGTATGCCCTGCCCGTTCACTACCGCTTCAATAAAATTGTTGATACTTAAATGATAAGTTGGTATGTATAAGTTTTGTTTAATTGTTGTGCATAGTACGTACTTGAAACTTGCACTCGTACTCTGTCGCCTCTGTGGTCTAGTAGTCTGGGGTAAGATTCGACTATATCAATATGTGTATATTTGTTCAATTTCAAAAATAAAAGGAACGTTGCCCGGGACTGAACATGTGCCCGGTTGCCGATAGGCTTGCCATCTGTCACATTGTGAGACTTAGATCTTCAGTTAGTCGTGCAAGAGATCCTACAGACGCGTTACTGACCGCAAGCAATAACTACGCTATTTTGTTGTAAAGTCCCAAGTTTGGAATGCATTAGGTAAGAATACCGTTATAACTGGTTCTACGAAAGTGTAGTAGGTGATAAGAAATGTCTTCAGAATTACAAGGTGCTAAATATCAATGTGATGTGCACACACAAATCTTTTAATTTTGACGCAATGCTCGGTGGTGAAACTCAACGGAAGATACTAAGTCCTCCAATGTCTCAATTTTGACTTTCTCAAAGAGCGTTCGTTAACTTAATATTATTTTCAGGTCATGGAAAACTCGGGTGTGCAGAGCAACTCGGTAGCAGCAGCATTATGCTAGATATCATGTCACAACCCTGCTTGACACCAATATTAACATCAAACCAAGGCGATATGGTGCCATCCACTCGCACGCATGCTTTACAGTCTAAATACATTGACTGCGCCGTACGCAGCAGGGACCCGACTATCCCATAATCTGGCAAAATGTCCCAAAGTTCC
>NJDC01002620.1:0-12633 GCA_002245475.1 Calephelis virginiensis
ATGGATCCATGATTCAAATCTGCTGGGAGACCGGATGGCGTTAGTTCTAGGAGTTCATAACCATTTGGCACCTTCTCACCGAGACCGGGAAATACTACACCTGAAAACAAAAAAAAAACATTATACTTGTTACAGCGAAAAACTCTCCTGAGACCATGATGATTACTAATGCTAAATAGATATCGAACTTTGAGTAAGAACAGTATGCTGATTATGTATGTCAGTTGCCAACTTAAAATGGAAAAGTGTACATCAAATAGCTGTCAATTGACGTGTTTTTATATTTGCTACCAACCAACAACCAACAGAAATACTTGAATAGATATAGCACACACAAATGACGTCATTTGACAGCTATTTGATGTACACTTTTCCATTTTGAGTTGGCAACTGAGATACATAATCAGCACCCAGGACAGTCACAGCAGTAACAGAGTAACGTTCATTTTCAATAACAAAAGGAGTTTCCAGGATTCAATTGAGACCGTACCTTTAGGGTTTCAAAAGTAGTATCTCGAAAATAGTAAAAGATTCTTTGAATTTGCAACAACATATCTGTCACTCTTTACATGCAAAATTATTATAACTAGTGGTCGCCCATTGGTTAAAATTGACCATAATTTTAATATCTTCTTGATAAGAACGTCATATTCATTTCTCAAGACCAACTACTTTATTTCCAAACTTTTTAGTGCGCCATCTGTGATCTTTTATCGTTATCATCAATATACTTTAATGAATGTTGCGGCTATATATTGTCGACCAAAGTATTTAATTAATAAAGAGCGTTTCATAGAGCTATTTCAAAAACTAGGAAAAAGGTTTATTTTAGGAGGAGACTTTAATGCAAAACATGTTCATAATCCAGACTTACGACAAAAGAAGGCAAAGAACTTCTTTATGCAATAAATGAAATTAAAGGTGACATTATTTCTACTGGAACCCCAACGTACTGGCCCACAGATCCACATAAAATACCAAACTTGATTGACTTTTTCATTACAAAAAATATAGACACCAACTATTTAAATATTAGAGAAAGTTTCGATCTTAACTCAGATCACTCTCCTATAACATTCTACCATCGATCAAGTACACAGAATCACAAATATTATTGAAAAGTCGTTAGAAGAAAAAAAGTTTGTGCGACAGTTTTCCTGGATGTCGCGCAAGCATTTGATAAAGTTAGACATGAAGGCTTAATTTATAAGCTAAGACGTATGTTTCCTATACAATTCGCAAACATTTTGCAGTCGTATATTGAAGAAAGAACATTTAGAGTAAAGCATGGAGAAGCCTACTCGCGACTTAAGGAAATTACAGCTGGAGTGCCTCAAGGAAGTGTGCTCGGACCAATCTTGTTTATACTTTATACTTGTGATATACCGGTAATAGAAAATAGCACTATTGCAACTTTTACTGACGACACGGCTTTATTATTGCTGTGCAAGAAGAAGCAACAGAAAAAGTCCAGACTGCTGCATCTAAAGTCCTGTCATGGACAAAAAAGTGGCGGATCAAACTGAATGAAGCCAAGTCTACACATATTAATTTTACTAACAAAAAAGTTAGACATACCAATTTACATCAATGAGAAAATAGTGCCATACTCCAACACAGCTAAATACCTGGGTATGACACTCGATTCAAAGCTACGCTGGAAACCTCATGTAAAAAAGAAACGAGAAGAGTTAGGCATACGTTATAGAAATATGTGTTGGCTTATTGGCAGACATTCGAAATTAACAATCCAAACAAGTCCTAAGACCGATATGGACTTATGGTATACAGTTATGGGGATGTACCAAAAAGACCAATATACAGTGTATACAAAGGTTTCAAAACAAAGTGCTTAGAGATATTGCAAATGCACCCAGGTACATAAGAAATGTTGACCTCAATCGGGATCTCAAAGTGGAGTTTGTCAGTCACATTATAAAAAAAAGTGCAGAAGATCATCACCACAGACTTCACCATCATGTGAACATCGAGGCAATCCAGCTCCTCGATATCACAGGTACAACGAGAAGGCTGAAAACGACAAAGCCATATGAATTAGTGTAGTGTTGTGTAGATTTCACAAACTGCTAGTGCCAAAATCAAGTGATAGTGTTTTAAGTTCAAGATACCAATGGAACTTAAGTTTAGACACTAAGTAAAAGTTGATGGACATATACTTAGAGACTTTAGTTTAGAAGATTAAGAGAAATTAGAATTACTCATTAGTTTGTAGACTAGATTGTAATGTTGAAGAAGATGCTCAGTAGAGCATCTAATGGAGAAAAAAAAAACAATATATTTGTTTGTGTGTGTGAAATGCATGGTAGTGTGGGTAATGTTTTATTTATTGATTTAATGTACTTTATAAGCATTATTATTGAACAATTTCAGCGTTCTGCACTTCTCCTACACATAAACTATAAGTGTGCCAAATTTTGCTCGTGCTCTTGCATCGGCACAATTTTTGTAAAAAGGGGTCCAAATTTTAGACATCACGTGTTAATTAATATATCATAAGGTCAGAAGTTAAAACATTACTTGCTATTACCCGCGGCTTCACCCGCTATAAATTGAGGTTCTAGTAATCCAATCTGAGTAGGGCCCATAATATAGATCTCCTGGTCCCCTCTCCTTATTAACAAAGCTACATTTCTAAAAGTCAACAACATTTGCGGACGAGCGTGCGCATGTGCGTGTGTAAATGCGTCAGTGTTTGCGTGCGTGCGTGTATATGTCTGTGCGTGTGTCTGAGTGTTTGTACATGTATGTGTTTTTATATTCAAATAATATATAAATTTAGTGTACCTATTTGATAAATACACATACAAATAATTTCCAATATACGTTTCAGTTAATTAATTATTCACTATTTCGTTTAACGCGTTTGGCCTGTCTTTAAATTAGATTCTCAATTTCAGATAACTAGGGAAATATGAATGTAGTGGAAGAATGGCCACTTTTTGTAAAAACGCATTTTTATATATAAGGATATTTACTTATTTGGAAAAAAATACCAGAGGGTTAAATGTATCAGGTTTAACTATGATTTAAGGAACATCCAATTATGATAGCTGGTCAAGTTATTTAGGATATCGACAAATATCTAACTCCATATTAATATTATAAATGCGAATAATTGCATATTTGTCTGTTGCTCTTTCACGGCTAAACCGCTGAACCGATTATGATAGAATTTGACATGCATATATTATATGTAAGGACAAGAGTTCAAATATAGGCTACTTTTTTTCGAAATCTACTCCCAGTCCCAGTGGATTGTTATGAGGTATTTTTTTTTTATAAAAATCTATCTTATCTTTTTATGCCAACGAATTCGTGACTAAAGAGCTAATTATTTTATATTCGTTCTAACAAAACAATAACTACTTAAAACATTCATACTAACTTTAAAAATGCAAATAACAAAGTATATTTATCAATAAAAATCAACCCCCAAATGACTATAAGGGATGAAAATTTGTATGAAAGTCGTACCTAACTATTCTACAGTGAAGGAGTGGCAGTAAAACAGCTAGTTAAAAAATAAAATTTGTTCACTAATCGTTTGTCAACTTTAGCTGCAAACGAAGAATGAATATTATCACAGTGAGGTCAACCTCCGGCGTTGATATGCCTACAGTCTACAACGCATACTTTATTTTTAGATAATCCTCGGTCGACTTGTTTGTTAACGAACTTTTACATATTAATAAAGAATCACAACACGATAAGCGTAACAATACGTATGAGGTTATTTTTGAAGTGAAAACTTCTTTAGCGGCGTTGCGCACTTTTTTTGGAATGGGTAAAAACTTCTAAACTCGCGTCAGGACACGTGACCTGAGTATAAATTCGTAAGAGAGCGCAGGGCACTTGCACGAATAAGACGGTGCAGGGCGCTTGCGCGAAAAAGGCGGCGCAAAGCGCTTGCATGAATGTTCGTGTTGTCATGTTTGTATACGATAGCGCAATAAAAGAATATTGTATTCTACCACATAAATGATAGTACTTTCATTTAACCCCAAAGTAAGCAAATTATATGCTTGTGTTATGGGTGTTAGTCAACGATACTAATACATAGAAATACTTAAATAAATACCAGTATAAATTTAACAAACACCCAGACCCGGAAATACAGACATCTGAATGTTCATCACACCAATGCCTGTCCCCGTCGGGAATCGAACCCGAGGCTCACGGTTAGTCAGTGTACTTAGGCGTGTACGGGAGCCGCTCGACTAACGAGGCGGTTCTATATTTAACCATATATAAGCGCCTTTGCGTATTTGCCTTATGGTTTTGCTTTTAACATTAAAAAGCAAACCAGGCGGATTTATCTAGAATGAAAAAAAGACGTCGTCTAGAGACGCCACATCTTTTAATGGTGCACCGATAATCTAGCCTGACCTTCTGCATCAGAAAGTTATACCTACCAAACATAAAAACCAAGTACCCTAACCTCTAGCCTGGACATGGAAGTTTGAAACCGGTAAGAGGCGGTAAACTACTGCTTGTGCCTAAAGTTTTGTAGTAAAAAAACAAAAATAAAGTATCTTCACGCCCATATCTACGCAGGGCATCCACGACTAACCGAAGAGAAACTCGTGTAGGTCCGGGGTAATTAGCAGAATAGACCATCTTGCCTTCCTGCCAGGCAGCTGATAAAGGCGAGCATAGGCTTACCGTCACTTACAACTTGACATCTGACTAGGTGGTAGAGTTTCGCAGCGACTCACCCAGATTCGTACCACCGCCTTACCTATTCCTGACGCCATTACGTCAGTGCTTGTTGCCGTTGACGTGTTCGGGTTCGGAGGGTACACCCTGCCTCAGAATGGCAACGCACCATTACCACCTATATGTGCCCAGTTGGCGATAGGCTTGCCACCTATCACATTATGGGACTAAGTGTTTCCGGCTGGTCATGGGTGCCCTGGTTGTGCCTATGCCTACTTCTTCGGGGATATGGGCGTGAATATTTTTTGAATGTCTTCCTTGCTATTGAGAGTGGAGAAAAACTTCAAAATGTTTATACCCAACGCTCAAATGAGATAAATGTATCTTCACACCACGAGCAAGCCCGAATAAATAGTATACTTGTAAAACAATTGAAGCGCAGTAAAACTACAAAAAAACCAACTTCGATTTCAAAACGGTATCTTCTAAATACAAAAACTATTTGTGTATCTTCCAGGAATTTCATCATCAGATCAACACTTACGTCTTACGACGACCTCGGAAGTAAGCTCTTTCAAATAAAAAAACTCATTTTTAAGCTCTGCTTACAAATGACAAAAATACACACAAGTCACCTCTTCTTTTTTAAAGTCGGTTAAACAATCATAAAAATGAATCACCATTTTGGGTAGTCATCGAATCACGCCTGAAAGGACGGATCAATTTTACTAAAGCTTTTTTTTTCTGGATAAAGTTTTTATTATTTTAAAAATTATTTTGAAGAGAAAAACCGGGAAAATTGTAATGAAAATGGTAAAAACAATACATTATTTTGTCCATACAAAGTGTTAGAAGCTGCGATACGAAACTCGCCGGTTCGGCTAGTAATCAAATAAATATACAACCTTCTGTTTCTGTGGCCTAAAAACCTAATTGAATTATGAACTTTATCCAAATTATAATAACAATCTTAGCCACATAATAGATGATCTAATTAATATAAAACGAAACTTGCAAAAATAAATTTTCACCGGAATAATAAATAATTCATGATTCTGTAATACTTCGTAACAAAGTAAGCGGTTCATAACTTACATAACTGTACAAGGCCAAACCCATTAAAATATGATTAAAATTTAATTTAATAGCAACTTTATCAGGACATCATTAGCATCTTGTCTAGTGACTTATTCTTTTAATTGTGGAGCACCTCCAAACATTTCAAGATTCGTTGCATTAGAGGGCTATAAACAAACAGACAAGTGGGTCACCTCATGGTAAGTGATCAACACCGACAACGGATACTCGCAACACACTCCTGGGGGCTGATTTCGTATCCTTTTAGTGATGATCACTGGGTAAAGGGTACATCAAATAGCTGCCAAATGACGTATTTTATATTTGCTATCTCTTGTGACCAACAGAAATACAATGGAGATTGCAAATGCAAAATACGTCATTTGACAGATATTTGATGTAAGTTAACTATAACTCACAAGTCACACACCACTACTTAATGATATTATTACGGAACAATTTCGGAATCATAACCCTTATAAAACAATTATCAAATCGCTACGTATTATTAAATAATTAAATTAGATTTAGGTCTTAGGGATCCACCAAAAAGTATATAAATACTACGTAATACGTAATAAGAGGCAGGACTTCCATAGATACGTAGCAAACCCGAATTTTGTATAAAGTTTACTTGAAAAGGTAAAACACGTACAATTTGAAAGTAAGTCTAAAGGCATTCGGGTATAAGGCAACTAGTGTCATATGATTTGGGCGAATAAAAAAAATAGCGAACTTATTTTTTTATATGAAAGTTGCGCCAAACTAGGATCCACCACCTTACCTATTCCTGCCGCCACGACTAATGTAGAGTAGGATGGTTATCTCTACCGGTTGGTAGACTCGCACACAAACCTAAAACTCCGGCCACAGGATAGCGACGCACTCATGACATATATACATATATACATACATACGTATCTTCACGCCAAGTCCAGAGGTAGGTTGGCAGAGAGTATCGAGTTCAAAACCTCACCGTCCTGACAGACCTACTTTGCTTCCTCCACATTCATTACCCTTTTGTATATCTGCTTTGCCAATCTTTCATAGGTCTTTCTATATGTCTGAACCAGCGGAGCATACTGTTTCTTTCAATCCCACGTTATCTCGATATCACTGTTACGAACGCGGTCAGCGAGCGTATATGGTTCTATATATGATTATATAGGCCACAGTTATCTCTTACCATCAGAAGACGCGCGAGCTTGTTCGCTGTCTTTTACCATAAAAAAACAACTGAAATGTATTCCAGCCGTAGCATTGTCTAACTATATTGTATACAAAGGAACCACGACCTAGTCTTAGTTATAAAACAATCCTTTGGGATTCGGCGAGGCAGTTGAATTTGCATGGCATTTGTATGCGGTGATGGACGTTTAATAATTGCGCGTCTGTTACTCGTACTTGTGTTGTTTATGGTCTCATTAATAAATAATGGATAAATAATAACGTAGGCACTTTTTAGAGTTCCCTAGCCAAATGCCGAAAAATGGAATGGAATCCTTATAGAGTCTGTCTGTCAGTCCGCCCGTATGTCACAGCCACTTTTTCCGAAACTATGAGAGCCCTGTGAAGATTAAGATTTTGGCACATAAATAGAAAAATAACCAGCTTTAAGGTTTCCCCGTACTTGAATCAAAAATCAAATATTTATTTTTATCAAATCCATAAGTATAGGGTATATATGAATAGGTCTTCAAAAATGATATTGAGCTTTCTATTGAATAGTGTGCGCGAAGAAACATTTCCACAGTAGTAAAATGTGTCCACCCCCAACTTCTAAAATAAGAGATCGATAAAACTAAAAAAAAATACATGACGTGTATGTAAAATTACATGATCTATTACTATATAAACTACCACCGAAAATTGGTTTGAACGAGATCTAATAAGTAGTTTTTGTTTTTAAAATGAAAACTTCTTTAGTGGCGTTGCGCACTTTTTTTGGAATGGGTAAAAACTTCTAAACTCGCGTCAGAACACGTGACCTGATCGAAAATTCGTAAGACGGGTGGAGAGTAACCAGCCGGCTCGGCGTAGGAGAGGAAGTATTCCCCTCTCTTTCTGTGGCGCGACGAAAATGTATGCCTGCGCCTGCTGTTTCGTTTAGACGGCGCAGGACGCTTGCGCGAATGTTCGTGTTGTCATGTTTGTGTACGATAGCGCAATAAATGAATATTATTTTCTACAACATAAATGATACTACTCTCATACTGATCATTATAGCAATTCGTTCAAAATTATTCCCTAATCATTCCAAAATATCGAAAATGCACAATGTTAATATTCAACTTTTTTCTTCTGCCGGCACTCCCGGAGCGCAACCTGACGTTTTTTTTAAATATGTACTGCATCACCAAGACTTAAAATAGCTTTACATATTGCTAAGGTTGTAATTCGCGAACTTAGAAATGTAATCCGCAACCGCCAACCAACTACTGTATAATGTACTTATATGAAATTTTAAATTAAATACGAAAGAATTTCTTGCAGTTCATTTCAAGGATTTTTATATGATACTTGCTTCTACGGATCCTTGCATGAGTGAGTCCGACTCCAACTTTGCCGCTTTTTTTTTAATTAACCAAGATAAATTCCTTTTTATTTATTTTTCTATGTCTATATACATGAAAAACAATCACCATTTCGGGTAGTCATCGCATCACGTCTAAACAAATGAACCAATTTTGCTATATTTTTTAATGTGTTAGTTATTTTCAAAATAGAAAAAAAACCGCGATAATTGCAGGGAAAAGGAAAAAAAGCGATACGAAGTTCACTAGGTCGCGGTCGGCTACTGACCAGTCTTAGATATGTAAAATAAAAAAAGGAATTCCCATTTCATTTGGTCATCGCATCACGCGTGAACGGATGGACCAATTATGGAAATTCTTTATTTTGTGTAAGTTATTGTCAGAAGATTCGATAAAAACAACAATATTCATTGTTAAGACAGCATAACGTCTGTCGGGTCAGCTAGTAACTAATAAAAATACAACAATTAATGATTTAGACATATTGTTAAGAAATCTGTTGGCGATGTATGAGAGTACTAAATACGACGCCTTTATACACCAAAAAGTATCTAGGTAGTAAGAGTAAGTTGCTGACCTGAGTTTTCCGCTACCCCACCCTCCAGACAGAAACACGGTTTATAAACAAACACTGACATGATAGCGGCAGACAAAGATAAATTATTAATAAAAAAAGTTATTTGTAAAAAAAACTATTTTTAATTGCGATATACCTAAGCACTTATCTATAATAATACGTCCTTGATTGTCGTGGAATTAGCGCACACCCCTAAACATATCAAACACTAGTCTCACGCAGCTTTGCCTGCGTAACTTGGCTTCTACTGCACCGATTTTGAAGTAACCAAGGCCTATGTCAATCAGAGATAATGTAGCTTCTAAAGGTGAAAGAATTTTTGAAATCGGTCCAGTAGTTTCGGAACCTATTTATTTCAAACAAACAAAAATCAAACCTTTCCTGTTTAAAATATTAGTATAGAAATATAAAACAATCTCAATCAATTAAAATTTTACCCCCGACAAAACAAATCTGTAATGTACTAAGAACTACCTTGATTACCTCAGATTTCAGACAAAAAACGCATTGAAATAGGTCTATACGTTCAGAAGCTATGATACCACAGACTGACATTCATATACACAAACTCACACAAATACCTCAAGCTTATTACACGTTAAAAAGAAGTTCATGACATCACTTATATGTTTGCCTATATTTTTAATGTTTTGGCAAACAGTACACATCGAAAAGAAAAACAATGTATAGAGCCACCATAATAATATATATATTTTTTATGTATCTTGACGATTTGGTAAAAAAATTGAAATAGCGTTTTTAGTATAGATATAGACACCTACATGAGAATCGGTTTCGACTTCCGAAAACGGCAGGCATTCGTATGACAAGAAATAGGGGGTTAAAAATGTATCCATAAATTATTTTCTATGCATTGTAAACTTTACTAATACATAGCACAAGTCTGTAGTTTACTCATTTCGAGGTTAGATCAAATCGTTTTTAAAACTATATTACTTTTAAAAACAAAAGCACGTTTTAAAAGTTTCTTATAAAAAATAGGGTCTTTTCGCCAGTTCGCGTCCACTTAGTGGAGTTTCCAGGTTGGAGGTAAAATATAAAAATGTTCTAGACCTAGTTTTAAATTACAATCATTGTAACCCATCCGTAGTATAGTCTATTTTAGGATGAAGCCAAGTTTTAGCCAAAAAGTCAAGTGATAATTTTTAAATAATTCAAATAATCAAAATACGGCGATTTCCCTAGTTCGCGTCCACAATTTCCAAATCGCGTCCACCCATGGACCAGTTTGTGTCCACCAACTTATAAAGGAGTTAAGGGAAGATTTTATTAAGAAATATTGGGGTTTCACTATTTCTTTATATCGCGCGTGATCCTTTTTACACGTTTAGCGTGTTTACACGTTTGGCGAAAAATGGCGGCAAAATAAAAGTTGACGAATAACGACGATATCTTTCGATTTATATATTAAAAACATATAAATGTATATATTTTTAGGATCCCTGAGAATTAAGCTACGTAATAACGTAAAAATGTGTATGTTTAACCCCAAAAACATTTGCAACAAACAAAATGTGAAAAAACTTTCCGTATTTTTTCCCAATTTTCCCAAGAAAAACATTTTTTATTAAATACAAACGTGTTTTATTTACCTTCTGTACACTTTATTCGAAAGAACATGAAACGTTTAAAAGAATGCAATTACAAAAACAACAATGTCCATGCAAATATTTTACAATACAAGCTCTATAGAATTAAATTCTTGAATATTCGAAAAAGTCTCACGTGCTATTTAATCTCTTATTATCTCTTATTATGGAGTATTTAGTGGAAGACACTCATAAAACTTATATGTTTTATTTGTAGATATGTCATATAAACATAGTACAAATGTTATTTACAAGAATAATTTATTATATAATTAGAAATAGTTAAAATCGAGCGGGCCGTTACGTCACAAGTACATACATACATACATGACCGACTTAAATATCCCTATATTTTATCTAAAACTAGTTAAATAATGTGTAGTGTTTTAAAAAATTGTTCATCACTTACCAAAATATAATTTTAACACTTAACTAACACATTTTCACATCACTTTTTGTTCGCATTATTCACAAAGTCACTAACCGACCACTTACTCGAAAAAAGCGCAACGGGTGACCAAGTCAAGCAAACTCAACTCGTTCCGAAAAATTTTTTTACGATGTTGACACACTTTAAACTTTTTAATCCGACGGGTTGTTTATTCTGCTACAGACTAAAAAAGAATTGTTTGGATACACGAAGTTTACTTAAATAAACTTGAATTAAGAATGGAGCGCGGCAGACGGAGCCATAATGTGGCCGTATCCATTGAGCGGACTTTTTTCTTTTTTTTAAGAGGCATTTAGTGGCTGCGAGAAGTTGAACGGATAAAATACATATGTTCACGCCTAGTCTCTTGGTGGGTTGGCAGAAAAATATCGAGTACCAAGTATCACTAGCTTCCTTCACATTCATTTTTTTTTCATACAAAGAAGGTGGTTGTAGACTATGGTGTTTGTCCTTTGTTAAATTGGCCATGGTATGTCAGCCTAAGTCTCTCCGGGTAACTAAGTACATATATTCACTTTCGCAATGTATTTCTGTACTCTCGATCTTTTATCTGCCATTCTTACAACCTGAACGAACCAACGGAACATGCCCTTATATATATATGAAATTTCAAATCAAGTACGTACATTTTACGAAAATTTTTAGTTTATTTAAATTTTTTCCTAACTTTTTTTCACCTATTTTGTTCCGTCTTAAATTCTTGAAACGATCTTTATCTTTATTATTTTCTAATGAAAACATCGTCACCCGGGATAGAACATGTGCCCGGCGGGCAATAGGTTTAGCACATATAGCATTGTGGGACTAAGTATCTTAGGCTAATCGTAGATGCCCTAGTTATACCTTTGTCAACTTCTTTGGGGATACTAGCCTGAACTTACATACTTGTCTATATATAATTAAAATGTATAATACAGATGTTTGTGTATAAGTGAAAGAAGGCAGAAACATTTCAATGCGCTTGTTCCTTTCTGGAGCTCTATGGTAGGTACTAGTCCCGATGGGATGATGCAATGCACTTTACCGACTGACACCTGCTTATCACTGTCTTATTTAATTTTATAAAACAGTTAATTAAGATTTAGTATTTAAATCAGCAAGTGGACGCAAATTGGTATATGGTATAATCCGACCATCCAGTTTGCGTCCAGGTAAATTGCGACATTTATATCTGTTTCTGTTACCATAATTATGTGGACGCAAATTGGCAATTTAAATAAGCATAGTAATAATGGTAGAAATTTAGTAAAGTCAAATTCCTACAACATATTTCTTTATATTGAAACAAAGGATCACACACATATCTTCACGCCAAGTCCCTTACGGGGTAGGCAGAGAGTATCGAGTGCCAGACCCCACGATCCTGACAAACCTGTCTTGCTTCCTTCACATTCATAACCCTTTTCATACAAACACGCCGGTTCCGGAGACTCTTGACACCACCCTCGGATAATATCCGATTGATCTGACCGTGAAATGTCAGCCTTGGTCTCCCCGGGTACCTACATCCATCCACATTCGCATTGTATATCTGCTTTGTCAATCTTTCATCTGTCATTCTTTCCACATGACCGAACCAGCGGAGCATGCCCTTTCGCATTTTAACACCAACACTTTCTTTCAATCCCACTCTTTCTCGGATCTGACCGCATTCGTCGGTCAGCGAGCGTTACACCACAGATTTTCCGTAGTGATCTCATTTCAACC
>NJDC01002620.1:17406-35592 GCA_002245475.1 Calephelis virginiensis
ACAATTTTCAATTTGCCGCCAAATCGTAAAACAAATGACAAATGAATGAAATGTATACTCAATATTATTGGTAAAGAGTTCTATTTTCAAAATTTTAACTTATTTTTTAAATATAATGCTTTTAAGTTGCCAGTTCTAAAAACTTTCAGTTTGGCCCTCGTAACACAACTCCTAATTGAGGCTAGGTCTCCTGGGAGGCAGCCTTTGTTGTTGACGTTGTAGATATTCAAATCCGTATAAACATTTACCTCTCTGACTGACCACTCTGCTAGCGTAAAAAATCAGTAAAGTTGTAGAAACCGAGAGGTTAGCAACACATATTGTTCATTAAAAAAAAAGGATCAGATCACTCATGACGTTAGAGGCCATTCAAAAAAGTCAGAATTTTTTGCAAAAAATGTTCTCTTTTAAACATAAGGCCTACATATAAGAGCATTATTCGCTTGCTACTTAGGCTACGTCCAGACCTGTGCGCTTTCATCTTCATTTCATGTGTCAATTTAGTTTATCTAGTTTCAATTGCTCATATCGTCGGCCTAATTAGTTAACCTGCTAAGTCCATTTTTGGGCAAAATTTAGTTTTGATAGTAGTCAAAAAGTTCAGTCTATTGTTTACGGTAGCAATTAAGGAATAACGGCGATATCAGCCTAAAAAGGTGTAAAAAAATATGCACGAATAACTGCTTTCTATCTACCAGGCAATATCCACAATGCAAACCTGCTAAATCCTGTTTGGGCCTCCGTTTTACACTAACAATGTTTCCAAACTGACGTGTCGTGTGTGAATAAAAGAAATATAATTATTAAAAAAATTGTATCTTCACGCTCATATCAGAGGCATAGAGGCGTAGGCAGAGGCAGAGGAGTTGATTTCTTGGTTTTAGGTAGTAATTATAATATTAATATGTAAAGCAAAAACTGGACAAAGTAAGTATCCCCACGCCCAGAGCCCCGAAGTGCCCGAACCAGGGCACCCACGACTAGCCGAAGACACTAAGTCCCACAATGTTATAGGTTACAAGCCCATCGCCAACCGGGCTCATATCCGATCCCGGGCAAAGTTATTTTTAATAAGAAAATTGGTAATTTAATTTTTGTTGCCCGACCTGGGATTGAACCCGGAGCCTCAAAAAAATCAGTACCGAGGCCGAACCGGTAGACGACACGAGGCGATCGAAATATTAATGTAACGTCTGCATGACACAAACGTTATTTTTACTAGAAGATTGAAAATATACATTGTTTTATGTTTCTTTTGTTTCCCGACCCGGGGACTTATAGCACTGAAATCGAATGTTAGTACACTAGTTATACTGCAAAAGGTAGCTGCAAGTTCAGAACTTTTGCTTTTTTAATACAAAAAATAAAGATGGCTTCTGTTTCATATGAAATGAAGTAGAAGGTGGACTTAATGCTGAAGAATTTGCCTCCATTTGGGTTGACTTTTTAAAAAAAACAAAATAATACGTACTGACATTAATGTTGAGGATGGAAAAAGCTAATTATAATTTCCAGTGATGGTTGCACTTACCAAAATAGAAATTGTATTTTATCTAACGCTCGTTTGAATATTGTGCCTCAGTACAAGAGTATAGTTATTGTGCAAAAAAATTTAGAGGTTGGTCACACTAAAGAATAAAGTCATAAATGTGCCAGCTGAATACATATCTGCTGCTAAATATGCTCGTAAATGCCAAGTACCCTACTCTGTAACATATTTGGACCACCCTTATTTCAAAAAATTCGATAAAAATCAGTTTTATAAAAGTATTCGTCCAGAAGGATCCAAAGAGGATCTTAAGGTGACTAAACTAACATTCGTGCTCTACGTTACAAAACCAATGGAACAATTCTTTATTGAACTTGCTTTAAGAACGAATGGCGAAGTTTACCACAACGGCGATATTTGCCATGTAATCATTGCGAGATTACTAAATACTAAACTAACTCAATTGTAACAGAACTTACAAAAAATTACTTCACGAAAATTTGATGACTGCAGCAAATAAAAAAGACCCTTCCATCTGACTATTATAAAAATTATGACGACTTGCCTCATGAGTAGAACAAAAAAAAAACCAATAACTTGAAGTTTAATAATAACTTTACATTGTACCTAAGCTCCAGATTGATTTATTGAAATATTGTTAATTAAAGATTTTTTAAGGATTGTTTATTTTTTATTTTACTATTGATATATAGTAGTAAAACAATGTTATAACAACTTTATTTAAAAATAATAAAATTACTTTGGAGGACAATAATAATCCCATAAAACCAAGACATAACCTCTATCAAAAGTTTGCATATTTTTTTAAAAAGAGCCTATCTGAGTTACTTGATCACTGTATCCTATTAAATAAGTCTAATTTTATAATTTTAGTAATAAGGTTACTGATTGAACTCGTTTCACTTTAAAAATAAATAAATCTAGATACCATACTAAATTGAAGTCAAAAACTGCTAAGTCCTCGAGCAAATTGAAACTTTTCTTCGACAAGCTAAATTATTGTTTTATTAAATTTTCACAATTGTGTATAAGTTATGTTACTAATTTTATGTTGAAAATAACAAGAAAAAATATAGGAACCAAAGGGATTTTCAGAATTTTGATTGTTAAATTAATAAAAATATTATTCAGTTTTTTCTTCCTCCTGTAAACTTTGTAAAAAAGGACTTAGCAGGTTAACAAATTAGGCCGACGATATGTCTTATTGCCTACATAGGGTCTTCAAAGGTTTTGAGTGTAACATATCGTTATTTAAAAAAAACATGAAATTCTAAAGCTACTATTAAATTAATGGTTATTTATTATTGTAATATTTGTACTTTTAATCCCGCGATACTTTATAATTAATAATAATAAAATATATTTTTTTTAACATTCACATTTTTTTCAGTTCAGTCGCGCAGCAAAACCCCTATCTCCTCCAAGCCTGGCGTAAGGAACTTCGTTCTAATAATTTCTTTTATTTTAATTTTACTGTCCGCAACTGTGTTTGTAAGACGCATTTCAAGGCAGCGTAAATTTCTGACCATTACGAAATCCGTCTGCTTGTTTGCCTTCTAATATCATAAAATAAAATATATTGCACGCGAAATCGGCGACAACGTACCAGCGAGCCAAGTGCTTACGCTGTGTTCGCAATTCGTTGCAGGGTCTGCGCAAACACAATGACTATACTCCAGAGTTATTCAGAGTGTGTTACAGAAGTTATAAAGATGCAAAATGAACTAGATTGTGCACTTGTGTAGTCATACCCATCAGGATTGATCAGCTCTGCATCACATGTTTCTCATGCCTTATCCTTTACGCTTACACCCGCCATATTTATACGGCGGTTTTGAACAACGGAAAACGGATAGGGGGATAGAAAAATGCAAAGCTGTGCTAGCATATGTAGGCTCACCCTTAAACCTTAAAGGCTACAACGGTGTTTTTACACCCAGGTCACTTAATGTTTTTGCACATTTGATGCACGAACTAACCACGTCGTGGCTTTGTGTATTCGTCTAATACGACCGTAGACCGTAGTCTGTATCTTGTAAATACCTATTGTTTTTTTATAATTTACTTATGTTTAGATCATGAGTTATTATTTGAGATACTGCGAGATTGAGGAGGAGCTGGCTTTGGACATAGAACAGTCTGGCTGTAAATTTTATATGTCAAGAACATAGAGCCATTCTATGTGACAATTGTATCAAGTGATATTAATTTTTTACTAAAAGTTCTATTTTTTTTTATTTTTTAAGTAATAAAGGCTTGATTTAATTCTAGCTGTGGAAGATTTTACTTTTTGTGAAGTTTTGTGATTTTTTTTATCATAACTGATGTTGATTGTTTAAATGTTTATTCAAGTTGTGATTCAGAAAAAAAGGTATATTTTTTTTTTAGTTTATAACATAAAATGTTTTACCAACGATTGTCCAAACTATAATTGAAATAAGTAAAAGGATTGATTACATAATTATAACACATTGATTTTATTTGAAAGGGTTTTACATACCAGTACTATAATTTTATGTAATATGAGGACTCAGCTATTATTACCTGCTAGAAGCTGATTTTATACAATAAGATCTAAGTTTTTTGCATTTGTTGCAGCATTTAAGGTCAGAATTACAATTTAAAATAATATTGAGGCTAATTACACTTTTAACAAGTTCCTTAGTACATAGGTTAAAAACCCGGGTGTTTTTACACCCGTTGTAGTCATAATAATACCATGATTCATTGTAGTCTTTAAGGGTTAATCTAAGAGATACTGCATTAGCTTTACTTCTTTACTTTTTAGTGCTTTAGATACCAGAATAAATCAAATAAACATCTAGACCCGGAAAGGCAGACATCTTAATGTTCATTACATAAATGCCTGCGGCCTTCGGGAATCAAACCCGAGCGTCGCTGTTAGTCGTTTGAGGTGAACATATACGATAGCTCCTAAACCAAAGAGGCGGTCAAACTTAATTTAGTTCCCACAGAAAATGTTTATCAAATTATACTAATAGATAATCAATTCACCATTTATTATCATTTATTTATTATCTTCCACCATTTTTTATTCATAAAAAGCATGAAATGTTGCATGAATACCCACCAGCTCTGAATCAGCTGTGCCAGCGGCGTGTGTGTGTGTGATTGCTACTTGTTATAGGATGCACCCTCCATGAACCAGTGTTGTTCAGATATGTGTTACAGAAATTATGAAGATGCAAGTTAAAAGGGAAAGCCCACAGATGTAGACATAGCCCATTGATGGCCAGACATCTTATGACATCATCACAGCAAAATTAGAAAATCAATTATATTTTATAATTTTTAAATGTTATATTTTCACTGATTCAGGGATATGGGACTAAATTAAAATCTAAGCCATATTTAATCAAAATTTGTAAGATAATTAATAATGACAAATAAACATATCACAAACTTTATATATACATTTTGGTTGTCTCTTACAAGCTGTCTAGCGGGAAGGCAATTGGTCTATTCTACAAAGCAGACATGGAACAATTCGGGGAAGAATACTCAACAAACAAATGTATCCACAATGTATTTACTTGTAAAATGTTACATATAATTTAATATTAAAAATAAATTGTGTTATACTATTGTCATAATCAAGTTAGAATATGACCATTACTTCACCACTATCTATTGCTTTGGCTTTGCATATGTTTTAAGTTGTGCTACTCTGTTATGTGTGTGTGACATGTGTCTTCTAAGTGTGGAATATATTGAAGAGCATCTTTGTGCAGCAAATGTATATCAATATATAAGTTATAGTGATATTTTAACCAAATTTTCACTTTTCTTACAAGATACTCTGTATACTTTCATTCATACAAACTTTGTTTGTGTAAACTGGAACTAATACAAAAAACAAGAATTATCTAAATAGATATTGTCCTACCTATTATGTGACATGTCTTTATACAATTGGCAGTTGTTTTGCTTGTACACAGATTAGAACTATAAGGGTAATAATATATCTACTTAATGTTATAAATTCAGATTAGTGATAATAATAGTTATGGAAAGCCATAGGCAACTAAAACTAGCATTGACTAGTATTTATTAAAACCCAGATACAAAAATAAATATTTGTCTCGCAAACAACTAAAACCAAGTTATTTTACTGAAAATAGATTTTTTTTCAACTTCTTCCATGTACATAGTACAGGAATATCAAGTTTTAATCACTATCATCATCATCATTAATTACAACTGCTATATTTCTGTAACAGAAATTAGCAAGGAAGAAATTAGAAAGGAAATCAAACCTTAGTTCTAGTATTTGTATTTATTTCATACCTTTTTTTAAAAAAAAACAGTACATATTATATTTTTGTAAGTACCATTGCGGTAGGTAATCTAATTGTTGGAGTTTATAATGCTTTTATATGTCATACTTTTATTTTAAAAAATATATAATATTCATTTATATCAATAAACAATATATGCTTACCAATATCAGTAATAGGTGCCTTCGTACTATATCCTTTTAGATGGCCAGAATCAGAGTCGTCAAGTAGTTCTGGTTTATCAGGCAATCCAGCAATAACAAAATAATCAGCTAAGCGTCGCTCATCCATTTTATATTATTTCTCGTGCTAAATATAACAACACCTAAAAAGTTTAAGAGTATGTTATTGTAAGTATGCAACTACTTATGTTAATGTAATTATTATTCATAAACTAATACATAACCTTTTGAAACACCATAATTTTTTAGACACCAAATTAACAAGATATTTTTATACGATGTTGTTTACGTACAATATATAAAAAAATACAACATTTTTATTAATTTGAGTGTGAAATTAAATGAAAAAACATGAAGCCTCTCAAGTTGAAATCATAGAAATTCATTAATTAGACAGCAGACAGAAGTCACTTTTCCATCAGACATCACACCATAGATAACAGTTTACGCCACAGATAATAGAATAGATAACAAATAATAATATAACCTTTTTTTTTAGATTTTGTCACATGCGCCAGTCAAGTTTAAAGTTTTAGTTTAAGTACTTTGGTAACGAAGCCACCATTCTACTCAAGACCCTGACATGATTTTGACTTATGAGTTATGACCTAAAATGACTCATGAGTGTTATAAAGAATTTATTAATATTGAAGACGTGACAGCGTGACCTCAAGGTCTTAGCCGGCCCCAGAAAGGGGCAAAATTAACTTAAAAAAATTATAAAATCAAAATATTAGGTAGGTATCTCCATCACATGCCAGCCAAATTAGCGATGGCCCGACTGGGCCCGACCGAGGTTTTGGTAACTCGAGTTAACTCGCTTATTAACTCGGGTTGCAACTCGAGTTTACTCGAAGTCAGTGATCAACTCGGTGCATCGATCCGCGGTTTGCTATTTTGCTACGTTCACGGTTCGCCGGATCGCGACCGGCGGGCTACGTAGCGTCGAATCAATGGGAGTCAATTAAAATTGTGTTTGTTAAAAAATTAGACATTTATTATTATTAAAAGTTTTAAATAAAACTGCAACAAAACAACAACGATGAAGTAACAACCACAAAAACTATCTCTTTCACTCGCGGCTTGGAAGTGCGGTCGTGTCGGGCTGATTTGGGCTCGCACGGGCCACAGAGTCATTCGGGTCTCCAGTTTATAAATGTACACAGGGCCGGCCCCAGGGGTGGGCGGACCGGGTGGCTGCCCAGGCAAAAAAACAACGGCAAATTTTAAAATATGAATAAAATAATAAAATCATGATATTAATGTGAAGGGTAAAATTTTCTGTATCACATTTTACACAAAGAACAAGCCTAAGAATATGTACGTAAGTGCAAGCCTCGCGTTACGATTATAATCCAAGTCCAAATATAAAATAAATCACTCGGCTTGTATCGAACAACCGTCGCCGGCGCCGTGCGCCGCCGCGCTGCTCAGTAGAGTTACTCTGGAATCTCGATATCATGCGAATTGGAAATTAGAATCGTATATGTCACTTTAGGTACTAGTGAACACAGAATTAGAGGATTATTAACATTTAGTTACAAATAAATTCAACGAATAGGATAAAATAATTTATTATTTACTATTAACTAAATGCTAAATGGTAATAATTCGCCAGTATTGTGTTCAAGAGTACCTAAAATGACATATTCGATTCCAACTTCCAATAATGCATGAATCGAGCTTCGAGAGTAGCCCTACTGGGCGGCAAAGTCCCTAGGGCCGTGTCTGAATGTACATATTAATCTATGGTCTCCAGTCTGTGGGGCTCCGCCAGGAGTACTATTGTTCTGTGCTGTGGGGTCTCCCAACCACTCCCAACTTGCGGGCTAGAGGGCTAGCCCAGGCTAGCCGCAGCCCGGGCCACCTACATACTTTGCTACATACCTATCACACCGCCTGGCCCGCCGAGTGTGCTCGGGCCTCGAGTCAACTCGGTTTACAGATATTTCAAGTCGCTTACAGCTTGACGGTTGACTAAAGTTAGATAATTCGAGTCGCTCATCGCTTGATCCTTACCGAATGTAAACTGTCAAATAAAAGTTAAGGTTAAGTTTGAAAAATGAATATATTTTTGTGAAAAACCTTTTTCCTGAAAACATAACAATGAATCTAATCAGAATATATAGAAAATTTCCTAGAATTAAGCAAATTACAATCAGATACAACAGTCAAGTTGCAATTTTAAATGAACATGAATACACAGAGAGTCCTATTTATCCACCTATTATGGATCTGTCCTTTCAGAGTCGAAGAAAACGAAAATGTGAAGAATTGTATGAAAAAATAAAAAATATAAACACAGTAGAGGAAAAACAAATAGCTTTGAACATGCCTAGATATTATGGGTGGGTGAGTGTAATTTTTAATGAAAATGTAGTTCCATATAATGCATTACCTCTTATACAGTTTTTTACAAGAACTTATTTCAAATCAATGGATCAGTTACCGGAAATGTATGGGGAATCAAATATTGGTGCCGATGAAGTAGCTCAGGAAATAAAGAGTCAAATTGAAGATGCTATACTAATAGAAAATGAAGGTGTTGAGTAAGTCTTAGTCCTACTTATTTATATTGCTTTTCTAAGTTGTTCAAAGCAGTGTAATTTCAAATTTAAATTATTGTACAAAAGTAGTAGTATATTCATGTCCATATCCCCGAAGTGGTAGCCAGCTACCTAGTAGTGGACAGGCCGAAGACACTAAGTCCCACAGTGTGATACGTGGCAAGTACCTCTAGACCACAAGGACGATTATGCATAAAATTTAATTTTGCTTCATTCAGTAATATACAAAGCCTTAAACATCAAATACTAAAATAACTAATTTAGACTTATTTCGTCCATACTGACATTGTAATTGCAAAAGTGTGTTTGTCCTTCCATCACATTGCAACAGAGTGATTTAAGAAGCCGAAGAGTGACTAAGCAACATTTAGATCCTAATACCTCGATGAGTTCCACAGCTGCAAGCGTAATTTACTGTGTGAGTGTGAGTGTGAGTGTGAGTGTGAGTGCGAGTGCGAGCGTGAGTGTGTGTGTGTGTCTGTGTGTGTGTGTGTGTATCTGTGTGTTTTTTTTGTTTGAAGCATCCTAAATTTTGAATGGATAGGCCAAATTCAATTTGAATTTTTTTGTTTGAAACCTTATGTGATTTAGATGGTCCTTAACTAGATTGCATGTAGGTTTAGAGGTTATTGATTTTTTAATTTTAGTATTATCTATCTCGTTTACACATGATATATTTGATAATCTTGTTGCAGTTTTGAACCACAGTCTTGTGTTAATCATATATATTTTATTTTCAGATATCAATATTCTACATGTAATGACTTACCAGAAGCTCAACAAATTGTGGATGCTAAAGCTAAAAGAATTGTCAAGCAAATAAACCGAATAATAAGCAATAGTATTACAGAAAAGGCATCACATATCATATCTACGCAGGTAAGCACTATTTTCAACTATCTGTAAATAATCCTTTAACATAAAATGTTTTAGCAACCCCAAAAAAATATAGCTATGTAATGTAGCTAAGAATCCTATTGCTCACATTAGCTTTGAAACAAAAAACGACAATGAAGTTCATGCATCCATCAAAAATTTATGATGCCTCAGATCACTCATACACACACATACACATTGAGGTTAAAACACTGTATAATTTTTTTTTGTATTTATGATGTCATATCGCCTCTGAGCTCCTGCATGATTCTAGTGCAGTGGTTCTTAATCAGTGGTCCGCAGACCACTAGTGGTCCTTGAAAGCATCCTTAGCGGTCCGCAAGTCATGCCAATAAATAAGTGACAAAATTCGCGCACCGTCTCTATTATTCATCGTCAAGCATTGGCAGTCAAACATCTGCCGGACTGCTTTGCTTTGACGATGAAAACAGCTTTAAAAGTAATTAACTTTAAGAGTGCACTCAATACTCGTTTCTTCAAGAAACTGTGCTCTGATATGAACTCTGAACACACAACTCTGCTTTTCCACACGGAAGTACGTTGGCTTTCCAAAGGAAACATGCCGTTGAGGCTAAGTCGAACTAAAAAAACGACTAAATAAGCAAAACTAATTTTAAATTTTAAACTTCTCCAATAGCTCTACCTATCAAGAAAATCAAAGAGTTTGCTTATTTAGTCGTTTTTTTCACGCAACTAAATAAATTAAACCTTTAACTGCAAGGTTCAGGAAATTTGCAGATGCAAGGTATGAGCAATATATTTGCTCGTGAAGATAAAATCAGGGCATTTATCTCTACAATCGAGTTATGGATCAACATAATCGAAAGCAAATACTGTTCTGCGCTTGATACATTCAGTAAAATTATTGACGGACAGTTTGCAGAGATCAAACAAAAAACGCAGAAGAACATTAAACTCCATTTGAAAAACTTAGAAAGTGAATACTTTCGCTACTAGACCAGAGATAACAAAAGTATTCGCAATCAGTTTCTGAATGTTATCAGCATTCATTAACGACGTTTTTGATGTGCCTAATGAAATTCAAGAAGAAGTTATTGAAATGTTACAAGATAGTAACTTAAAAGATACATTTGAATCAGAGATTAGTCTTGAAATTTTTTGATATCTACAGGCTTTTTCACGACTGAAATTCCGTGATATTGCGCTTTGTTACCTCACTTTGTTTTCAACAACATATCTATGCGAGAAGGGATTCTCAGCACTTTTGATTATTAAAAACAAACACCGAAATCGTTTGGATGCTATTGCCGACGTACGATTAGCTTAAGCACTGAACCAAAGATTCAATTAGTAAAAAGTATGCAAGCACAAAAATCTCATTCAAATTTTTCATAATTTTTGTCTCGTTCATTTTTATTATTTACTATTTACATTTATTATTTACAATCAAATTTTTTGTGCTTGAATTGGTATGTGAATTCACTTTAAAAAATAGTTTTAGTAAATTTATAGTTTTTTATTTATTGAAATATATAAATATAGTACACACCTAACTACAACCATCAACCGTGAAGCTCTGGTTCGATTCCCGATGGGGGTAGGCTTTTATGTAATAAAGGTTTAGATGTCTGCATTTCTGGGTCTGGGTGCTTAATAAATTTATTCAAGTATCTATTTAAGCATTTCTAGGTATTAATATTGTTGACTAACACCCATAACACAAGCATATAATTTGCTGACTGGTATTAGATTCATTTTGTGTAACTTGCTCAGGAATATTTATTTATTTATTTACTGAATGTTACCTCTAAATCAATAAACCAATTGGGTGGTCCTCGGCATATCGGAAATTTTGTCAAACGGTCCCCCAAGACTAAAAGGTTAAGAACCACTGTTCAAGTGCCTAACTAATTCATTTGTAATATTAAAAAAATACCTTCACTTCTAATTTATCTTTAACAGGTAGATTATGATCCAAGACATGAAGCATTTTGGTTTGTTGGTGGTTCACCTGTTCCTCCAAAAGTCCTTAAATTTAGACAACTCAAAGGGTGGAAAGACAGGCTTCATGAACCAATTGACAGACCAGTACAATATTTTGGTAATTATAAAATAATTTTATTTATTTTATTCTTAAGTAATATGTAAATTGTACAAAAGGAGATCTTGCAAAGCTTAATCAAAAAATTCATTGAATCAATATTTTTTATTAAGCAAAAAATTTAACAGAAAATGTTTTATTAAAAAAAATAATTCTACATAATCTCTCTCCAATTCAATGTATTTAGAATAACACGTTTGTATCTTCCTTTTTCCTTGCGAAAATGATGGAGTTGGTTGTGCGCCAAAGTGATGTAAGATGTAGCTGACTGTTTCCTAGCAGAAAGGTTATGTAAAATGTAAATTTCGCTTCGAATTATACATATTAAGCATAGTGCCCATTTGGACGGGCCGGGATGGGGCTCATCGCAGTGCAATAATCCGCCTAGATCCTTTTCTTACATCTTGTATGAAGCAACCCTCATGATGGAGCTGTGCTGGGCCTCATCGCCGCAGAAAAACCGGATTTTCGCTTGGAGCCCGCTTTTTCCCCAATGCAGTCTACAGTCACCAAAGATCATGATATCATTTTGTTTAAGGCTTTTAACCACTTTTCTTATAATGAGATTTGCCCAACATCTGCATTGTGATTAAGACACGGTGTAATTGCAAATGATCGGTATATGCTGAAAGATAATTTTATTGAGATACTGCTACCACCTGATCCATCCACATAACAAGTAATGGACGAAAACACATCTTTTATTAAATTTGTTAGAATAAACAACACATTACACATTTTTTAACTACACATATAACTGACTACATTATACATACATACATATCTTCACGCCAAGTCCCTTACGGGGTAGGCAGAGAGTATCGAGTGCCAGACCTCACGATCCTGACAAACCTGTCTTGCTTCCTTCATATTCATAACTCTTTTCATACAAACACGCCGGTTTCGGAGACTCTTGACACCACCCTCGGATAATATTAAAGGGGCTTACATTTGAATGCGATGAAAACCAAAATAATGGTGTTTGAAAGAGACGTAGCCAGAACGGATGTAAGAGTTTTGGTTGATGATGTAGTGCTGGAACAAGTGAATGAAATTGTATATCTTGGTTGTGCTTTTAGCAGGGATGGAAGGTACACTGCGGATGTAGAGAGGAGAGTGAGTGCAGGAAATAGTGTGAATGGGACGTTGGGTAAGCTATTCCAAAGCGAGGTTTTGAGTCAAAAAGCTAAACTCGCTTTGCATAATTCTGTGCTTATTCCAACGTTACTGTATGGAAGTGAGAGTTGGGTATGTCAGAAAGAGCATGAAAGTAGGATAAATGCGGTCGAAATGAGAGCACTACGGAAAATCTGTGGTGTAACGCTCGCTGACCGCATTCGTAACAGTGAGATCCGAGAAAGAGTGGGATTGAAAGAAAGTGTTGGTGTTAAAATGCGATAGGGCATGCTCCGCTGGTTCGGTCATGTGGAAAGAATGACAGATGAAAGATTGACAAAGCAGATATACAGTGCGAATGTGGATGGATGTAGGTACCCGGGAAGACCAAGGCTGACATTTCACGATCAGATCAATCGGATATTATCCGAGGGTGGTGACTACATTTTTATTTGGAATTTTATTTACAATTTTATTTGGAAGTGATCTATGTTGCACGATGTATATGTGATGTATGTGCATATTACATACATACATATATTCATTTCAAGTCCCTTACGGGGTAGGCAGAGAGTATCGAGTGCCAGACAATGTCCCACAATGTTCCATTAATAATATAATATTAATATGTGCAGATTAATTTGATAATGCAGGTATTGGTATAAAACAACAGGGATTGAAAATTTATTGGACGAGGAATAGAGGGAGAAAAGTATTCTCACTCTGCTAAACCAGCTTATTCAAAAGTAATCCTTGATATTTTACGATAAAGAACAAATGTGTATAAAGTTATAGCAGCAGTTTCTACTAAAGTTTAGTTTTTACTAAACAGCAGTTGATGGCAACAATGGAAACTATAGAATGTGGAAAATAAAAATTATCTATAAAATATCTTATAAAAAAATATTTTTACTAATTGCATTTGATATGTATCCTCTGACTTATGTGAACTGTTTTATGTTTTCAGGAAAACCACTTTTAACATTAAGATACAACCAACCTCTTAGACCCTTGCTACCGTATAGTGAAGCTGAAAATCCAGAATTTAAAGTAGAAAAGTTTCCACATTTACCTGAGACTGTCGGATACTTTGTGGATTATAAACATGGAGTTAATATTCCAGGTAATAGAGCCTTAAAAAGGTTTAAGTACAAGGAATGATCCAATTTATAAAGAATAGCTAGAAAGTGTTGGGGTTAGGAATCAAATTGCTTTTATTTTATGACTAGTATATTTTCGTATTAGCAGTTATTCTAGAATTATTAACTTTTACCTGGCTTGACATTAAAAAAGTCTTTACGCGCACATCCCCGAAGCGTGAAGAAAAGGCACATCCAGGACACTCACAACTAGCCAAAAACACTAAGTTCCACAATGTGATAGGTGGCAAACCTTTCGCCAACCGGGACCACATCCAATCCCAGATAACGCTATATTTATTAGAAAATTGAAAATACACGCTTTTTTATTATTTTTTACTGCTCAATCAGGGGGTCCAACCACGGACTTCAAAAAGTCAAGTCCGACAGCTAGATAACTGGGCGATATATGTATATTCTAAGATAAGATGCCTGCTAAAGCCTTATGCTTTGCTTGTAAATATTTACTGAAGTTGTGCTTTAAGTGCCATTAAAAAATAATAAGTATCCATGTTATCAATTGTTTGTTTTGAGTGCAAAATAGTTTAAAATATCAAAACATGTTTTATTGTTTTCTAAAGTTTCTTTCTATCGGCCAATATTATTAACCTATTTAAGATAAAAGATCTTGTTATTTTAGATCAGTTGCTAGGTAAGCACTGTTATTTTTCAATAAAAAACAAAAAATTCGTAGCAACTAAACTATAGAAGGCTTGTCTTTATCTATAGGTAGGTTATTAATATTGGTTGTAAATATACATAGTCATAGATAATAACATGGGGCTATTTTTTTTAAATAAGTGTTAAATCAGTTAAGGTAACCAAGAAACCTTGTGTGAGATTATAATCTATATATATATGTATATGAAATAAATTCGTGTTACACTATTTTAGACTACTTATAACACTTTTTCTTTTCTTTTGGCTTTGGTACAGATTCTGCCATTATCACATCAGTCATGGGAGTAACACATTAAAATCATGTCCAGTAAAAATAAGATAAGGATTAATATTTTGAGTAATCTAAAACAAAGCAGACACAACAAATTGTTAATTTTAAGGCACACAGTATTATTAAGTTATATTATATTTCGCAATGCATATATTATATTTAAAAGCTATTATAGCCTGTTTTTTAATCTCAGACTAAATTGACTAGTGTAAATGTCAATTTTACAAATAATGATACCCGTGTTTTTATTGTAGTGCTGTCCTATGATACCGATTTTTCAAAACGTAAATTAATGTCGATTTTTGAAGAATGAAAAACATAAAAATACTTTGATACTTCAACTCTAAATTTATTAGCCACTTTAAACTTACATCGAAAAAGATAACGTTATTTCAACTATTCTTTTTTTATTCAAAATATCGTACCTCCGAGGTGGTCCTGTTGCCACCAAGTCCAGGTTTGCGGATAAAATCGAATGGAATTCGATAAAAATTTTCAATTTTTAGTTTAGTTAGAAGACATTATACCGAAATCAAAGTCGTTTTTTTTTGCAATTTACTGTGTTGTAAATTATGTCAACCTTTCGTCCTTCAATATAATAAAATGTTCAAATGCGTCCATTGTACTTGTTGTGTACAAGTTATTATCTATTATTTTGTTATATTTTGGTGATAAGTTTAGTTCTGTTGCATCGTTGTTTTATTGTGTATGTTGCGTTATATTTTAAATAAAATAATAAGCCTTGGAGTCTGGAATAAATAGACAAATTAATCTAACTCTAAATTAAGCAAATTTTATGCTTGTTTTAATGGTGCCAAGCGAGGAAACTAATATATAGAAATACTTGTTAGCAAATATCCGTATATTCTCCCTGACAGCTCGTAAGAGGCGAGCAAATAGGAAACGGGTCATTACCAACAATACCACTGGTGGTGTAGTGCTGTACAGTAGGAATCCACCGCCTTACCTTTTCCCGCCCCCATAGAGGCATGGTCATATTTTAGTTCGGAGGGTAGGACTGACGATAGACTTGTACAGATGGCCTCATAGTGATGCATCTACAACATATATGATATCTGTATGGCTCAGTTCTCTCTTACTATCAGGGGAGCCTTGTCATTGTTCGCTGTTGTTTGCCTAAAAAAGTTTGTTGTTTTTAACGCAAAAATAAGACTTTAAAATTAAATGAATATGAATCTTTTTGGAGAAGGGTTTCTTTAAGTAAGTCAACAGCGATGGAAGTACTGTTTAGCCCCTGTGTTAAATACCAAAGACAAAATTTGTCAACTGGGTTGTAAAGTCGACGCCATTATCAATTAGTTAATCTAAATAAAAACTAATCCCCAATTTGCGTGGTCGTCGTTTCACACTTGAACGAGTGGACCAATCCAGCCAATTCTATTTTTGTTTTATTGGTTATTGTCAGGAGAAGGTTCTGATAATGAGAAAACCCAAAAAAAATACAGAAAAAGTGGGAAAAACAATACTTAAATATTTTTTTCATAGAAACTGTTAGTAGCTGTTAATTTCAAGTGATACGAAGTTCGCCATGTCGGCTAGCTACAGATATAAATGACCAATCAGTACCGAGTCATTATCTAAATAAAAAATAAAATTAACATTTAAAAGTACAAGTGTTACTTTATACAAATTTTGTGTTGTTTGTTTTATACAAAATAATTTTGTATCAAATCTTTCTAAACACACATGTTCCGATTTTCCAGAGTAACTTATAAAACTCGGTAACAGATTTTGTTAACATTTTTCGATAATGGTACAACACTATTGATGAATTGCAAAAAACTTACAACACTGCTAATGTCAATTTAGTCTCTGAGATTCAAAAACAGGCTTTAGTTATGTATTTATAACAAAGTTTTAACAATAGAAATCTTATAGTTTAATTTTGTAAGTAGCAATAAAAGCTGTAAGAGTTTCAATAAAGGGAGAAAATACACAGGCAAGGAGACATTGGAGATTAGTGGGGCGAGGTATATCTGGAGGTAGGATGTCATAAGGAGACTGCTAATTTAGGGCAGGAGAATAATATATGATAAAGTGGGCTTACTTCAAGATCAAAGAACGGCTGAATCAATTTTGTTGGAAATTGACGGGGACTTAATTTACAACCGGGAGACGGACATAGGATACTTTTTATTCCGTTTGATGGAAAGGAAACTAGGAAAAATAATATTTTAATTTCTCTCATACAAACTGAATGGGTGGAACGAACTTAGCCGGAGTAGCTAGTGTTAAATATTTGAAATTATTTTGGATAAGGTGTTATTTTAGTCTTTATAATTATTGCTTTGTGGTTTTGTCCATAACATTTCATGCATTAGCCATATGAGCATGCAAAATAAACGCCAGCACCAATATTGATGCAGACATAGTAGCTTAAATGGCACAATATTAAGTGTCGTCATAAACATTTTTTGTCATCACTACATAGTATAAAACAAAGTCGCTTCCTGTGTCCCTATATCCCTTTGTATGCTTAAATGTTTAAAACTACGCAACGGATTTTGATGCGATTTTTTTAATAGATAAAGTGATTGAAGAAGAACATTTTTATGTATATTTCGTAACCGTGCGAAGCCGGGGCGGGCCGATAGTTGATGATAAAATTTGTTTTTCAGGATACTGGCCAGGAGATTTAGATGAATATGGGCTTCTTTCTTATCATGGCTCTGGCCATATTGTTGCTAGGAAAAAATCATTTGGCGCAGAAGACAACTTAGAAGCTTTACACTGCCAAGCAATCAAAGCAAGTTTTGGTTGGTTATTAGCACAAGCCAATTTTCAAGGATTCACAACTTATAATGACGTTACTTATCCTCTTGCCACGCAAACTATTCTGACAGACGGACAGCAATTTTCATTCTATCTATATCAACTGAACACAATAGAAATGCACAACTATAAAGTTGATAGTAATCCGAAACATAACATCTGTTTTGGGATGAAACCAATGAAACTTTATGATACAATAGAAAATGGTCAAATAAAAGGGTTGAACACAGATGTCTTGAAAATGTTAGTACAGTTGTATTTAAATGCTCCTGAGGAGAGAGACCACGATATGAAGCCTTACCTTAATAAGGAAGAACAAATTGTGGCTGATATTGAAGATGACAATAAACGCTGCTGGTTAGAATCTACATATAAACATGTGGTGTCCAACAGACCTAAACACTATCTTACCCCAGAAATTTATTTATGGGAGAAAATATATAAAATTCAACACAACACAAGATTCTTTGAGGCTAGACGAAGACCATTTGAATTTAAAATAAACGAATACAAGAGGAGGTTAGATGACCATTTACCTCCGTACATTCCTAAGGTACTAAGACCTTACCCAAGAAGCCGAAAGAAGTTTGAGACTACATACTACCCTAAAGTCTAACATACATCTATTGTTATTGTAGAATAAAATTTAGTTTGTAATTTTAGTTTCATT
>NJDC01002620.1:45729-58306 GCA_002245475.1 Calephelis virginiensis
CGTTAGAATGGGAGTTAGTGTTTAAATTAGTTAAATATATGTCTCAAGAAAACTTGAACACTTTGACAAGGTTAGTTATTAAGTTAAAAATATTACCACATAATGTTACCAGTTAAAATTAACACATAATGCATTATCCCCCATGGTGGTCCGGGTCGTCTGTGTAGAATAGACCATCTGCCTCCCTGCCAAGCAGCTCATAAGAAGTGAGCACAAGTTGCATGGGTCAATACCATGAAGACCACTGGAGGTAGAGACCACAGCAACTTGCATGGGTATTCAAGCCTTACCTATTCCTGCCGCCATTATACAGTGTTATATTCCGGTTTGGAGGCTGGGGTAGCCAGTAGACTTGCTCAATAGGCCTAACATCCCAAGGCGGTCAAATTATAAATTGCTAGCATTTGCTTGGGACTTTGTCAGTTTAGAATAGTTATGATTTCCATACAAACTTTCATCTGTCTAACAGTGCTTTGGAGGTTAATTTGATTTGGATTCGTTAACTACGCGCATATCATACTTAGGGAATGCAATCTTGATCTTGAAGATCAAGATTCCACCAAGATCTTGAGTGATTTTCCAAGATTCAATCTTGAATTTCGAAATCCTGTTCGCGATCTTGACAAAACAGTCCAAGATTTTAACAAGATTTCGTTAGAAGGTTTCGGATAGAGGGGTAGGCAACATCACGGATCGAGCCATAGACGTGCGTATTCGCGCGAGCGCCGTCATGCTGCCAGACTGTGTATTCAAAACCTACCTATAAGTTTGCAATTTACTACTTGATGATAGTATGGAACCCTTCGTGCGCGAGTGCGACTTTCACTTGGCCGGTTTTTAAAAATCAACTTTGATTATTGTTTTCATACAATGTTTTTTTAATTTGAAAAATATACTTATTTATATTACATAACTAGCGGCCCGCCCGGCTTCGCACGGGTATGAAATATACATATAAACCTTCCTCTTCAATCACTTTATGTATTTAAAAAAACGTATCAAAATCCGTTGCGTAGTTTTAAAGATTTAAGCATAAAAGGGACATAGAGACAGAGGAATCGACTTTGTTTTATACTGTGTAGTGATATTAAAATATTGGTTACTATCATTTTGCAGAATTGGATACAAAAAAAATGATTTTTTTTCAATTTATTTTTATTCTGCTAAATCTCGACAATCTTCATTCGCGACCAAGATCTCGACCCGAATCTCAACAAGATCTCTTATCGATCAATCTTGATTCAGGAAAAAGACGACAAGAACTTGAATAGTCAATCTTCGTCCAAGATTGCATTCCATAATCATATTTTAGCAATTTTAGCAAAATCGGTTCAACATTTTAGCTGTGAAACCTTAAAAGGCAGACAGACTTTCGCATTTATATTAGTATAGAATATTTATTCAAATTATAAAATTGTAATCTCTAAATACAGAGAAATTTCGGCCATGCTAGAGGAAGAGAAACGTTTCACCGAAGCATTAACTGTTTTGGAGCAATATGGTGATGATATTGAAGAAACCATAAATTCTGCTATAAGGTTCGGTAAATACAGAACGGCATTGAGACTGACTACACGTTGCAACAAAACTGAAGAATTTGGTGAGTTTCATTTTATATTATTGGAAGGTAAAAAAGCGAATGAATTTCGTGTTTAGAAACATACATATTGGCTATAGATGCATATCCAACATTCGTTCGTTCAACAGTACGTTGTCTGTCCCAATCAGCGATTTACGTTGACTTAAACGCTAGACCTCTCGCGCTAAACCCGATTGTAAACAAACACTTCTAACGTCACAATTTTAGCTACACTTAGTGCTGTAAGATATGAGCCTTCAACCACATGCGTTTCAATTCAGTTGAGATGCGTGAGTTATTAAATCCCGACGGAAAAAGAGAGGTGTTATTAGTTGGAAGTGTTTATGTGGGTGCATGTCTGTGGCATCATAGTTCTTCAACGTAAATTATGATGCTTAAAACGGGTAGACCGATTTCAATGCGGACTTTTTGTTTGGAAGCGGAGGTAATCAAGATGGTTTTTAACTACATTAGACTTGCGGAGTTATTGAAAATTTTAATGTTTTTGCTATCTATTAAGTAAATTGGGCCTATTCACTCAGCGCAATGTGACCATTTACTACATATCTTTAGATTCAAGTTTGCTTACGTTTTGTACATTAGTGGGTGATCTGTACGTAAGTACGTAGATACATTCCAAACCTGAATAATTGCGATTAATTACGCTATGAGACCGACAATAGGTGAGACGATTGATGTGGCTTTTCACTAGGTTTGTACAATTTTTTTAAAATTCTAGTCTTATTAACATTTTTCTGAACACTAAACAGGTTCCCATGGAAAAAACTAGATAAAGTACTAACTTATGATGTAGCGGCGATCTGCATCTAGTAATTTTTATGTAATTGACTATTATTGCTCGTTTACCGCCTAGTTGGTCTAGGGCGCTAGCGTACATGCCTAGCTTCATCGACTTAGCACGAGGCTCGGATTGATTCCCAACGGGGAAGACATTTGGGTGATGACCATTTAGATGTCTTTTCCGGGTTTGGGTGTTTATTAAATTTATTCTGACATGTATTTGAGGATTTCTGTGTATTAGAGTCATTGACTAACAGCCATAACACAAGCATATGCTTACTTTGGGGTTAGATTCAATTTATGTAATTTTTCCAGGGATATTTAGTTATTGTTATTTCTTAATCCTAATAATATGCCGCCTTTAGAGATTTTAGATAGTATTTGTTCAGAATTAAAATAAATAACGTTTCATTAATTATGTTGTTCCAGAATCAAAGATATTAGAAAATTTGTTAGAAGACCACGATAGAATGATTGATTTGGTTAAAACTAATCAAAGTAATTTCTTCAAATATAAAGACCGTCTAGCTGTTGTAAGAGCTGACAAAAAGAGGAAGCAGGAGGAAAGCTACGATACACCATATACAAGCAAAGACATGGATTTATATTCTGATGCGGGAAGCACCATAGCTTCTTCATCTGGATCAGGGTATGTATCCTTTTACCCTATCCTATTTTCCTATTAATATTATAAATGCGAAAGTTTGAATGTTTGTTTGTTACTACTTCTCGCAAAATCTGCTCAACCGATTTTCATGTTTTGGCACACACATAAAGAGTAACTTAGATTAACACATAGGATAGCTTTTATCCCGAAAATATCTTCCTGTGGGACCATTAACACGCGCGCATCGCTGCGGGCAACAGCTAGTATAAAATAATTCCAGAAAACTTTAGTTATTTTGTAGTTTTTAAAATGTAGATGATTATAAGTGTATGATGGTAACACTTTTGATACTACAAATGGTCTTTTGGTACTATAAATTGGTTTAGGTTTTGTATGTTTGAAGTAAAAATTCCTAATAAACATGTAAATAATTTCAACTAGAAATTGTTTTTCAAGCAAGCAGACATAATTAGATTAAAATATAATGCAAAATTATTAGAATCCAATATAAAACATTGCATTATATTAAATAATGTAAGAAAACATCTACACGCCTACACTGAGATTTCCCTGAGAAATACGCAGAGGTGCAATCTGGGCACCCATGATGAGCTAAAGATATTAAGTTCCACAATGTGATAGGTGGCAAACCTGTCGCCAACCATCCACTTAAACAATCTCGGACAATGTTGTTGTTATTAGAAAATGCCTATTCCACTCGTTTATTTTATGTAATTTACATATTTTATGTAATTTACAGTAATTTGAATTGAATCGTCAAAATCGTTGTCTTTTTAAAGTTGGATAAAGCTTAAATCAAATTTCGGTGCAGCTATATTGGATGAAGTCATCAAATTTATTTCACAAATGTTTATTGGACAAAGATATTTGATAAGTGTAATACCACCCTATCATACTATTAATTGTATCTGGAAAAGTGAAAGTGTTATTTGTATAAAGATATACAAATGATTGTCCACAGTCGATCCTACCGATCCAGTAAAAATAGGAGAAAGCATGAACGAAAGGTAGCATCGCTGAAAGAAGGTTCCCAATATGAAGACACAGCGCTCATTATGGCTCTCCATTCATTAGTGACGTCAACATTCGAACTGAGGTTACAAGTCAGAGAAGTTAATGTGGCTTTATGTTGTTTTAATAAAGACAAAGAAGCGGCGCAATTGCAGGTATATTTTTATTGAAGTCATGAAATATGTATATTGTTTACTGACATATGTTTAGTGTCACCAACGATCACTGTATGTTATCGCCGAATTCCATACAGCGTTCTTTGTGACTTTTGTTTTGCCGGCCGGTATGCAACCGAGCAACGCGCGTTTAAGAGAGTTTTTAAGAGAAACTTTTTTCTGTAACGCTCCACGAAAAGAGGTCCCCTATGGAAGTTTCACTTCTTACGTGTGTAAACTAATACACATAAGAAAGGAAGAGCGCGCGCGCACGCACGCACGCACGCACACACGAACGCAAGCACACACACACACACACACACACACACACGCACACACGAACGCAAGCACACACACACACACACACACGCACGCAAGCACGCACACACAAACCCAAGCACGCACACGCGAACACAAGCACGCCCACGCGAACGCAAGCACGCACACAGTGCGTGTTACATTACAGTGATAGATGTAGGTAAGACGGTGGAACGAAACTGAGCGAATTGCAAAACTCAAACCTTTAGTCACGTGATAGTGACAGTGTAGCTTCTTGGTAGAAAAATATTTCGCTTATTTTTTTCAGCCCGGCGCGACTATTGTGTCAAAATTAGCAATGAGGCGCGAAACGCGATTGATTGCTAAGTGTGAAATAACATAAGTGACGTGAAACAATTATTGTACAATAATTTACATTTCTTCGATGTCAGGATGTGACGACCCCATCGCCTGCTAGTTACTGGATTGTTCCCCTAGTTCAGTCAGTCGTAACTACCGGTTGAGTGCTAGTCGTAACTACTGGTCGATTGCTGTGCAGTAGCTCGCCCAGATTTGTAATGCCTCCTTGCCTACATCTGTGTCCTGTTCCAAAAGAACGGGGTACTTAGCTGTTTTATTTGTACACGTGCCCCAAGATACCGGCTATAAAAAGGCATAGCACCACTCACCAGTAATGTTTATGGTATCTATAGGTAAAGTTTGTCTCTTACCGTCAGGAGAGGCATATGCTTGCTCTTTGTCATATCACATAGAAAATTAAAAAAAAACCCTTGAACTCAAGAGTGAAACAATTCAATTTCCCCTTGGTTCTGGTCTACTTACTTTTTCTATTAATTTCAGAATAACTTGGAGAGTTTGTTAAAAGAAATGAAGGACAGCTTCAGAGACATTTGGAATCATGAGCTGGTGTTGGAGGCGACCAATGCGAGTATAGCCGCGGAGAACGTGCCAGAAGGTTGCAGTGTTATACCTCAGGGAATTGCTACTTTAGGTAATAATAGTTTTAACCGATACCAAAAAGGAGGAGCTCATTATTTCTACTTTACGATTTTTTGTATGTTCGTTAAGTAAAAGTGGCCAATAACAAATGGATTTAAATGATTCTTTTTTGTGCAGGTGATGATTCCGAGTTTGTCTCATATAAATTTCATCAAGATGTGACTAGTGGTTTTTGAGTTACACTTAATAACGCATATATTGTTAATCATATATTTTTAGGCTATGTCCGCGATAGTTTGAGATGTACTGTCTGTCGAGTTGAATCAAACTGTAAATTTGGTAGTGCAGTCCATGAGACAAACAATATTAGTCATTTATATGTTAAGATTGTAGTTTTCACTTTCACCGCTCACACAAAGGTCACATTATATTAAATAACCTTTCAAGATATTGCGCTATCAAATAAAAACATATTTATCTCGAAACCTCTTGTATTGCTTAACATTTTTTATTAAACTACATATGAGTGAAACTTGGTTATTACTTATTACACAAAGATAGATATTAATCTAAGTAGACTATAGGTACTAAAAACTAAAATAATAGGACATTATAATTATGCGCATTAAAACTGTAAAAACCGACCCCAATTGTTTCATTAGGTACTCCGTCGCTATTTGATAATTATTTTTTCGAAAGACAACAAATGTTTCCTGGATGGTCACCCGTCACACTTTCAGACTTTTATCAACATCCTACTAGTAGTTTTGAGTTATACATTATCAGGGATGGCGTTTGGATATGGCGCGGTTGGGCAACCGCCCAGGGTGCGAAGATGGAAAGGGGCGTCAGATCCTGTACGCTATATTATATTATTTACCTTTTGGTATGGTTTTGAACTGCATATAGGAGGCGCCACCATATATAAGCAGTAAGCGCCATATATAATATAAAACCGCTACTGTACATTATATAATATGAAATCAAAAACCACTATTCGGCTCAAAAGGTTAAAAAAAGAATGATCAAAATCGTAATTCGCCGAGTAATCGCGTAATATGCAAAATAAAACATACGAATTCGATTTGAGAATATGAGTTTAGTTTATTTTTAGCCCTTATGAAATAAGGAGCACAAATTATTGAATATTCTGTTTCAACTTCCTTATTTTCAAATTTAATAAATGTTAGGTCAATCTAATATGTATTTCCACACTCATATTCTCGAAGAGGTAGGCAGAGGCACAACCAGGGCACCCATGACTAGACGAAGACACTAAGTTCTACACTGCGATAGTTGGCAAGCCTATCGCCAACAGGGCCCATATCCAATCCCCGGCAACATTTTTTTATTAGAAAATTGGAAAAACAAAATTTTCTTTTTATTGGCCGTTCCAGGACTTCATGCAAACACCTGAACCGCTAGACCACAGAGGCGATAAGAGGCAAATAAGATAGAGTCAATCTCAATGGTTCAAAAAAGATAAAATTAATATGTTTACGATGCAAAGGCGGCTCTTTTATATTTTTTTAATATGTGATTTTATTTGCAGATCCTCATATAAGAATAGCACCAGTTGTTCAAAACATTAACTGGAAACTGGAAGGATTGAATTGAAAACTGGAATAAATGTTTGAACATTTGTGATTACAAGTTTGAGACAAATGTGAGCTTGAAATAAAAAGTTGTAAATAAGCTTAAATAAATTTATGCACAGATTTATTTATTCAATAAATAATTGTATACACGTTTATTTTATTTCATGAAACATTTTGGTGAACAAAAGTAACATTCAAAGCCATACACACAATTCCTATCACTATTAAAAACGACTACTCTAAAAAAGTCTTTAAGTTCAAATTGTTTGATGATATAATACGAAACGTTCAAAACTGGCTTACCACATACACACATGTTTGCGTTATCCAAAAAGTCGACTAATGTTCTTGGTATGATATTCGGTGCATAGTGAAATTTGTGTTTAAGAACTACTTTGGCTGAGATGTGAACTAAACTGGTAATGTAAAAGTCCCAAAGACTGTGTTCTGCAAGTTTTTCTTTGTCGGTTGCATTGTCAAACTGATTGCAGGAAAGATCCAAATACTCCAAACGACATTGCATCAGACTACACGGCAATGTTCGTAATTCATTCTGCGATAGTGTTAGATATCTGTAAAAAAACATTGTTAAGATTTTTTTATATAAATAAATTTTATCAACCCTTACACTTTGGTGTGCTAAAAAAATTACAACTAAATTTTATGGGCTCAATATGCATCTGGCTTGTTTTCTTCAGGGAATAGAAAGGAAAACTGGTTACCTTGCTATCCAAACTGAAACAGGACAGTGGACTGAAAATGTTGCAGGAATAAGGCATCTGTGCCTAGTCGGGTGAGCTTGTTAGAAATATCTTTTAAATATTGAAACTGTTTGCCCGAGACTTCGTCAAAGTAGAATAGTTACAATTTTCGTCAATCTTTCATCCCTTATTGTAGTACTCTGGGGTAGATTTTTTTTAAAAAAAGTTAAAACTCGTATCATTAGCATATGAATATCAAATTTAATCAAAATCGGTTCAGAAGTTTAGACGTGAAAGAGCAACAGACAGATCGACAAACTTTTGTATAATTATATAACACTAGCTGTTAGCCCGCGAGTCAGTCAGCGGAGCATAATAACGATTTTCATACAACAATACGTTTGAGTATTGATTTCTGAAAAAAAAATCCTATGTCTGAACTTGGATCTCTAGATGTATATTAAATTTAATCAAAATCGGTTAAGCCGGTCGGTCGGTCGGTCCGGGCCCCTTTGCAGAATAGACTATCTGCCTTCCTTGCCAAGCAGCTCGAAAAAGGCGAGCATAAGCTTGCTTACCGTCACTAGCACCGTGACATCTGACTAGATGGTAGAGTTTCGCAACAACTCGCCCGCGTTTGGTACCACCGCGTTACCTATTCCTGCCACCATAACGTCATGACGTGTTCCGGTTCGGAGGGTAAGGTAGCCGGTAAACTTACTTTTGCTCGAGGCCTAACATCCCGACCTCAGGTTGGCAACGCACCATTACCACCTTTGGTGTCTCTAGGCGGCGTGAATTTCTTACCATCAGGAAATACTGCTTGCTTGCCTTCCTATATCATAAATAAAAGCGCTTTAGCCGTAAAAGAGCAACCGAAGGATTTTCGTATTTATAATATTAGTATATTGGTATGGCTGTATGGATAGTTGCTTGATGGCAATATAACTATACATACTAGAGATTCAGGTGTGATTATATTTCGGATCTTTCATATATTTTTCTGACAACATATCGACCTTTTCCCTTTAGAACTTGCCACTGTGCTTGTGGTACGATGTGTTGTAATGTCACCAAGAGGTTATGACATGTGTTTCAAATACGCTACATTAATTGGAAATGAAACATCCACATTGAAGTATGACTAATTTTTTTTTCATGCAGAGAGCAAATTTGATTTTGTTAATGATGAACGTTTAATGATGAATATTCTCATTTCAAAATTAGTATTTCTGAAAGTATGTGTTCCTTACGTAACTATCCTTAGGGCATGTCCACATCAACACGTTACGACGTCTTCCGAGTAAAATGGTGGAAACAGGGCGCGATGCGTGCAAACTGACAAAAATCTTAGAAAGCAGCACGCTTTAATATCATCATCTCTCTCTTTTAATTTTCGTTGTTTAATTCGTATCTAGAAAGAGGGTTTAATGTGAAGGAAATACTGAATTTATGACCAATTGCGACATAGTAACGTGCGTTTCACTATACGTCGACAAACGACAACGTCCAAACGTACCATGTCGCGACACCGCGCCGTTCGACGTAGACGACGTCGCGACGTGGTGATGTGGACTAGCTCTCACTTAATGTTACTTACCCTAAACTTCGTCATAAGTATTAAAAAAAAATTACCTCAGAGTGCTAATTCTTCCTATAGTAGCAGGTAACCTATTTATTTGATTATTGTTTAATTTTAATGTAACTAACTTCTGAAGTTTCCATATTGCGTTTGGTAAAGTTTTGAGTTTGTTGCCACTAAGATCTAACAATTTTAACTTTTTTGTAATCTGCAAACAACATGAATATTAAGTAGTTATCATTATTATAACTTAATATATATGCCCACTTGTCATGAATATCTAAAATTAGGCCTTTGAAAAGACCAACATTAACAACAAATTTTTATGTCTACTAATAGTTCACCAACATTCTTTAAATAAGTTTAAAAATCAAAGGATTAAATAAATTTGGCTTGATATCAAATAATCGTGAATTTTTACAAAAACACAAATTTTATAAACCATTAGGACACTTAAAAGCTTTTTGTTAATTTCTGGTCTAGTTTTAGATATTCAATTTGGAGCATATATCACCTTATTGTAAATAAATATACAAATTTGCAAACAGGTTTGTCAGGATTGTGAGGTCTGGCACTCGATACTCTCTGCCTACCCCGTGAGGGACTTGGCGTGAAGATATGTATGTAAATATACAAAATATTGTATTATTATAAATATAATATTTTACAACCTCAATAGGAATGAAGTTGTACTCATAGTTCATAGATTTTTCATTTAATTTTAACGTTAACAGGTAGGAGGTTCTCAATTCAGCTCTACATTTTTTTTGTATATTTGTTACACAATGAATCTGCCAACTGTGAATTGATTTTGATGACTCTTTCATCATAACGCAGGTCATGGTTCAGAGGTAGTAACTTTGATATAAAATTGGAGTTGGTTTTTCGCCTTCAATTAAAACTGCTTACACTTATCTATCACAATTTTTTATGGGATAGAATGCCAAACAGACTGGTTTCTTAATGGTTTTCATATTATTAAAAAAAAAATTTCTTTAAAAAAGTTACAACTAGATCAGGTGTTACGGCTTTGTTTTGATATTTCTGAATTATTCACTAACTACCCTCATGTTGTAAGCTCTCGGCCTACTATACTAGTCCCGTGGTTCCTGTTCGGCCAGCGTATGCGTGATCATCTACGACATATATAACCTTCTGCAGAACATATTATAGTACCTACCAGCTAAATTCACGCAATTGGTTAAGTAAATTCAGTGTGAATGGCAGTTGGAGACACAGACAGACAAAAATTATAAAAATGCTTAAAATGTATTCTGCTGCCAATTTTTAGTCACCTGTTTTATCGAAATATCTGCAATGTACAGAATTCACTTTTCTACAGATTTATAATAAATGTATAGGATACATACGTTTGGTCCAAAGAGCCACCGCCAATCAGGTAAATTTGCATTTCCAAGGCAATTATTTGCTAAGTATAATTCACACAAGTTAGGCAGCCTACCTGCAAAGTATACATAAATAACAGTATTAGGTACCAAAATATAAAACTTACATTTTTTATGTGATAACATAACAAACAATCACACAGTTCACCTGATGGTAAGAGATAACCGTGGTGGCTTATAGATACCATAAATGTTATATGTGTGTCTGAGGTGTTAGGCCAGTTACATATGTCTACCAGCTGCCCTACCCTATGGGCTAATATAACACTGTCCTTATGGCAGCAGCCATTGATGATGATTGAGAGGTTCAATTTACACAGGAGACCAGAACAACATTATTTATGGGAGTAAACATGAAAAACTTATTTTAAAAACCTTAATAACTATTTTCTTAAACTACTGTTATGAATACTCAAGTGATTTTTACATCTAATTTAATCCAGTAAAGAGAAAATAGTTCCATTTATAAATAAAAATGTTTTAAATTATGGCAGCAGTAAATTCTTCCACAACAAAAACATAAACTCAGAAAAATACAATATAATAAAACATTAAATGAATATTATAAGTGAACATAATATGGACCATGTGATATCAAAATTAATTAAGTAGCAGGTAAGTTATTGTCTGCTCCAACTATCATACTTGTGCTTGTCACTGTTGTGTTCTTATATGGAAAATATTCAACACAGTATTTCTTTAACACAGAAATTTCCATCTATCCTAATAAACAATGACAAATGTGCTAATGTAAAAACTTTAAGCTTGGAGCTAATAAACTTTTTACTTGAAGTTGAATATCTCAGGACAAACAATGCAAAACAAAAATCTTATAAAACAACAGCAGACATTTCTGAATGACTGATTTATTAATTTCTGAAATTACATAATAATGGTTTCTATTGAAATACCCAATTCAAATTTTACTTTACAATTTAAACTTAGTGTTTGTGATACGTGAAAATATATACATATTTTATATTAGAAGATATATGTAACAACAATAAAGTTACAGACAAGAAACATTTGCTTATCTTGTAGAAACATGTAAAAGACAAAAGTAACAAAAATACAGTTATAATGCAAAAACATTTTACTCAGCAATTTCTAATTCATTTAATGTTATTTTAAAATAGAAAAAAACAATAATACCAAAACTGTTGTTAACAGTCTAGACCAAATTATGTTTTAATGACTGTGTTATAAGTAAATAAATTTCTTACCAAACTCTGCTGGGATTTTCTCAATTTCATTATTACTTAAATCCAAAATTGCAAGGTTACTCAGAGATAAGATATCCCGTCTAAAGTTACACAACTTTAATCCAATAATATGTAGAGACTCCAGAGATCTCGGTAAGCCCTTGGGAGGGAACTCTGAACGATCGTGTATTACTAGTTTCGTAGGTAATACTTCCTTGGCAACCACTCCCACAGAACAGACATCAGACAGTTTTATAGTTTTTGTATCGCCGGTTATACAAGATTTTAGCAGCCTCATAAAGTTTTTCAATTGAATTTGATCTGTTTTAATGCACAAATCGTGAGGAGGTTCTTCAAATCTTATCGTAGCTTTACCCTCATGTAAGTATTTAACAAAAACTTGCTTTATACACTTTATCCTATATTTAGTGCCACTCTTGTTAACTGTAGAAAAGTGTAAAATAAAATAACTGTTTTCTTTACTTTCTTTTCCTAATGCTAAAGTAGACTTTAAATATTTCTTGTTTGTCCTTATATTTAAATTACTGTGTAATCTGTTAATAACTTCAACCTGACATTGTAATTTCATCGTTATTTTTTTTAATTAAGTGTTTAGTAAAATTAATTATTTCAATTTGATTTAAATTATCATTTTCAGTATTTTTCAGTTTGAAATCACGCTTTTTCTAAGACCAA
>NJDC01002620.1:58420-68655 GCA_002245475.1 Calephelis virginiensis
TTTCTACTGCTGAGAACTGTCAAATTCACTGACTGAAAAGCCCATGGTTCTGACCGTTCTGACTGAGGTTCTGACGGCTTCTTTCTGACACTTCAATAGACACTTCACAGTTGACAGTCTGTTATTATTTTTTTCTTTTTTTTTTCGTTTGTGCACAGGGACAAGCTAAAGCCTGGACCTTTGGCTGCCACGTTTTCTGTATTAATTCACATCTAAATTCTTTTTCTTGTTGTTTAATTTCAATTCACTTCTTAAGTTTCATATAATATAGGTAGGTAGTCAGTAGTCGTTATGTCATGTCAGGGTCTTGAGTTAATCGGTGAAATAAACTTGAAAAATATGTTAGTATTACATACATCATTGTTGTTATTTTTTTGTAAAAATAGAAAGATCTTTTAATTTTGTGTCTATTGAACACTGCCGGCTCGTACATTCATTCCATAAAAACACGGCCTGCGGTCATCAAACAAATGCACTTGTCTTGTCCGTACTTTATGGTAATTGTTATAGAACAGAAAGCATAGACCAGCATAGACTTAAGACGGATTAGTAAAACTTACGTTAGCATCTATAGTAGTCTTGAGTAGTCTGTGGTAAAATTTTAGCCTACTCTGCTACTGTTTTCTTTCTATTTTCCCGGAAAATTGTAAAATCACAATAAACATAACAAATACATTATTTAAGATCTTATAAAATTTTCAGGTATGTAATAAAACATGCTATTAATTAAAAAGTGCGCTTGTGTATGAATTTTGTTAGTACCTACATTTTTTTCAGGTCAATAAATCTGGACTATCTCAATTTATCGATTTATTTGATGTGGTATGTAAATAATGTGAAGTAATATATGATATATTTTGATGTTTTCATTTTCTTTTTATTTCACATTTTTGTAGTAAATGGTTTTAAATAAAAATTGAATTGTTTTTCAGAAAATGGCTGCTCTTGTCGTCCAGTCTCGCTTTGCCGGCTTAAAAATTGAAGATGACGATGTTCCCAAAGACAATGACAATCAAAAAACTAAGAAAGCTAATAAACCGAATGTAGCAAAAAAAATAGATCCACCTAAAAAACCTAAGAACAATAACAACAACAGTAATATCAACAGTAAATCTCAGGTACTTACTGATAAAAAATGGTAGATTTGTTGTGTGATGAAAACATATAATTTAATGTCTGATTTGTTTTGTCCACAAAACAAGCCAGCTACCAAGAAACGAAAACAGAAGCCAGTTGCTACTACCAGTCAACAATGGGAGCAGTGGAAACAGAAGGATGAGGAGCTTGTGGATGGCAACTTTGAAACTGAGCTACAAGAAGTAATAACATAATAAAATAATTTTATATATTTTACTAGCTGACCTGGCAGAAGTTGTTGTGCTATTTTTTTGAATGTGGTTTTAGTAAAAACATTGAATCCCTCCTATCATTTAGAGGTATGAAAAATAGTTAGTAGCTGATTCTCAGTCCTACAGAATATGCATATTAAATTTGGTGAAAATCAGTAAAACAATTTTGGAAGAATATGCTAATTAACATTATGACACTGGAATTTTATGTGTAAGATTTGTAAATTTAAGTTTAAATCTAATTCATTCTATTACTCATTATATAAACTTTTCTTGCAGTTTGATATAAATTTTTAATTTCTGCAACATGCTATAGGTTTTTGTGTACCAAAACCACAAAAGTTCCTGTAATAGAGATCTATAATATAATGTAAATTACTAAAAAAAGTAATACAATGTTAATAGTTAATAATAATTCAAATATCTTTATGTACTTTAACAATCATGGAGATTTGATATTTGCATACCATCCAGTGGTATATGTTAGAACTTGTATCTAAATTGCTTGTTAAATTAAAGAATTACCCTTGTACTGCAATTAAATCAATATAATTGAATTAAAATTAAAATTAAATTAAGTTGGATTACTAGATAATTTCTCTATGGGCAAATGTCAATAGAAGTTTTAATCAGTCCACATATTAAATTGTAATTGCCGTCTCTGATTACAGTCTTCTTCTTGTTTTAGAAATATGGCTTTCAATCATTTTTCACGACTACCTTGCCTATGTCAAGTTAGTTAATTTTTATACAGTCATTAGTCAATAGTCACTATATACAAAGTCGTGTCCGGTCAGGGTCTTCAGTAAAGCGGTGGCTTCGTTACTCAAGCTCATCTAGTGAGATTTGATGGCAGCGAGGAAATAGACAATACACTAATTTCTTCATAATTATTTCATTTGTGCACTTTCACTGCACAAAATTAATGTAATTCCCACCTAAATTAACCAATTTTACTCAATATAAACACGAAATTAAATTAAATTAAATTAAAAAAAAATTACGACCACCTTCATTCACAATGGCGTTAAAACTCCGATTGTAGTTGTCAGTCAGTCCTATTAGTAATAGGCTCATAAGAAAAATGAAATTTCCAGTACCACAGATTCTTGTATTTTTTTTTGTACACATTGTGTACAGCTATTAATACATACATAACATAACATGTATTGACATGAGCTAAGTACCTATAAGCACCAGTACAAATTAATTGGTGATATATTTTGATTGTCACATTTCACAGTTTTATTTATTGACAATAAAACTGTGAAACGATACCTAAAATATTGGTTCATCATGACCTGTGTATATTGTTCTGTATCATGATCATGCTTTATATGAATGGACTGAATAAAATAAAATAAAATAATGACTATTATGTGTCTTAGTATGTTCAATTTTCTTATTGTTCAATACAAATAAATTACTTTCATTATATTTCAGTACCTGGATGACCAAGCTATGCTTGGTATTTCTTTTTTTTTATAAATTGTGTTTTTTGGAAATTATATTTAAGTACAGCCCATAATATAAAATTTCTTAGCAAACACTCATTGACTTCGTGTCACTTAACAACACCATCTGCTGGAACAACTTTATTGCTCACAAAAAATAGTATTATTATTCGCCAATAGATGTCAGTTTAAACACAAATTAAATTTTCAGTTTAAACACGAATAAAATGACATTTTCTAAACATGATTCCTAGCTAGATTGATTTATCGCCCCCGAAACCCCCTACATACTAAATTACATGAAAATCGTTGGGAGCTGATTCCCAGATTACAATTATATATTTATATATGTACAATAATTGCTCATTTAAAGGTATAAGATGTAAACTATGTTGTCAAGGATGACACAAATATTTTTTTGTTTCACTTTTTAGGCAATTCTTTTGTCAAAACTTGATTATGAGGAAAAGAAAGACATATACAAACAGTTCAAGAAAGAAGCTGAAGTAGAGAAAAAAGTGGAACAGCCTAAATCTGCGAATAAAAAAATTAAGAAGAAAAATGTAATGAGTTTAGAACAATTCAATGATATGGTTAATGCAACTGATGAAGCTAGTGGTAAGTTCTTAAGTTTTTCCCTGTTTTGGTCCGGGCATGTTTTGGCTGTAGATATAGGCAAGGCAGCGGCACCATCCGGGCGAGTTGCTGTTAAACTACCCCCTAGTAGAATGTCAATGTTTTAGTGACGGTAAGCCTAAGCTCGCCTTTTACAAAGCTCTGGCAGGAAGGCAGATGGTCTATTCTGCAAAGGAGCCTGGACCAACACAGGATTTCTTTTAAAATAGGTAGTATCTGATAGTTCATCCCACAATCTGAAATCATTATAGGCATAAAATTTAAAGAAAGAAAAAATTTCGCCCCAGACAGGATTTGAACCTATAACCTTTCGTCTTAAGCTGACGAATGCTGAAACCATTTGAGCTACTGAAGATTCAATTCCCGTGGCGAAATTTTTTATTAATTTATTACCCGTTAACACGGGTAGTTACATCCTGTAGATACACTGATCTGAGTACCTGCTGCTGCTTTTTTTTCTTTAAATTTATAGAATTTAACGCAAGAACGGGGCAAGTGCTAAAATAAAAATACCTTGACAATGAATGTTTTTTTTTTGACAATTAAAATGTAGGTTTTATAATTGGTGGTTTCTCAACCCATTGGGACTACCCCTATCACATCCACAGGTCTGCAGTAGACAGCCTGTTCCCACATCTCACTAAAATATTATTAGGGAAAAGTTTTTCCTATCATAACCATACCATAATCTGTGAATCCTTCCACAGCCCTTGAATTTTAGCTGAAATTTAAAATGCAGGAGGTAGATTAGCAAAACTACTAATAATACTAATACTATTGGAGTTATGAAACTTGTAATATTAACCAATATTACAAGATTTTGATATAGAACCTGTTTGAAATTAATCAGTAAATATAGCTTGTATTGTCTTGGTGGTAGGATTGGATAACAAGGCAGTTAAAGAAAAACATTAAACATACACAACTGTGAGACTTGGCATTCAATGTTTTCTACAGACTCGGCAAGGGACCTGTTTATGATCAAAGAGCAGAAACCAAATCCAAAAAAAAAATTACATGGAGTAGTTGTTAAAAGCCGTAAAGAAAGAAAAAAAATACATATTTAAACACCAAAGTAGATTAGATGATGTCTAAAGTCCCAGAAAACACAGATATATGATATAGAATATATTCATCACACAAATACCAATTGCTGTTATGAAAATTATTCAAGGCTTGTAGATGATCTACTGTCTCGAATAATATTTTAACTGAGATGAAGCAGTTAATAGTAATAAAAATATACTTGCAGTACAATATAACTGAATGTATGAAAGAAATAGCAAAGCTATTACATGATTTAATTTTTTTTTGTTCTAGCCATTTTTGATATTGATGAGAAGAAATCACAAGAAGAAAAAGATACAAGATTCTTTGACAGAGTAGAAGATGAAACAAAGCATGAGCTACTCAGAGATAAAATCATATCTAGGATTCGACACCAGACTCTCCCAGACGAAGTAATAAATAGAGTACAATTCGCTGATGCCCTTGAAAAGAAAGATCAAGAAATTGCCGATTTAAAACAAGAAATAGCAAATCTGAAAAAGGAGCTGATCACTGTAAAGTGTAGAAACAAAAAGCTTTGCAATATTTTAGGTCAGGGAGAAAGTAAGTATACATATTTTTAATTTGATAACACTACATCTGATTGCCTTTTTTTTCATAGAACTAGCGACCGGCACCCGGCTTCGCTTGGGCGATATAATCGTCACTACATTTATACATATAAACCTATCTCTTGAATCACTTTATTTATTAACAAAACTGTATCAAAATCCATTGCCTAGTATTAAATATCGAAGCGTACATGCCTAAAAAATTAAACAGATGCAGACGACTTCTTTATACTGTGTAGTGACTAATTGAGCCGATACACGTTGTCCTTTCTTAACTATGAGTATTGAACACTTATCTACATTTTTTTTAACAACGACCTCCTGATAATAATTATTAACATAAAAAACTTGGCGAAATTGTCTCATGCGTATTCCCCGTCGGGTCGTCGGCAATCCAACCGAACTTTGGTCAAATTGAAAGTGTGCTCTACAGCAGCGGTTGGCAACCCGCGGCCCGCTGATGTCTCACTTGTGGCCCGCGAATGTTTTGTAAATAAGTTATAAATATCAAAATAAATACATGAACGATCCGCGGTTGACCGTGTAATATACGACGTATAGTGTGAATACAGCTTTAAGAACACGCTTCTCTCGGCCCATTTTCATTTTTTTTTGTGGGATATGACCATATAATATAAGTAGGTATATTTGGCTTCTAGGGCTAATATCACAAGTGTGGCCCGACCTTTAGTTTATTTTGCCACCTTGTGGCCCTTGCCAGCTAAAAGGTTGCCGACCGCTGGTGTACAAAATACGTTGCTTATGCAGTTCCCGAGTAACGTTCGTATGTACGCCATAAAGGAACAATATTTCGTCAGTAATTTAAATGGCATTGCGGGCGTAAAATGCCGAACTTTGGTCGGGGTATCTTTGGCATAGTTTGTTTAAACACTTATTGACGATAGAAGAAGTATATGTATTGCAATTTAGTAATAAAGTTTTGCATATTAGTTAGATATTATATACGTTCAAACAATAACGAGTTTTTGGCAAAAGATTAGTCGCCTCTGTGGGTCTAGCGGTTCAATTGATGGACTTGACTGCATGAGGTCCCGGGTTCGAATCCCGGATCGGGTTTTTCCATTTTTCTAATAAAAAAAAATGTTGCTCGGGATTGGAAATGTGCCCGGTTGGCGATAAGCTTGCCACCTTTCACATTGTGAGACTTAGTGTCTTCGGCTAGTCGTGGGTGTCCTGGTTGTGTCTCTGCCTACCCCTTCGGATATATGAGCGTGAAGATGCTTTGGCAAAAGAAAACTAAGAATATTGCGGCTACCCTGATGTTATAATATATCTAGAGACATTATAGATATTGGAGATGTTAGGCTAATTGTGCAAGGGTATCGACTACTCTACCTTCCGCGGACGAGAACATGACATTATCAATATGGTGGTAGGAATAGGTCAGTCGTTCGCTACCCAAGCGACTTGCTGCACAGCACTCTACTGCCAGCGGTCTCGTTGATAATGACCCGTGCCGCCTTTCCTCGCCTCTAACGAGCTGCCAGACAGGATGACAGATGATATATCCTACACCAAGGACCTGGACCAACATGGGGAGTCATGTGAAATTCCTTGACAATTATAAACATAACATAAACTTGTACAATATATCTTGTATTTTTTTTTACGTACAAGAACTTTGGAAAAAGTTCTCGAGAATTTGAAGATATGTTACTTTCGATAAATAGGGCACTTGTCATCAACTTCAAAGGTAGGGGTAAGATTGAGTATGTTTAGATGTTTTTGAATAAGATATTGTATGTTTTAAGTGAAGGACAAAGCAGAAGTTTTAATAGAGGTTGAAAGACTGAGAGCAGTGCAGAGTGAGCTTACAGCAGAGCTGGCATCGTTACATACAGATCTGGAGAAGGAGCGATCCAAAAACACAGATCCCAGGGCTAAAGATAAGGTGAGCTAGATCTTAACATTTATTTTATAATTTCGGCGCACTGAAATTGCAAAAAAAGTCTACTTCGACTTGAATAATGATTATCCGCCTCGTTGGTTGAGAGGGTAGCGTACTTGCTTATCTCCACCGTCTAACCGCGAGGCTCGGACTCGATTCCCGACGGGTACACGCATTTGTATCATGAATATTTAAATGTCTACCGTTTTTGGGTTTGGGTGTTTAATTTGTACTGCTATCTATTTAAGTATTTCTATGAATTAGAAACATTTACTAATGATACCCATAATACAAGCACATAATTTCCTTACTTGGGGTTAGATTCATTTCGTGTAACTTGTCCAGTGATATTCAGTTATTTATTATTTATTATCTGTTCACAAATGACAGAGAAATGGGTTAATATACATAAAAAAGAAATATAGGAGTCGAATATAAACCTTCTGCATTTTTCAAAGTCGGTTTAAAGTACGGATGATTTGTACGTACGAACGTTATTCTATCTTTGTTTAAAGACTTAATTCGTCGCCGCCGCCTTAACAAAAACTTTTAGTTAACAAAAACAAATTTTTCAGAGTCGCAATTTCAAAAAGAAAAATGTTCATTTTGATGTTTCTTCCGAAGCTATATTAAGTAAAGAAACAAGTTCTGAAACTTAGTCTGTAACAATTTTAAACATTATCGGATAGGAAAGAAAAAAAGAAAAATCTGAGAAAAAGAGAATATTTTTATGAATAAAACGTATATTGAAGTAGTTACTGTGTCTTATTTTTTATATTACATGAATAATTTCTTTTCAATTTCAGAAAAAAAGAGGGCATGCGGAAAAGGAGAAATAGCGTTAAGTGTAAACCTTGGTACAAGGTATTTAAAAGTATCTTAAGGCAGCTCTCGAATATGTTTCTAACTTACAAACTGATTCTTGTTACTTAAGTGGACGTAACATAAAGAAAAATATTGATTTATTATTTTTTTATAGAACTCGTTTCATTTTTTTTGTAGATCTCTTATATTTAAGCATGTGTCAATGTGTCATGTATAAAAAATATGTGCAATGTGTCTCAAATGTGAATGAATGATTTGGGCCTATTTTTATCTTTTGTTTAATAAAATAGGTTCATATTTTACGATATTTACTTTATGCCTTTTCCCTGTTCATTTTAAAAGTTAACTGCCTTAACTACAAAGGAGTTTAGATGCCTTTTCAACTAAATATTGTCTAAAATTGACACACGTTATTGGTTGATAGTCTAATTTTAGACAGTGTTTAGTGAAACACGTGTTCAACAAGTGTTGAAACTTTTTTGGCTCCGATCTCACCCCGCCTCGTCTAGAGCTCCAGTGTCGGACTAGAATTTATGAGGTCCAGGGTTCGATTTCCGGGTCGGGAAAATGTGTTGTTTCAGTTTTCAAATAAAAAATATATTTGCCTCGGATTTCATATGTTCTGGTTTGGCGATACCTAACTATCACAATCTGGGACTTAATGTCTTCGGCTAGTCGTGGGTGCCCTGGTTTTACATCTGCTTCCGTATTCGGTGAAACGGGCGTGAAGATACTTAAATTGTTTTGTAGAAGGACGGTAAGAATTTATTAGTTATTGGTCAGATTGTCAAAGAACAGTAGTAGTGTAAATTAAGATCATAGAGTTGAGCTGAATGAATAAAGATCAAGGGATCTCTAAAATAAGGCAAAGTCCTTTTTTTTTAATGTGGTCATGTTTTCATTTCTTTATGACGTCATAATCATGTGCAATGTACATAATGCGATTATAGTAGGTATTTCGTGAAGTCATAATAATGAAAAAAGAAATGTTGCCCTTTTAGATCTCCAAGGGAATCATTGAGTAGGCTAGCTAGCTTCCACTCTCGGCTCCGCTCGCTTTCTAAAGTATGTTTTTTATGAATTGTAGTCACGTCTTATTCTGATAAATTATACTCCTGTAATGTTTAATCTAAATATGTTCAGTAATTTTTGTTTGAAAGAGTAACCAACATCCATCCATTCTCTCACACTTTCGCATTTATAAGTGCGATTTGGGCTTATTTATTTTAATATGGACGGTAAAAAGTGTCAGGGTAGTTTGTTTTTCATTAATTATTAAAAATATCTTCAAGGGCGTCGACAAGAGGGGCAGATAGATCTAATCTATCGGCAATTTATCTAGTATTGATTATTCTAGTACTTTTCTACTATTTAAGCGCGAAATGAAAGGCAAGTCAAAAAGTAGAGGGTATGGAGCTCCCGACTAAACCTACAATTCATATTTTTCTCAATCTCCGTATCGTCTTGCCGCCTCTAGGCCATCGGCTGCATTAGTTGTTAAATATTTTTTGTATCTCTCAGCGTTCTTTTTTTTTTCAGCGTATTTTAAATTGTGACTGTGTGTTAGCCGCTCTGCGTCAGGGTCTACTGGGCTTTAGGGCAACCCAACTCTTCATGTTGCCCATCTTATGTATAGAACCGCTGTTGCTCTTGGTTTCTCTCACTATTTTTTTTCGCTACCAATAATAACTGAATAATAATTAAGAGCATTAAAACTACAAAAACCGACTAACTGTTTCATGGGGTAACACGTAATAAATTTTGTTGTTATTCACGTCACGATTTTGTATATTATTTTATTAAATAAATGAAAAAAAAAGAATGATAATTCTCTTTTCGAAAGGTAGCAAATATTTCCTAAATGGTCTTTCATAAATTTTGTCAACATCTTACTACTTACCTAGTGGTTTCAGAGTTACGTTTAATAATCATTCAAACTTTTGTCATTTGCCTATTTTGTCTATCTGAAAGCTAATAAGTTATGCACTATTAAGCATAACACAAAAATAACTAGTCGTATTATGAAAAAACGATTAAAAGACCACCTTGGAATCATGACCCATCTTTCGAAAAATAACCATAAAAATCGTTTAGCTATTGGCCGAGTAATCGCGTATCAATTATACAAAAAAACCTGTCGAATTGAGAACCTAGTCCTTTTTAAAAGTCGGTTATAAGGTACGGTTTTACCTTTTGTTTAAATAGTTTGTTCACGTAGTCAGACAGATAGTTAACACATTAAGATATTTATTTAGGGTTGGTATTGCCATTCAAATGTCACTCTTGTGTTATATTCCAGTACCTAGACATTTTTACCATACCAGAGCATAATAAACTTTAATATCTTGTTTAAAAGAACGCCATCTTCATTCCTCAAGAGCAACTACTTGTTTCCAAACTTTTAGTATGCCATCTGTGATATTTTATCGTTATCACCAATATA
>NJDC01002620.1:84194-100503 GCA_002245475.1 Calephelis virginiensis
CTGATTCAATGAAATGTTTGCTATCTACTCTTTCATGCAAAACGAATTTTTTACTAAATTTAGATAAATTTAGTCAGAAATATAGTTTACTAGCGGCCTGCCCCGGTTTCGCACGTGTATATGTAATACATATAAACCTTTCTCTTTCAACACTTTATCTATTTAAAAAAACGCATCAAAATCCGTTGCGTAGTTTTAAAAGATTTAAGCATGCACAGGGACATAGGGACAGAGAACGCGACTTTGTTTTATACTATGTACCTCACAATAACACATATCCACATCTTATTAATTATTATACCATTAATAATATAGTTTGGTACGTCAGCTAGCCGCGTGTTGAAGCTATGAACTTTATATAAAAAGGTTATAGGTATATTAAGAAAAACAAACTTACCAGCTGGTTCTTCGGGATAACTGTAAGGTTCTTCTTGTGAGGGTCTGTCGCTTAAACATTCACCAAGTCCCGCACTGCAGAATTAATGTGTAATTATTGAGTAATTTTGTATTTGAGGTGACATTTTTAAAAATGTTAAAAGTTTCCACTCCATCCTTTCTAATTACTTAGATTTTTGGTAGAATACAGTTATTCTTCGTGAAATAATAAAATATCTATGGATAAATTACACAAGTTGGTCTATAGGAAGGCAAACAAGCAGACGGATTACCTAATGGTAAGAAATTCACGCCGCCGCCGAGACACCAAAGATGGTAAAGGTGCGTTGCCAACCTGAGGTCAGGATGTTAGGCCTCGAGCAAAAGTAAGTTTACCGGCTACCTTACCCTCCCAACCGGAACACGTCATGACGTTATGGCGGCAAGAATATGTAAGGCAGTGGTACCAATCCGGGCGAGTCGCTGCGCCACCTAGTCAGATGTCACGGTGTTAGTGATGATAAGCCTATGCTCGCCTTTTACGAGCTGCCTGGCAAAGGCAGATGGTCTATTCTGCAAAGGAGCCCGGACCATCACGGGGACTTAATAGACCAATATGAATTAAATAAAAACCCAGACAATCATCATCGTCCTGATCATCCACTCATTAAATTCCTTTACGCTACGGCTCGGACTAACAAAACAAGAAATCGGTTTATGGGTAGAGTTGTAACAGTATCAACAGCTAGCAGAGTAATCCAAGTATATTATTTAGATTTCTGAATATTCTATTATTCAGTATACCAAACTGGCCCGGTTCGAATACGGGGACCTGATGGCATTTATTCGTTTACTTATTTGCCTGCTCATATCGAGAAAAAAAATCGATTTTTTCAATACTCTTGAACATGGCTTGGCCTTTGGATGGCTTAAAAATTGAAAAAAAAAGATCTTACTCCAAAAAGTTAGTGACGTCTCGTTTGCTGCATCTTGACCATGCCACGAGGAGGCTATCTGCTTCGAAGATTGGCGTCATTATATGTAACGTGGAACCTTCTCGACGATGACATCCTATTTTCTCCGTGTCGTGGTACAGGCCAAAACTAGAAAAAAGAGAAAAAATATGAAAATTAAAACTTTGTTTCGAACGATGTTGTTATATTTCTGGCTCCGGGTCATCGTGCACTCGTAGAATTTAGTAGATTGGTACATATATTCGCATCTGTAGACGAGCGGTCAGGTGTTGGATTTGACATGATGAGGTCTCGGGTTCGATTCTCGGGACACGATACTAGAAGAAAATATGTTGTTTCAATTTTCTGCCAAAAAAACTTTTTTTGGGATTGGATATATGCATGGTTAGCGGTAGGGTTGCCACATATAATAACAAAAGTCTTCGGCTAGATGTGAGTACCCTGGTTGTACCTCTGCTTACCTCTTCAGGGATATGGGCGTGAAGATATCCTTCTATGTATTCGCTCATATTCTTGTTTGCCTTCCTATATTATACTAAATGATTTAATGATTAAATAAATTGGACACATGACAGTTATAATTATTTTGATATTGAGTAATTTGTCTTAACGGACATACAAATTATGTACAACAATGTTATAAACAGAACGTATCAAAATAAATTATCTCTGATGTAGTCTTAGCTTCAGTTATTAATAGTAATAACTTTGCTGTTATCTTAATGTGGCCTGTTATCTCAATTAGTTTAGCTACTCAATGAAAATCCTGTCAATATTCATGCTGCTTACATACTAAGCAATTTAAGCAAAAAAGACTAATAAACTATTGCAAACGAGAACCAAGTAAATGCACACGAATGTTTTCGTTGGTTCGTGTTTTTTGAAGTGAAATCTTTAGCAGCGTTGCGCACTTTCTTGAAATGGGTAAAAACTTCTAATTTTGCGTCAGATCGTCAGAACGTAACTTGCAATGGATAATATCAGTACGAGTGAGTGTAAAACAATCGTGAAAAACCAGTTTGTGGTAGATAAAATAGATATTAGTTTAGTAAAACTTCTTTCAATATATTTGCGACTTGTAGGTATATCATAGTTTCTCAGCTAATAGAAATTACATTGCAACGTTAACATTGTGAAGGAGTTTTTTTTTTGTTTTTTGTTGTTTTTACAGCCATTTTTGAAAAAGTTGTAAGTTTAACAAAGAAAATAATAGTACAACATATATGTTATATTTAATTATTTATGAGTTTAAAAAATATTTTTTTCATCATATTTAATAAGTCACACCTACTATTATAACTGGCCGAGGTAAATTATGAAGTGGCCGTACTACCTAGTTGGTAGCGTACTGAAGTGTCATGGTTTAGCACAGAGTACTAATAGGTAGGTACTAATAAGGTGTTCTAGTACATTTTACGGATTGTACGATTACATATTTGATATTTTCCATCGTCGGCGCTTGGTAAAACTTCCAAATATTCATATTTTTAAAGAAAGAAACACTTGTACTGTTTTACTTATCACTTATAATTTATTACTTTGTAATTAGTAGTCTACCGGTTTCGCTTATACAGCATCATCAGGGCTAAAACTTAAACTACTCAACAATATTATTTTTGATGTGTAACTATAAATTCATTTATAATGGGTAGATACAAATAAATTCTTTGTATTGTATTGTAAAGAAGTTCTTTGTATGTTTGTTGTTTGTTTGTATGGGTAGCAATTGTAAATAATATAAAAATATGTACGATTACAGTTCGAACCCAAAAATGTCCGATTAAGCACAAGACTATTGTATTATACCACATAAATGATAGTAGTTTCATACAGATAATTAAAGGAATTCGTGCAAAATTATTCCCTAACCATTCCAAAATATCAAATATGCACAACGTTCATATTCAAGTCTACACTTCTGCCGGCACTCCCGGAGTGCGACCCGTCTTTATTTTTTCATTATTACTAGTGTTCACTTAATCTTACTATAATTATGATAATAACTAAGAGTAATTTGAAAATCTGTTCACAAAAATGTATAAGCTATACTAATATATAAATGTGAAAGTCTGTCTGTCTGTCGTTCTTACACGCCTAAACCGCCTATGCGCTTTTTATGAAATTTATATTATGCATATCCTAAAGATCCGAATTCAAATACAGGTAATTTTTTTCAAACATCAACCCTCATAGGATTATATATAGAAAATTGGTATGAAAATATATTCTACGCTTACGAAGTTGCGGGTAAATAGCTAGTCTTACTATAATATGTACTATTTTGGAAATACTTTCTCAAATGTTCTGAATTTTATTGAAGGATGACAATAGTCAAAATGGTTGTAACTCGTAAGAGATATATTATTAATTATGTATAAGTACTTAGATAAATGTAGACCTAAATGACTGTCATAATGTACTAACAACTACCCTAAAATTGTTGACTATATCTCTATCAATCCAATTTTCGTGGAAAGTTTTTATTTAGGTAGTTTAGATTTTTCGGTTTGCTTCAGTTGGGATGGAGATACACATTACACCAATGTAGAAGAGTCAGTATTTTAAACGATTGACTTTAAGAAAAAAATAGTTTCAAAAACCTTACCATAATTTTTCCTCCAATACTATTATTTCAATAGTTCAGTAAACAGGACTGACGTGCAATCAATACACTGAAGTTCTGTGACTAAAAGACATTATGAAAAAAATCTTTGATGTCATTTTGTGAATTAGTGCACTAGCTGCTACTGTTGTGTGGACATAAAAGCAAACGGAGAAAGAGCGCATAGCTGAACTAGCGAAGAAAGTGAATTTTTATTTTATTTTTATGGTATTGGAATACAAACAAGCAAACGGATTTCCTGATGATAAAACATTAAAGGGGTAATGGTGCGTTGCCAACCTAGGGCTGGGATGTTAGCTACCTTATCCTCCTAACTAAAAAACGTCAACGGCAAGCACTGACGTTAAGGCTGCAGGAAAAGCTAAGGCGATGGTACCAATCCGGGGTAGTAGCTGCGGGACTCTACCACAATGTCAGATGTCACGGTGCTAGTAACGATAAGCCTAAACTCGCCTTTTACGAGCTGTCTGACAGGAAGGCGGATGGCCTATTCTCCAAAAGAACCCGGACCAATACGGAAAAAAAATGAACAGAATATAATATCCATCCGCGATATCCACTTTTTCGCGTTTATTTACTTGGTCTGTACCCAGCAAGTCACAGTACGCAGTGTCATAGGTCGACCTCGTAAATCGCGACTTCTAATAAAATGATTTTATTTTCATACACGTTTAATTATACCACAATGATCTAAATAAATGTTAAGATATTTTATCTTTTTGTTATAATATGTTTTATTGGCTTCATTAAAATGATAAACATTTTATTTGATTATATAAATAAGTGGGCTATACAAACATGTGAAGACGTCACTAATTTTTTTATGAGATAATACAGAGACCAGCCATACGACACTACATATGAAAGAAAATACCGTATCCTATAGACACCATAGTAACATATACGTTGCTCTCATGTGGCCGAAATGTTATGCCTATTATTCAGTCTACCAGCTACCTTTTCCTCCGGGTGGAAACATGACACTGCTATTATGGCGTTTTCAATATGTTTAATATGTTTAAAATAGGTGTGACCGTGGGTCTCTACCCGGTGGCACAGCGCTAGACCACATATAATAGCCTATTTTAACAAATACCGACCTACCACATCAATAAATAAAACATTAAATATAACATCGATCAAGTTTTTTGTAACTTCGACCACCACAGTTGTACAACTATATCCCAAACATGTACCTATTACAGTTGTATTAGTATTTGTTGTATGCCACATATATATTACTAGCTGACCCGGCAGACGTTGTTCTGCTATATTTTTAATGAGATTTCAGTAAAAAAAAATCGGGTGAGTAACCCTCATCACTTAGGGCTATGAAAAATAGATGTTGGCCGATTCTCAGACCTACTCAATATGTTCACAAAATTTCATGAGAATCGGTCTAGCCGTTTTGGAGAAGTACGGGAACGAACATTGTGACACGAGAATTTTATATATAAGATTAACTTTGTGTTTCAATAAAAAATAAGACGTCTTATACTTAGCTTAGCAATAAATACTTTTAATGGTTAGTTATTCATTTTTATAATATGTTAGCTGTTTCGGCATTGACCGTTTGCCATTTTAGTATTTTTCTTACAAGTTTTTAGAATATAGGTATTAATTTGGGATAGAAAATATTTAATTTGGGATAAAAAATATTTAATTTGGGATAAAAAATATTCTTTGTTGACATTTGTTAATAGCTAGATGCTGGACGCGTATTTGTTTTTATGTCAAAAGACAGCGAACAAGCACGGGGCTCCCCTGATGGTAAGAGTTAACCGCAACTTATAAACATCATAGACGTTACTGGTGCGTCGCTATCCTCTGGCCAGGGTGTTATACCAATTGTGCAAGTTTGACATTAACTTTGACATTGCCATTATGACGGCAATAGGTAAGGCGGTGAATCCCTATCCGGGTAAGTTGACCTGCACAGCACTCTGCCACCAGTGGTCTTTTTTATGTGATAAGATAGCGAACAAGTATACGGCTCTTCTGATGGTTGTATATTATATTATACACACACAGCATTATATGCCGATGTGTACATAGCAGATAACGAGGCCTAATTTATGTGCGTGTCATGTTAGGGCAGTATTAAAGTAGCTCTGAAAACTAACGTGTGTTTTATTAACTGCTTAAATATATATCAGATACCCGTAGCTTATAAACACCATAGATGTTGTAGGTGCCTCGCTATCTAGTGGTCGAGTTGTTAGGCCAATTGTGCAAGTTTTGTTGGTTATGACCCGTTTCGTCTTTTCCCGCCTCCTACGAGTTGGCAGCAGGACAGTAGATAGTCTATTCTAGATAGAGGAATGTGACCAACACGGGGATTGTATAAAAGTAATGTAGCATTTCCGTTTAAATATTTAAAAAACGTAGCCTATATCACTCACTCGCTAGCTTCCGATCTCCAGGCACAAAAAATATATCATGATATCGCTCGATTGTGATTTCAAAGAAGGACAAATACACACACACTCACACTTTTGTCTGTCATTAAGCCCCCACATTTTAGTTGTTGGGATAAAAAATATCTTACTCCCATGATACTTTTTACTCTTTTATCCCAGACACACATAAATTAGGTATATATCATAAAATCGTTCACGTTGCGACGTGAAAAAAGGACGGATTCGACGTAATAGTATGTTGCTCGTAGCAATTTTTATATTTGTTTTTATATAATAATTTTATTATTAGTACAAAGAATGGTCTAATGCTATGAGAAATAACTTCGAAAAAATTTACCGGTGCAATGATAAATTTAAAATAGCTCACGACAAAACCTACCCATAAGATAGCTAAAAACCATATCGTATATATATACTATAAAAAAACGGATCGATATCGGTCCATCTATTCAAAAATTATGATGCCAGATACACAAACACACACACACGTCAAACTTATATAACACCTCTCGTTTTCCGTCGGGTGTTGAGAAATAGTCTCTCTGTAAGATCGACAAACATACACACTTTCGCATTGACAATATTAGTATGGATTGGAAAAAAAATATGAAACTTGTGTGGGCTGATAAGGCGCTGCACCGGGTGCATTGTACTCGACGAATGATGCATTCATATGTCTACGAGTGAAAGAAGGTCATTGGCTGTGCCGTTGTTTGCACGTTACATAACTTGGGTTTGTTTAAGATTAGCCTGTTTGTCTCAAGTTAATAACGCAGTGGACCACTGCAAATAACACAATGTCGCTATTAATATCCTAGTAGGAGGGGAGGCCATGGTGGTAAGCGTCTAGTTACTCCAGCATCATGGTGACTTTGGAATTTTTTATTAGATGGTGGTGCGTAAATAAATTGTTACGTTTATATTTTTAGCGGTACGTGAAGCTTCTTAAAGCTGAAAGAACAACTACTTGATCATTCGGGAGTGCATCAGATATGGTGTAATTATCCTGTCTTAGGTGGCGTAAATATTTAATAAGACAGGTCCACTTAATGGCTTATAGGGGTCTCTCTGCTCTAAAAATAAGTTTTTATCTATCTGGGTCGTAAATTTGATCCAAATTTAATAATAACCTGAATATGGCAACAATTTTTCCTCCAAGGTTATCTTTGTTGGAAGGCGTGTGTACAACTGTTTTCAATGTCTTCAATGAACATATCTAGATGATTTGTTTTTTTCAAGTTTCTGTCCCTTTCAATTTTCTATGTCATGTTTAAAGCCTCAAAAAATTTAAACGTGCACTAATAGACCCACCGTACTTTAATCTGCCACGGTTGAGTATTCAAGTCAAAAAAAAAATAGTCAGACTACCCTACTCGTAAGTCTCCATATAAGCATTGTTAAGTATTAAGTATCTTCACGCCCATATCCCCGAAGTGGTAGGCAGAGGCACAAACAAGGCACCCACTACTAGCCGAAGACACTAAGTCCCACAATGTGATAGGTGGCAAGCCTATCGCCAACCGGGCACATACCCAATCACGAGCAACATTTTTTTTTTATTAGAAAATTTGAAAAACCAAATTTTCTTCTTTTTCTTGTTAAGTATTAAGATGTTTAATCATGGTACAAGGCATCTCCCATCATAACCTGACGTGTCTGAGTAACTGCGAAATTTCCCTCTTGAGCTCCCCTATCATAGTGATAGTCTACGTAATCTGAATAGCTTACACATTTCTGTGTGTATATATGTTCATAGCTAGGTTCACAAGTAGATGAACACAATACATCACCCACTCTTTATTCTAGTGGTTGAATTGGCGTTTATGTAGTAAATGGCAGGTTCAATTCTTTAGTCAAACCCTTAGTCAGGTAACTTAAATAGTACCCCGGTAAGAGGTACACCTCTGCCTGCCTCTTCACGAATGTGGTATGAAGATACTGATATAAATTCCTTATGTCTCCACATTTTAATTGCCTGATGCTACAACATTGTACACCAAAACATTTTAACATGCTTGCCTTATTGATTTTTACCTTAGTGCTTAACTCTATCGTGTTTTTTGTTTGAATGGTATGTGTAGTAAGTAGATTTCTGTCGCCTCTGTGGTCTAGTTGTTCTGTGTTGGTTTTCAGGTTCGATTCCCGGGTCGGACAACAAAAAGTTAATGTGATTTTTCAATTTTCTAATTGAAACAACGTTGATCGGGATGTGTGCCTGGTTGGCAATAGGTTTGGCACCTATCACATTGGGATCTCCGAAGAACGCAAAGCTGTCACCCTTAAAACTGCCCACAGGCTCATCCACTCAGAAGGCCCAATCTTCTAGTGGCAGCACATTGACGACAGCAGAATGGGGTCACACCATGCTATGCTGCCTCACATCCCGTGCTGCTTTTTCATCAAATTTATCCCCCGATCAGTTGACTTACAGCCCTAACCCCCTTTTCGTTTCCTCTTAGGATAGGCAGAGGATACCGTAGCCCTATTCGTCACTCGGCAATCAGGGCCTTGTCTTGGGTGCACCCTGGTTGTACCCCTGCTAACCATTTCGGGGATACAGGCGTGAAGATAATTTTTAGAGTTCTGTTTAAGACCAAATATCTGAGCTATAAGACAGTGATTCTAGATTTGTAGTGATGGATTAAGAGTGTACGTTACCATTAGGAGACCAGTTTGTTACCTAATACCATAAAATACTCCATATCTTGAAAAGCACTCAACAAATGTAAGAAAGGTCATTGGGTTATCCCTACGTGAGAATTATATGTTATTTTAAACGATAAACAAACTTTGTTATGAATATTGCACATATAATTTACAGTAATTTCAAATATACAATGTTTTAGTTGCCATAGGCTCGATTCTCGGAAAGCAACGTCCTTGTCGTAATCTCGACTTGGAGTATGACTCAGTTGCACGAGCTGCTCAGTTTCTATTCCGTTTTAAAGTGATTTCTATCGAAATATAAATAAAAATATCTGGGGCGCCGAATATTAATAATATCTTTTTGAATAATAATTTGAATGATGGATTTTTAAAGTATTGCAGTCAGATGAAAGATTCCAAAGACGATTTTCCCGGGTTGCTACCATTGCTTATTGGTGTCGTTATTTTTGTTGATTAGGCACCAGAAATCAAAAGTAATTATAATATTATCTGTAAGACTTTTTAGCTAGATACCTTTTGCATCTTTGTTTTTTTTATTCTATGACATCAGACATCGAACAAGCATACTTCACTCCCGGTGGTAAGAGACAAACGTGGCCTATATACACTATAGATGTTGTAGGTGTGTTGTTGTCATGTGGCCAAGGTGCTAGGCCCATTGTGCAAATCTGTCGCTACCTAACTTTCTGGACACGAAAATGATACTATTATTATGGCGGCAGGAATATATATTGGGTAAAATTGAATAAATCGACAAAAGGAATGTAAAGGTTCAGGACACGTTACTTTATATATCGATTTTGCTCATTATTTTATTGTATTAGTCACTCTTAGGAGAAGGTTTATATGACAAGAAAAACTGGGAAAATTAATAGAAACATACACATACACACACATATCTCCACGCCAAATCCCTTACGGGGTAGGCAGAGGGTATCGAGTGCCAGACCTCACGAAGGGAAACATAGTTTTTATTAATGTTACGCGTAACGAAATTCGTAGGGTCGGCTAGTATAAATATATAAACGAAGTTGTAGAAGACGCCGAGCTATAACCCTACACGTACATTGCGGACAATGTTAATAAGGTCATTGGGAAGCAGGTCCACAACAGAGGTGCGCCAATCGCTTCACATAAATCACGTAGAGTTTACTCTCTGACGTTACAGTACTAATAGGCTGTGCGTGCCGCTGTTCAGAACCGACTATTAATAAATTTCGCAATATGTTGGGAAATAGGTACAGATCTGTTTTATACTCTTTCTTAAAATCAGGTACCATAAATCTTTTTATGTTGCTGGCATGCATATTTTATACAGCTAATTCCTACCGCCTATGTCTTAAAGCAACATTGTATTCAAATTTGGTCACTATACCTTGAATTTGATATTGTCTTTTACAACGACTTCAAAACTGGAGGTTCTGTATTCGACACATGGAAATAATACTGCTTTAAGCGTTCATGATAGCTTCGTGTATTTAACGAAAGGACATCCGAATAATTATACTAGCTGCTACCTGCGGCTTCACCCGCGTTTTCACAGAAACCCGGTGTGCGATCGGGATTAAAAATAGCCCATATGTTAATCCAGGTCACAATCTATATGTCTTCCAAATTTCAGACAAATCCGTTCAGCCATTCGAGGGTGAAAGAGTAACAAACATCCATTCATACATACTTACAAACTTTCGCATTTATAATATTAATAGGATTTAACTTAAAAAAAGGTTACTCACTTGTGTCCCAGCTCATGTGTGATAGTGTGGGCTAACATGATGCCGTTGTCCTCGTTGACGGAGCAGCTGCGATCGGGTTTGCACATGCCGGCCACATGCGCGACACCCAGGGTGCTGTAACCAAACAACCGATTTAGACCTTCATATTCATTTTTAGTGCCATTTCTTTATATGTATATAAAAATCCAGAACAAGAAAAGTAATTCTTTAAAATCAACGAATCAAGCGGTTAGCATTGGCTAACTTTGATCATGTGGAATATTATATTATGATTTACTTAGTCATATAATTCTCACATAGTAATGAAACCTATAATCCTTTGCAGCCCAATCTAATATTTTACTTATATACATAGATTTTATCGACGAGATTAGTTAATTTCAATACTAGTTTGGAATAAAAGTCGTAATTTAAGCTAACATGATATGTCGATTAAGGCAGCGGTTCCCAATTAGATTTTGCAGTGGACCTCCTTAAGCAAGAGCTAAAAATTTCGTAATTGTAAATTTATCGATTTTTATCATTACTAAAGTCAATGTTAAGCTTTGTCTGTCTCTTACATTTTTTACGACTAAAAAAATATAGTAGCTAGTAGTAATAGTATCTTTACGCCCATATCCCTGAAGAGGTAGGTAGAGGCACAACCAGGTCACCCACGTTTAGCCGAAGATATTAAATCCAATAGTGAGATAGGTGGCAAGCCTATCGCCAACCATATCGAATCCCGGGCTACATTATTTTTATAAACATAAAAAAATTGAGAGGTGTCAAGGGACTCCCGGATGGAACGATGTTTTCTCCCTCTCTCCCCCCCCTCTCTCTCTATCAGTCTCTATATGTCTCTCTATACATATATCAGACGGAGAAACATACGCACGCCGCACAGCTTACAAGCAAGAGCAGCGTCGCAGCTTAGTAATGGCAAAAAGTGTCGCGACAACTTTTCGTAAGAATTTTTTCCGTCTAGCCCCCGGTCACAACGCGAAATAAGGAACTTCGATCCAATAAGAAAAGAAAATGCACAAATTTCTCTACCGATTTATACTTTTAAACTGGCAACCCTTTTCGTGTATGTTTAATGTTACGGGGAAGCCCTCAAATACGGACGTAAGTAGGCACCGTCGATGCTTCAAAATAGCACCCGAACTTCGTAGACACAAACACTCGAAAAAGAAGGAGATAATAACTGGATAAGCATTAAATCAGAATTTTAATTGTAGAACTCAAATTTTAAATATTAATTATAAATTTTTGAGACTTTGTATACCCCCAGGGGTAACATCGCTAATTGAGAGCCACTGGAGTAATAAATTGTTAATCTCATTCCGACACTAGACGTTAGCTTGAGAAACAAAATAAACTTTTACTTTGTTAATTTATAGCTCTATTTTAATAGCCTTCGATTTTTACTGATACTGTGAAAGTTTAACGAACTAGTTTTAATCCTACGATTCAACCCACGCAAGATTAATTATCCATATTTAAATAGACGAAGACAAATTAATCTCAATTTCAATTTCTATTTCACACCATTTCATTTTTCTAATATAAACAACGTTGCCTGAGGCTGGATAAGTACGACCCGGTTCACGACAGATTTGCCGCCTATCACTTGGTGAAACTAAAGTATCTTCGGCTAATCGTGGGTGCTCCTATACCTCTGCAAACACCTTCAAGAATATTTGGTTTAACAATTGGATAAATTAACTGGCTTTTTGTAGTATTAAAGAGCACAATATTAATAACTTTTTATTAATATTATGCTTATGATCGAATTTCGTAGACGAACATTACTTGTAAAAACTTTGAAATCAAAAATTTCGTACTAAAGAGACAAAAGTCGGCATGGAAGTAAGCACACCGCAACTAAGACTAGGAGGAAGATGGTTTGCTATTACCTCTAAGTATTCCAACCTTCTAAACATCAGTCTTCTCATAATTGTCTACCAATTTGGAGTCCTTAAACTACCACAAGAGGTCCTACTACTCTTAGCAGTTAGGACCTACATCAGGAAATCCTTGTTTATTTGCCTCCCACATAAAAATTATAAGTTTATGCAATTGAATTGTTTCCATCCTTGGTACTTGGTGAAACTCCATTACGTATTTTTTAATAAAAACGAACGTTTTTGGTTGTCCAAACCCATTGACTAATACTTTTTTACATGATTTATTAAAAAAAAGAAAAGTATAGAGTAGGTAGAGGCACAACCAGGGCACCCACGATTAGCCGAAGACACTAAGTCCCACAATGTGATAGGTAGTAAGTCTATAGCCAACCGGGCACATATCCAATCACGGGCAACGGTATTTTTTTTAGAAAACTGAAAATACATATTTTCTAATTTTTGTTGCCCGACTCGAAGATCGAACCCGGGACCTCAAGAAGTCAAGTCCAACACCGGAATACTAGACCAAAGAGGCGACAATAATCTGTTTCAAAATATATAAAATGAAAAAGTGCAAGTCTGTTCATATATTAAAAATAGATTATAAGCTTGTTTAATTAATATAGTGCAGTAATAAGTTACAGAGCGACAGGTGTAGTAAACCTTAATAACATATTAATTACAGATCACGGTGAGTTGCGCGGCAGGAACGGTGTGTGAATAATTGTCTACAGTTAGGTACGTTTTACATTCGAAATTACTATTTATATTAATTTTCCTGCAACTAGAACGCGTATTAAATAAATATTAGTCATTAGCTGAGCCGACATTGTCCTATACCACAATCCCTGTGACGTCATTTGTCATTTTAATTTTTTATTCATTTATCATTAATTTTATGTTGATAAAAGATCGGTTTGATTTCTTTTAATTTTCCTACTACGAACGCCTATTAAATAACACATCTAGTTTACACATCTAGCGGTCCGCCGCCGTTGGACTTAACTTTTTCAATTTTCTATAAAAAGAAAAAATTTGGTTGGCGACAGGCTTGCCACCTATCACATTGTGGCACTTAGTGTCTTAGACTATTTTGGTGGTCTGGTTGTGGCTCTGTATAGCTCTTCGTAGATATGGGCGTAAAGTTACGTTATTATGATGATAATATCAAAACGTTAGAGCGGTCAGTCAAATAAAAGTCCTTATATATGAGTTTACGGCGCTATATTGCTACGGCAGCTCCGTAAATTATTTGTGTGAAAACTTTGAGGTCATCCTTCGATGACCTCAAAATCATTCGACGAGGTCCTACGTATGCAAAAGTGTAACCACCAGTACCAGTAAGATCATGATACAATTAATATGGGAATCTCGGAATCATGACCTCTTGCCTAAAAAAAAACTATAGGTTTGTTATTGGCCGAGTAATCGCGTAACGAATAAAACATATACAGTCGTATTGAGAACCTCCTCTTTTTTAGAGTCAGTTAAAAAGTCAGCACAGCTGATAGAACCTGACGCTAATATCTAAGCGTCAGCCCTATAAGTAAAATCTACTACATTGTTCTTAATTCAAAATATATAAAACATTTATGTTCACGACAGTACGTGTCGCCAAAATTAAAACGTTAGACCGGTCAGTCAGATGTGATTCGTGAATAGATATGTGGCTATCCTTCGGACGAGCCTCCAGTCACTTTAATTTAGTTGCGTCATTAAAGTAATACTTCAAGCGCGGCGTACTTTGCTGAGCAGATTAATTCAACGTCTTTGCAATTTATAGTTCCAATTAAAATAGTATTGTGCGCTTCAAAGTAATTTTAAACTTGATTATGGTGTTCATTTTATTATTTTTCATCTAATTAATTTAAAAAGTACTAGTACAATTTATTTGTTTTTAAAAATGACTTGCTCGGAAACATGATATGGCACCGCAGGGGTCGTCAATTATTATTTAGGGCCCATTTTTAATTTTTATATTGTATAACGTATGCATGCCATTATAATAAAAATGTTTTAAAAAACCGTGCATTAATAAAAGTAAGTGGTCTCTGTGGTCTAGCGGTTCAGTTGTTGGAGTTGACTGCATGAGGTCCCGCGTTCGTATCTCGGGTCGGGCAAAAAAGTAAATTGGGTTTTTCCAATTTTCTAATAAAAAAAAATGGTGCTCGGGATAGGATATGTGCCCGGTCGGCGATATGCTTGCCACCTATCACATTGTGAGACTTAGTATCTTCGGCTAGTCGTGGGTACCCTGGTTGTGCCTCTGCCTACCCCTTCGGGGATATGGGCGTGAGGACACTTTTTTGTAAGTTTAAACAAAACATGTTAGTGTATTTTATTTACATCTTTTTTTTTAAATAACACCAAAACACTTTTGTTTAAACTTATTACCACATCATATAAATATTGTGGTTATAGATTTATTATTTACATATTATGCTTTACGAGTTGGTATGGCTGGAAAAAATCTGCTGCTAAAAGAGAGAGATAAGCTCAACTCTTTTACCATGAAATAAAAATACATTTTATATTTTTTTACCCGACCGGACCAATCGAACTCGAACCAGGGACCTCAAGAAGTCAAGCTTGACGCCGGACCACTAGAATAAAATCGCGACTATCCCCTATAAATATCCAAAAATCGTGAGCGAGGACATAAATTTAAAAATAGTGCATTTATAATTTAAATGCAATAAAACTGCAAAAAACCGACTCCAAATTTGAAACATATGTGGTTTTCTTATGAATCTTAAATAGACATGGACCAAATTATAATGGGACCACCGCGAGAGTATAGGCTTTCAATTAAAAAAACAATTTTGAAAATCCGTCCACAAACACCGGAATAATCGAGTAACATACATACAAAAAAAAAACATACAGGCGAATTGCGAACCTCCTCCCTTTTTCGTCGGTTGAAAACTAAAACAGTAGTTCACTGGACAAGTGTAAGCGAGCTTTTATGTGGTTTGTGGAGAGCGGTCGGCGCAGACAGGGCCAGGAATAAGTGGCTAATTATAAACCCGAGCTCTGACTCATGCGGAAGCCGATGAAACGCTCTATAAATTCCTAGTGATAAATTGCATACTAGTGTAAACAAAGCACCCTAGAACTGAAATTCATGAACATTTTTTTATTTTTCTTTAATGTTATTAATTTTTATGATATAGGAAGGCGAACAAGTAGTATTCTTATTAGTAAGAAAATACACACTAGCTATAATAATATGTATTTTGTATGTGTGTACATTTTTATGTAACGTTCGGAAGTACCTTCACGCCCATATTCTTGAAGAAATACGTAGAGGTAGAATCAGGTCCCTTATGATTAGCCGAATGACATTTATTCCCACAGTAGGTTGTGTATATGTTTAAAAACTTTATCACCACTTGGGGCTGTCTAATTAATTTTTTTTTTAGAAAAAATAAAATATTTTTTATGTTAACGGACCCATTAATGGAAATCAAGTCATGATCGACATGTCGAGTTTTTAACTCAATACGGTATAAATGGGGCTTAGGTTCTATTCTAACCTAGATTCTAGATAAGTGATGTGTGATAAGTATATAAACGCATTTATATATTTATTTTTATTGTATGTTGAAAATAAATGTTGTTTAGT
>NJDC01002620.1:105113-141702 GCA_002245475.1 Calephelis virginiensis
GGGAAATCGTATTTTTTTGACGGGTTAAAAAAGTTGGAGCATCGCTGGTCCAAGTGTATTGAATTGAAAGGAGACTATGTTGAAAAATAAATCTTTACTTTCTCAAAATTTTCTTTATTTTTTCTTAGGCTAAAAATTTATTGAATGGCCCTCGTATATACTAGCTGACCCGGTTGACGTTGTTCTGTTGTATTTTTAATGTGATTTTAATAAAAAAATGGGGTGAGTCACCCTTATCATTTAGAAGTATGAAAAATAGATGTTAGCCGATTCTCAGACCTACTCAATATGCTCACAAAATTTCATGAGAATCGGTTGAGCCGTTTCGGAGGAGTACGAAAACGAACATTGTGACACGAGAATAATTAAAAATGTTAATACGAACTCATAATACGCGACGATTTAAGTTCAAATAAAATCATAAATTTCTCATTGAAATCGCTCTATTAGTAAAGATGATATAATGACATAGTAACACACACAGACACGTCAAAAACCCTTTTTCCGTCACGAGTCTAAAAAGGTTAATAATATACACTTATCAAAAAAAGATTGTTTCTTGTTTTCATAAATAAATTTAGTTTATAAACATCACTCACGATTACTACGTAACATAACCATGAAATTTAATCTTTACTTAATAAATGTAAATACAAGCATTATTGTTCTTGTAGACATAAATTGGCAAATGCAATTATCGAAGGAGTTCAGTTGGATGAGTGTTGTTTGTATGAATTCAACAACAATGCCCATTGTTTTGTTGAAGGTTTGAAAGCTTTTATCATTATCTGATATACAATAAGATCGAAATTATAATTTCGTTTCTGTTTAAATTACACCCATCGCCGCCTATACCGTAATAAGTATAAATAGCAAATATCTTCATGACCGTATTCCCAAATAGATTGGTAGAGGTACAACCAGGGTATAAATAAATAAAAAATAAATATTCCTGGACAAGTTACACAAATTGAATCTAACCCCAAAGTAAGCAAATTATATGCTTGTGTTATGGGTGTTAGTCAACGATTCTAGTACATAGACATACTTAAATAGATACCAGGATAAATTTAATAAACATCTAAATGTTCATCACACAAATGCCTGCCCCCGTCGGGAATCGAACCCGAGCCTCGCGGATGATCGGTGTAGTTAGGCGTGTACGCTAGCCACTCGACCAACGAGGCGGTCACTACTGTTTAAATTATGAGCTTCCGCATTACACTGTTTACTATTTTTATGCTTTATACTTTTATTTTTAAATTGGCTGACCTAATCTAAATTTAATCGAAATGATTAATTATGTGATAAGTTGCTATCTTTAAAATACATTCGGATTTCCGAAGCTTGACGAATATAGCCGAAACACATAATTTTAATAGTGCTACTATACCTACGATCGGCTAAAGTGATAGGTGGCAAACTACCTACTCGGCCCCACAATGTGAGAGATGGCAAACCTATCACCAATCGACCACTAATAAAATCCCGAGCGCCATTGTTTTTCATTCGATAATTGAAAAATCACGTTATGTGTTGCCCGTAATGGGATTCGAAACTGAGTCCTTATGTAGTTTATGCCAACGTTAGCCTCCTAGCCCACAGAGGGGATTGCAGGTATAATATAGCTCAGAAAAATGGATTGGTCTCTTCATAATCCAAGTTGTGAATTTTTGACAAACACAAATTATAGGAAGGCAAAGCCGATGGAATTTCTGATGACGATGATACAAAAATTGTGCCTTTTATAGACGCACAAGGCTTTAAAGGTGCTTCCATCCGGAAGTAGTAGTCTAACGCGTAACACGACCAAAACACTGACGTTATGGCGATTCATGTTTTTATGTAAGGGTTGAACGAATATACACACAGCTTTCCTGATGATAAGAGATAACTGTGTCCTAGAGGCATGTTAAATGTTTGTATGCCTGTTACTTGATCGCCAAAACTAAAAGACCTATTTAATCTATCACCTGATGGAAAAAGGTTTTAATTAATATCTCAGTTGTGTGTCATAAAAAATCGCCTCAGCAAGTAGAGAATGTACGCCGCTTAAATGAAGCTAATCACCCAGTATATCACGACATTAAAAACTGAACTTTTTTGTTGATAATAAAAAACTGTAAATCCGATTTTTTTAATGAAATGTTCTAAAAGTGATTGTAGGTTTTGAATAAAAAGTTTGTCTATTCGACTATAAATAAAGATCTGTTTAAAAATCCAATTTCTCTCATTTCATATCAAGATTAAGTTTTTGTAAATATTTTTATGTGTATTTTATTGCCAATAAATTGGACGCCGGTGTTAAAATGTTGGTCAGTGTAAACAGAGGTGAGATAAGTGGGCGAAGCGACAGCAGAGACGGCTTGGCGTCGCCGCGAACCGCTCTCTTTACTTATAAAAACGTGAAAGAGCTTTGTCTGTATGTTGAAAATATTATTCAAAGTAATTGATACTTTATTTTACCTCGTTTATGTGGTCTAGCAGTTCGCTGTTGGACTTCAGGAGGTCCCGGGTTTGATCCCCGAGTCGGGTAACAAAAAAAGTGTTTTCTCAATTTTCTAATAAAAACTTTGCCCCGAATAGGCTTGACACCTTATTATGTGACTTAAGGTCTTTTCTTCCTCGGAACCATGACGTGTAGATACTTTTTTTATTTTTTTGTTTGTATTTATTGAAAACTAGCTAACACGACAGACTTTTTTTTGTCATAACTATGAATATTGAATTAAAATAAACTAACTTTATTTTCATAAAAGCCTTCTCTGATACTTATTAATAGATCAAAAAAATATTCTGAGAAATTGGTCCATCAGTTTACCTATGAGCAAGGGAAATATGGATTCGCTTTTATACAATAGTCAATGTGTACGTTTTCACAATAAGCTTCCCGAGAACATTAAAGGCATTAAAGGACAAATAAATTTAAAAGTATCTTCACGCCCATATCCCCGAAGAGGTAGGCAGAGGTACAACCAAGGCACCCACGACTAGCCGAAGACACTAAGTCCCACAATGTGATAGGTGGCAAGCCTATCGCCAACCGGGCACATTTCCAATCCCGACCAACATTTTTTTTTATTAGAAAATTGGAAAAATCCCATTTTCTTTTTTGTTGGCCGACCCGGGATTCGAACCCGGGAAAATTAAATTTAAAAAATGGGTTACATCTAGATTATGTTAAAAGGTTAATATAAGATTGCAAAATATCTGCCTGATAATAATGCTAAAGATTGTTTGCTTCTCCTAATAATAGCTATGAAGTATGGTGTGATATTTGTAACTATATAAAAAAAGTACAGTCACGCTCATATCCCCGAAGAGGTTAGCACAGGCACAACCAGAGCAGCCACAATCAGCCGAAGACACTAAGTTCCACAATGCCTATCGTCAACCAGGCACGTATCCAATCCCAAGCAACATTTTTTTTATTAGAATACTACATTTTATTTTTGTTGCCCAACTTCGGAATCGAACCCGAGATCTCATGAAGTCAAATCTAACACCTAGGCCGTTAGACTACAGAGACGAAGTATTTAGGCTTTACTATTTTATTTATATATACTACATTGAGGATAAGTTTTACTAACATTAGTCAACTAAAAGTTAAGATATTTTCGACGAAAGAAAATGTGTCTGTGTGGGCATAATTTTTCGCAGAGCGTTCAGAAAAGAGAACTTCAAGCGTGAAATCTTTATACCGGTCAGCGAAATAAAAATCATGAGAAACGCAATATGGAATTCCGCGACAGCATACAGTGTTTTTTTGTGGAGCAATGGAGAGGTCAATGAACGTAACAGAAATGTAACGCCAAATTTATCTCATATGTCGATAAAAAGTTTCATTTAAAAAATCGCAACCTTTTATATGTAAGCAAAACCGAGGGGATAAGCTAGATTATAAAAATTTAAATAGACCTATCGTTTTATAAACCCATACAAAATTACATAAGCATTAAAAAGCAAAAGTTTATACGGAGTCATTAATTATGCATTCTGAGCTTTTCGTTCACGTCACAAGATCCCACCATATATGGAAATGCTAATTTAACGTTAGCTTAATGGACGCGTTGGTAAAATCGATGACATATTTTTTGTACTTATACATAATGCATGGAACCGTTTGTGGAACTGCCGAAAGACTTGGCACCGTTAAAACACTCATTGTCTTCCAATTGCTGCGTTCCAAGAACATTCAACATCTCGTTTGTACCGTTTACCGAATGTATTGAACTTCCTTATTACATTAATTACACATTTTCAAAATAATCCGCCTCTGGAAATGATTCTGCGATAATTTATACGAACGGTTTATTACAACAAGTTTTATTAAGATTGAAATCGATTTAATTTATAAATGCCTTTAAACAAAAAAAAAATTTAAGTCTATTAACGACCTCTTGTAAACCTACAGGTATCACCGACCCATTTGACTACTTTATTTTGGAAAGATTTAAGATATTTAGACCTAGTGATAACCTTTCCCTCCAAGTACCCTCTCGTAGTACTAAATATTGTAGCCGATTTTTTTACCTCGCTATCCGTAAATCTTTGGAACTCGCTCCCTGTAGATGTCAAGAAAGTCCTAATTGGTGGTGATTTGGTGTTCACAAACTAAACTTATTTAGATGCATGCTATCTTTTTCAAATGAAACAGAAACAAAAGAGATGTAACATTTAAGAGATGTCAGATTAGTCCGGACATGTCAAATTGTGAAGTTTTCAATCAACGTTTTCCGAGTGATTGATTAAACATCTGTACAAATGTCGTGTACAGACTAATCTAACAGTACCAAAAGTGTTTTGTCTCTTTCTATTGCTTTCGTTAGAAGAAGATAACGATAACTTAAAATTAGTTTATGAGTGCGCAACAAAATTACCCCCAATACCAAAATCTTTTAATGTATGGTTAAACGTCACTTTCTACGTTTAATGTGACTCGGTTAAAGTTAATCTGATTGTTTTTTACTTTGTTTTAAATAATTTAATTCCAATTGATAGGTTCTGTATGCATTATATTTCTTTTTGACGTGACAACGTCTTATAATTCGATGGAACCGGTTGCACGCACCAAAAAACATCACTCATGCGGCGTTACCTCTCTCTGAGGTATACCATTTAAGGCTTGAAGTGCATGTGAGACCACGGAATGAAAGACAAATAGGAACAATCGGCCCCCGTTCTTATGACGTTGTCACGTTCAACTATCGTTAGTAAACCGACTTTTCAGACAACCGCTTTTTTGTATATTAAGACCTCGATCGTGCAACATTTCTTTGATTATAACTCCTTAGCATAAGGGTGCCTGGAAGAGATTGCTGTTTTGGCGGTAACCTTTGTGTATCACTTTGTTTTTTTATATGCTTTGGTGCACAATAAAGGGTTATTTTATTCTATTCTATTCTAAGAAATAAAAGAAAATTTGTTAAATGAGTCGGTGATACCCGCATATTTTCGATATTAATTGTGAAAACACGTGTTGTTTACAATAAATATTCTAAATATTTCTATGGAAGACGAAAATAAATTGTTAATTGGGTCGGTGATGATCGGTGCAGATTTCGAAAGGTCGTTTATAGCTGCAGCTACCTCAGTCTGCAGTATAGGTTCTGCAGTAACTTTCTATGGCAGACCGAAATAAACATTTGTTACTTGGGTCGATGATATCTGCAGATTTACGTTAGGTCGTCAATAGCTGCAGTTACCTCAGTCTGCAGTGTAGGTTCTGCAGTAATTTTCTATAGCAGACCGAAATGAATATTTGTTAATTGGGTCGGTGATATCTGCAGATTTTCGATAGGTCGTTTATAGCTGCAGCTACCTCAGTCTGCATTAACTTTCTCTGGCAGACCGAAATTAATATTTGTTAATTGGGTCGGTGATATCTGTAGATTTTCGATAGGTCGTTAATAGCTGCAGTTACCTCATATGTGGGTGTCGTATGTGTGCAGTGTAGGTTCTGCAGTAACTTCCACCTCTCTTTAATTTGGCTAGGTTTTGATTAATATTACAAGGAGTTCCGATGAAGATCCTGGTTAATTTCTAGTTACACTAAAATATATTTTTTATTCATTCAAATATGGAATACACAGACGTTGACTACGTTTAGATCTAACAATATACAAACGTTGACTACGTTTAGGCCTAAAATTATACAAAGGTTGACTACGTGGAAACATTTTGAGATTTGTTTGATAATCATGAAGCGGATAAATACTCACGGACCATAGCACTTAATTCAATTTCAAAAAGTTGTATTCTGTTTCTCTATGTTTATCTATACCGCCTCGTTGGTCGAGTAGCTAGCGTACAAGCCTAACTACATCGATCAACTGCGAGGCTCGGGTTCGATTCCCGACGGGGGCAGGCATTTGTGTGATGAACATTTAGATGTCTGCATTTCCGGGTCTGGGTGTTTATTAAATTTATTCTGGTATCTATTTAAGTATTTATATGTATAAGTATAGTTGACTAACACCCATAACACAAGCAAATAATTTGCTTACTTTGGGGTTAGATTCAATTTGTGTCATTTGTCCTGGAATATTTATTTATTAATTTTAAGACGAAAATTGCACACTTATGACTGAAATAAGCTATAACATAATAATATTAGATACTAGCTGTCCATGCAAACTTCGTGTCACCCGTTCTGTTTGTATGGGGAAACTTAAAATGTTGTTTTTCCTAGTTTCCTCGCAGTTTTCCTTTTTTTATCTTTTGAACTTTCCCTGGACTTCCACAAATAATTCAAAATCAAAATTAGCCAAATCAGTATAGCGAGACCAACGAACAGCAAGTCATTTTTATATATAAGTTTTAAAAATTATAGCCCTGAATCGATTGGTTAATCAAAAAATTAAATTTACATTAGTGGAATAGAACGTTTCACTAATGCAGTTTTAATCATAAAGTTCAAGTGTATTTGGACATACGATAATATCACTTTCTCTTTCTTATGTTAGACAACTAATCCTCCAGAATGAAACATTTAATACGTAATACACGTAACGAAACGAGCACTAACACTAAGGCAGCATATGTATTAATCCGGGTGATCGGCTACTTATAGTTTTAAACTTACAACTTCGTGTATTATTAATATTTTTAATTATTTATACGGGATACTCACGATAACTTTTTATTTTATTTGTCGATATTTCGGCCTAGTTGCATGGGCAGTGGTCATGACGAAAAACATCGACAAATAAAAAAAATTCGTTGTGAGTTTCCCCGTAGAAAAAAATAAAAATGTTAATTGATCTGCTACTTACCTATTATTCGTTTAAAATTTAAGTTTGTTAGTTTAGGTTCCATACTCGCAGTTGTGTAAAACTTACGAAGGTTAATTTCAAAACTAATTAAGAAATTATATGTTGTGTGAATTCCATGGACACCAGGGTTGCCATATTCAAGATAAATTTGTTCACTAGAAGCTTGCAAATTCAGCCCGATTCGGAACATCAAAAATAAGCGAAACATTACGCAAAATGTTCTTATAAGGTGATAAACTGTATATAATTAAAGTCAGACAAGTTATTGACAGTGCAATCATTGCCTTATTTTAGGGAAGATTACATAAGATGCGTCTGGTTGCTGTCAGCTATCACTAAAACAAGTCTGGGGTAACATGAATGTTCGCTGATATTAACAAATTACGTTTAGAGTTTTAAATAGCTTTTGTATGGGAAACATTTGCAATTTAGTATAAATAATTGTCTAATTAAACCAAAATAAATTCTGTTGCTCATCCAATCGAAATGTTTATTTTGCTTCACGTTGGTTATGGTGGGCGTATGTTACAATGGGTTACGTGTTTGATAGCTAACCTTCTTAAATGCAATTATTTATTGATAGAACTCTTAGTTCTCTTCAAAGGGATATGACGACCCCATCGCCTGTTAGAAGAATGGTAATGTAAAAAATGTAAAAATTATGAGAGTACCATAACTGTTTGCTTGGATGGAAACTCACATCTTGCCTATTCCTGTCGTTAAAAGGATATATATTGAGACTCCGCACCGATAACATACAGAGTATTATGACATTTATTTTTTGCCATCAGGAAATACGTTTGCTTGTTTATGTTTCTATCAAAAAGTATCTTCACGGCCATATTCCTAAAGATATAGACAGAGGAACATTGTTTCAGGATAAAAACTATCCTATGTGTTAATCCAAGTTACCCTCTATGTGTACCAAATATGAAAATCGGTTCAGCAGTTTTTGCGTGAAGGAGTAACAAACAAACAGACAAACTTTCGCATTAATATAATTAATTAATAGGATTAGGATTGTGCGAATAAATGCATGTGCAGATTAGAAAGACTTAGAATGTCATTTATGATGAAGCTATGCAAAGCAAGAATGAATAGGGTTCTTCTAGCTGAATGTGGCTCCATCTAGTTTCTACCTAAGCTTTACATCGGGGGATTTCGAGTTTACACTGAGTAATACACCATAAAAAACCCCTTTCCTATCCAACTAGAATGTAAATATCGAATGTAGAGAAAGTTAATACATTGTACAAACTAATCAGATGCATGACTAAGTTTGTACACAGTTTTCGAAGGCGTGAAAAAGTAATGACGGGCTCTATTACATTCGCACATCCTTATCGCCCCTGGCTCTAATTCACCTTAAGACGTCGGCGGATAGAGTCAAAATATATTTTATGAAAATAATTACCCATGGCACATTCGCCAGGCAAAAAGTTTGTTACCAACGCGATGTAGATTTTCGAAAAATGTATAATCTTAAAAACGTCAAGTTCTTTGGAAATATATCGTGATAGAGACTGAAACTGTGGTATCTGATTGCGTTCTTTTACTAAAACATTCTAATTTATTAATTTTTAGAATACAGATAGGATTGGCAAAAATACAATTACAATTACATAGTCGCCAACCAATACGTATATCTAAGGCGGTTGGCACTTTCTGTAAATGTGAAAATTATGAGTTGAATTAGTTACGATTTTAGATTATTATTGACAATACCATTTTAGAATACTCTAGTACTGTGGAGTATACTGTGGTCTAGCGGTTCAGGTGTTTGACTTGAAAATTTGTTTTTTCCAATTTTATTATAAAAAAATGTTGCTCGGGATCAGGAATAGTGCCCGGTTAGCGATAGGCTTGCCACCTATCACATTATGGGACTTAGTGTCTTCGTTTAGTCGCGGGTGCCCTGGTTGTGCCTCTACTGTACTGTACTTTTTTTTAAATTTAAAACAAAATATACAACAGTAATTTAACTGTTTTAAGCATTTGTTATGACCTTACTCAACAAATTGCTTTCGTTAAGAATTTCACAATTCAAATCCATACTTATAAATACTTACGATACTTATCATAAATATTATTTATTGACTGAGACTTAGTGTTAGGCTTGCCTTAGTTGACTTAGTGCCTTTGTTTTACCTCTGCCTACTTCTTCGCGGATACGGGTGTAAATATGCTTTTTTAGTAGGTATAATAAATGTGAAAGTCTGCCTGTCTCTCTATCTGTCTGTTGCGCTTTCGCGACCTAACCGCTGAACCGATTTTGATGAAATGATGTGCATATAGTTAAAGATCCGTGTTCAAACATAGGCTATTTTTTTTCAAAATCTTCTTCCAAAAGACTATGGAGGTAGAAATTTCCTTGAAAATCAATTCTACGCTGAAGCTAAAAAGCTAGTACAATATAAACCTAGTTTAAGGATATTTTAAATCCGATAAACATAATTTGATGGAATTATATTTCAATTATAATACGATTTTAGAATTACGTTTACATAAGAGCAAACACGTCGCCGCTACCTTAAAGACGGGCTTTCATTACATTCGCACATCAATGTCCCTGACCTTAATATCCGTCTTAAGTGACCGGTGACCAAGATAAGCGTTGTCCGTACTAACACTGCCTACGAGTTGATACCTTCTGCCTACAGTTTAATGGCGTTTGGGCAACACTTTAACAGTTGTAGTGAGTGGGCAAACAATGCCACTACAATAAAATATTTACTCTTTACTGAGAACATGTTGCGTTAGCTGTGTGATTCAATGTGGGCCTTTTTGAATACACTGTTAGTATTCATTCCTGTTGGTATTAAGGCCAATTATTTTATTGTTATTTCTTTTTGTTTAAGATCGCCTCTTTGTTCTGACGGACTTGCCTTCATTCGATTCCGATTCACGGTGAGGGCAACGTAAAAGCGATTTTTTAAAATTTTCTAAAAGCCAACGCTTGCCCGGCATGGGATAAGTTACCTGTTTGCGATTTCCTTTATCTTTAAATATCATGAAAAAGATGGCCTAAAACAGTTTTTTTTGTATAAGAGCGAATAAACACACGACTCTCCTAAAAGTAAGATATGCAACCTGAAGACATCATACATGTTCTTTTTTTATAAATATGGCTTTAAATCCTATTTCACGACTTAATTAGCTAATGTCAGGTACGATCACAGATGTTACAGGTCGCTGGCTTATTGTGCAAGTCTTTCAACCTCCCTACCCTTCGGACCGACATGACACTATCTTATGGCGGCAGAAATAGGTGGGGCAGTGGATCTCTACCCTGACAAATTGCTGTACTGCGCTCAACCACCATTGCTCTTGTTAGTAGTGATCCCTTTAACGCTCATCTCTTACGAGCAAATGTGCAGGAAGACAAAAGTTTACAGTCTACACAAAAGATTAACATAGCTATAACTTTATTGCATGCTCCAGATTCTCCTTGTCGCATTTTGCTGCGTTCTTTACTTTGTTTTCCTGAATAACACTCCTGAACTTATTCTCGCTCCTTTACTGTACATGCTGTAAAATTGTGGAACTCAGTATTCGTGATAGCCCATCCTTATCTGTTTTTAAAAAGCGTTTAAGAGATCATTACTTATTACTGTCTTAAATCTGTTATTTGTCATCTTTTGTATTTTTTTTTCTCACAGCATCAGTTATGTTTTTATGTTTTTGTAGTTTTTGTACTCGTGTTTGTATGTATATACTCAGTATATGACTATTGTTTACACATTGTGTTACCTTTAGTATTTTGTACGTATTCTCAAAGATTATTATATACAAGTTTATATATTTTTTTTATGTATGCAAGAGTATGTATTTATGTATGCACGTTTAATGGTTTATTATTATATCGTTTGTTTTTAGTTTTTCTCTTGGGTTTGATGTATAGAACATGCTGTATAGTTATAATTTTTTTTCTCACTTAATTTATTGTGCACTGTAAGTCTACCATTTAAGTTATTTAAGAGCTCCTTTTTGGGTGAGCTGGAAGAAATCTCTTTATATGAGATAAGCTGACTTTTTTGTACAAGTCTTTTAGTTTTAAAATTTATGTAAGTTTTTTTTGTGTACAATATATGATTAAATAAAAATAAATAATAACAGATAATTACACAAGAAATAAAGACAGACTTTCGCATTTATAATATTAAATACTAGATGATATTATATCCGCGTGGTTAATGGCCCCACATGAACATTTTTTCGGGTTAAAAACTATTCTATGTGTTAATCTAGGTTATCCTCTATATGTGTGCCAAAATATATGAAAATCGGTTCAGCAGTTCTAACAAGGAGTAACAAACACACAAACGCATTTATAATATTAAATATGGAAGTATGGATTACATGCATGTTGTAACGAGGTAAGAAGCATCTATAGACGCAATGGTGCCAAGAGACGAGTGTGTGTGCAGATAAAATAAACGTTTTAACCAAACGCAGAACACCAAATGATTATTACGTAAGATAATACACAGATGTTTTAGTTATATGGTATTGTAAAACCTCAGTTGCAAAATAAAATTTTCGCAGCGTTAGTCGATAACCTTCAAAAACTTTTCTGGTCTTTAAAATTTATTTAAAACTTTTCTGGTTTTTGTAAAATTCCTTAAATGATACTTTTTTGGTTTTTTATAAAATTCGTTAAGTGACACTTTTCTGGTCTTTATAAAATTCTTTAAATGACACTTTTCTGGTCTCTAAAATTCGTTAAATGACACTTTTCTGGTCTTTGTAAAATTCGTTCAATGATTGTTTTATAGCATTCGAAGTCCTTTGGAAAATATTATAGAGGCTATTTAAATAAATCCTACAATTTTATTATATTACTAGCGGCTCGCCCCGGCTTCGCATGATTATGAAATATACATATAAACCTTCCTCTTCAATCACTTTATCTATTAAAAAACCGCATTAAAATCCGTTGCGTAGTTTTAAAAATTTAAGCATACAAAGGACATAGGGACAGAAGAAGCGACTTTTTTTATACTATGTAGTGATACACTAACTAAACTACTGCTTCAGTACAAAAATGAGACCTTAAAATAATATATCGCTTTTTATGGTATTTATTTATTTAATTCTAAGAAAATCTAATTGCAAGGTACTTGCAAGACCTTAAGACTACTAATTTCGGTATTCGTTGTAAAATAAGAAAATACTACATTAAACCAATATAAACTAATTTCGTTATACAAAAAGCGGTTATCTGTAAAGTCGGTTTACTGACGATAGTTGGACGTGACAGCGTCATAAGAACGGAGGCCGATTGTATCTCTCTGTCGCTTGTTCCGCGGTCTCGCTTGCACTTGAAGCCTTAAATGGCACGCTTCAGAGCGAGGTAACGCCGCATGACTCATATTTTTTGGTGCTTGCAGCCGGTCAAAAAAAATCTTGCGTTATATCACTCGTTGCTCAATTATATAACCTTAAATAATAAATATAAATATAAAAAAAAGTATCTTCACGCCCATGTCCCCGAAGAAGTAGGCAGAGGCACAACCAGGGTACCCACGACTAGCCGAAGATACTAAGTCCCACAATGTGATTGGTGGCAAGCCTATCGCCAACCGGCACATATCCTATCCCGAGCAACATTTTTTTTATTAGAAAATTGGAAAAACCCAATTTTTTATTGTTTAGTTGTGAGAAGACCTAAAATCACTTCATCATAAAATATAATACATGTAGATTAAACCGATTAATTTAGTTACTAAACAAGTATATACATTTTCTTTCTATTTGTTTTTGTATTTGATTAATTAATAAATAAAAGGAATAAATATATACCTGTGGTGTCAAGAGTCTGCGAAACCGGCGTGTTTCTATAAAATGGGTATTGAATGTGGAGGAAGCTAGGCAGGTCTGCCAGGATCGAGAGGTTTGGCACTCGCTACTCTCTGCCTATCCCGTAAGGGACTTGGCGTGAATATTACGTATCCAAGTATATATTTCGACTATGATTTTTTAAACCTACTGGTTGTTCTTACATTGTGTGTGTTAAAAAGAACAGAATGGTCAACGAAACATTATTTATAAGCACAACAGTCATCAAAAAACGACCCGAAGACGACAGCAGGTTAACTGACATTCTACTCTTACATAAAAAATACTTTCAAACATATTTAAATACTTGTAAAACAGTTTTTTTTTAATTTAAACTCTAGGATGAGCACGAATGACGAGACATATCTGATAACGTCTGTCTATTGTTTTTGTTATTAAATACACGCATGTGCATTCACAACATGAAATGACGCTTCGAACATAACGAAATTTAACATAAACTTACAAAATATCGAAATAATTCGAAATTTATTCTTGGGGTAAAATATATGAATAAAATATTGTAAATTAATGCTCCTAAGTTATAAGTACGTTAGCACCATCAATAGTTTATCTGTCTTATTACCTACTTACATATCTTACCTATCTGACGTTCCCAATATTTGTTTATATATTTCATATAAAAATATTGTAGAAATTGATAGAATGGTATTATTGTATTTATTTCCAGATTATTTTTTTATGTTACGTAGGTTTAATCTATTATGTTATGAATTTTCTTGAATATACCTATTTAGTTATTCGTATTAACACCAAATATGTTCCGAGGGGCTTTGAACAATAATAGTTTGATATTTTCTTATAAACTAGGTACTTACTGCTAAACTAAAGTTATTCCGATGAAACTAAGCCTGGAAGCCGTCGAAAGATATTCTAATCATTTTCTCATTTCGAAACAAAGTAAACCAATAAAAAAAAATGAAAATTAAAACCATGACATAATTTGTATAAATTTATGTAAACAGACTAAAAAAATGTTTTAAAAATGGGCCAGTAACCTATCTTTTTTATATTTAATGCAAACATACAACAGTTTTATATATAAATATATATTCAATTAATTGATTCGATTGTTAACTGACATTTTGTCAAACATAGCACCAATAAATCTATAGTAATGGCCGAACTGGTCCAAATAAAAAATGTAACCTTCAAAATATATCGACGAAATGACGTTTAGTGAATGTGATGACCCACCTGGGGCCACCTGGCGGCTGCCGTGCGAAAGTGTTTTATTTTAGAGCGGCTTACTCACCGCTACTCTATTTACTTTGCAAACAGACGCCTGTTCCTGCCATTGACCTTGTCTCGAGAGCTTTCACGAAAAAATTATTACAAATATCAATTACAGTTTTCGTGTCTGTATTTTTGAGGCCATAATTTGTGTTCATCGTATTGTATAATATGTGTAACAAGAGACTTGTTTATATCCGCGGCTTCGCACGCGAAAAGTCGAATCGAATTGAAGATATTTACGGTCCTACTAAACCGATTTCGAATAAAGAACCTTTGCTCTTCTTTCTTTCTTTAGGTTTTGGCCATAGGTACGTTAGTATTTTGCCATTAGTCAAGTAGAAATTTGCATCAAATTTATCAAAATCGAGATCGGATTATTATTAGTCGTAAGTCATAAGTCGTCAATAAGTCATGATATTGTATTCATTACTCAAGCTCATATAGTGAGATTTGGCGGCAACGAGGAAATACACCATACGTTAATTTCTTCCTGATTATTTCATTTGTGCACTTTCACTGAACAAAATTGTACAAAATGCCACCAAAATTGATTAATTTCACTCAATATCAACACGAAATTTAATAATTATGAAAAAACTACGACCATATTTTCTCTCGATAGCGCCAAAAATCTGACCTTTACTCTTTAAGTATTGAAAATTCAATAAAAAAATCCAAAACGTTTTTTGAGTTGCGACAGTAAAATGGTAATAATTAATTAAACATAATATTAAGCGCTCTAAAACCTAAAGTAGGTAATTTTTCCTATTAAAATACAATTTCGAATTAATATTATGTTCTTTTTATTATTTTATAATGATACTGACTGACCAGCAAAACCTCGTTAGGCCATATAAATTAAGTCTTTCTAGAATACAAAATTATTGAAAAGAAATTACAATTACAAAAAATATTTAAATCTAATATTACTATTAAAAGTAGGGGCTGTTAGTAAAAAAATAATATTTACAGTTGTGTGTCTTTTTTTAATGATGTTGATTCTCATACAAAAAAAAAAGAAAATAATTTTGTCTAAATTGTTTATCGTAAGCAAATGACCAGGAACCATACTTATTATTATAAATGCGAAAGTGTGTGTTTGTTTGACCTTCTTTCTCATTATAAAGAAGAGATGTCACAGTTAAATACCAGCGTGTGGTAGCTAGAAGTGGCTTTTTATTCTTATATCTAAACGGATACCCCCGTCAGACCCAAATAACTAAGTATAATACGCAGGTGTAGCCACTACATCCACTATACTAAGTCCAACAGACCACAGAGGCGATCATAAACGTAGAAATAATGATATAATGGGCCTTCGATGGTGTTAGGTGTAAACCCCTCTACCAATAAATACATAGCTTTTCATTTGAACGTTTCTACGGTTTAGATTTGTGATTGCAAACGTCCTTTATTCATTACTTGAAGCTTAAAGTAAGTTATGCTTTATCAATTTGATACTTAAACATGATTAGCCTTACGCTACCAATATAGAATATGTCCGCCCACCTGCCGATCAATTCTATGATAATATGACAGTAATCTTACCAGGGATTGATTAGTGGATTGTTATGGAGTTGCAATACAAGTAAATAAATATCCCTGGACAATTTTCACAAATTGGTCTAACCCAAACATAAACAACTTATATGCTTGCCTTGGATGTTAGAAAAAAAAAGTAAAAAGTATCTTCACGCCCATATCCCCGAAGAGGTAGGCAGAGGCACAACCAGGGTACCCACGACTAGCCGAAGATACTAAGTCCCATAATGTGATAGGTGGCAAGCCTATCGCCAACCGGGCACATATCCTATCCCGAGCAACATTTTTTTTATTAGAAAATTGGAAAAATCCGATTTTCTTTTTGTTGCCCGACCCGGGATTCGAACCCCGGACCTCATGCAGTCAAGTCCAACAACTGAACCTCTAGACCACAGAGGCGATCTTTAATTAACAATATTTCAATAAATCAATCTGGAACTTGGGTTACATGTAAAGTTATTATTAAACTTCAAGTTATTGGTTTTTCTTATTCTACTCATGAGGCAAGTCGTCATAATTTTTATGATAGTCAGACGGAAGGGTCTTTTTTATTTGCTGCAGTCCGAGAACGAGAACCCGGGACCTCATGCAGTCAAGTCCAACAACTGAACCGCTAGACCACAGAGGCGATTATATTGGATGTTAGACAACGAGAATAATACACATTATTTAAGCGCAGTAAAACTAAAACAAAAACCGACTTCGATTTCAATAAGTAGATCATTTACGTACACAAAATATTATATATTTTTCAATTTACAGAGAAATCGATTAAATTGAAAGAAAAAATATAAGAGTCGAACTTAACCTCTTCCTGTTTTACAAGTCGATTAAAAGATACTTTAATTTTTTAAGATAGATATCAGAATAAATACCATGAACACCCAGACCCGGAAACTCGGACATGGGTGTTCATCACACAAATATCAACCCCGTCGGAATCGAACACGAGACTCGCGGTTGGTCACTGGAATTCAGCGTGTAATAATCCCTCGTCTAACAAAGTGATCCTATCTCTCTAATAAATTCATACCATCAGGATTTATTTTTATAGATTATTTTCATAGTCTAAAAAAATCCTAATGGTAAATTTAAAAATCAAAGTTCGTAAAAAAACTTACTAATTAACTAAGCAACCAAAATAATTAGCATCGGAGTAATGGAGTTCAAATCAGTTAAATTCTGGAATCTAGGTTTCTAAATCGGAGTACGAAAATGAGAGAGTCATTGTACTGCTACCATCTATGAATGTACCTATACTTCTGAAATAAATTTAGATCATCTTTCGCGAACGTCTAAAAATATTTCCGAAAGATTTCTTTGTAAGTAACTGCTGCCTGCGGCTTCACTCGCGTTTCACTGGAACCCGTTAAGTCTTTATGTTAATCCATATCATAATCTATCTGTGTTCCAAATTTCAGACAAATTAGTTCAGCCATTCGAGCGTGAAAGAGTAACAAACTTCCACACATACATACTCACAAACTTTCACATTTATAATATTAATAAAGATTTTATCAGATTTTAATTATTCAGAAATAATAGTAAAATAAAAATTTCATACCTACAAGGTGTGTCGTGCTGGCTGCAGATGTCTTGCCTGGTAACGAGTATAGCAACATCGTGATGGTGGGGGTCGTCATCTGCGTTTGGGTTCAGTTGGTGTTGCCAACGGCAGAATGAAGAAAGCGTAGAGTCCGCATTGGTAGATACCTCCAGTTCAGGTGCAGCACTCATTTCTTCCACCAAAATTATCTTTACGACAACTACTTTTATGTAATTGCCTATAGATGGGTCCATATATAACGTTGATACCTGTGGAAAATATTTCACTTTACCCTGACTACAAACCCAGACTTTTGTGAAACTAGTTACCAAGGGTGGTATTTCTAAACAGATACAACTTAGGGACCTTCAAAAAGTGTACTCATTTTTTAAAGGTCGGCAACGCATCTGTTATACTCCTACTATCGAACAAGGCAATGGTGATCACTTTTCAACAGGTGATCCACTTGCTATTTTCCCTCCTCTTCTTTAAAAAATACGTAAAATAAGGGGTCTTAGGTTCAATATCAGCAAGGGTAAACATATAACACATTATAAATATTAATATAAATAATTTTGAGAACATGATGTAAAGTAGAGCAATTTATTGGAAATCGTTTAAAAGTTGAATATATATATTGAAGATATTTTACAAAAATATTGAGTTAGGTTCCTATGATCCATTCGAGACTAAAACGTTTTGGCCGAAAGAAAACAATAATAATAAAAAGACAATCATACTGCAAGTACAACATGGTCACAAGTTGAAGTATCCTTCAATGTCAGGGCAAAGGAACCGCCCTTGAAAAAACATAAACTCCAACAACAGTTGTTAAATCTACAACGTTAATCACTTTCAAATAAAATCGACTACGTAATTTATGATAAAAGGAAAAAAGTAAAACTGTGTGAACAAAACTTCGGGCTTCCTGAAACTAGATAGTTATAAACTTACCATGTTCATTATAGTCAGCAAATACGTTTCTATGTTGCCTTGATCGTGGAAATCGGTCATAGACTTATCAGCAACAAGTAATACTTCGACGTGGCGAGGTTTGCTCACAGATCTCGTAGACCGACGTACGCTAGCCATTTCTGATTGGTGGCGCTGATTGTAGACTCGCTGATTTCTCTGTAATATTACACGTCCATAAAGCTTATGTTTACGCAAAATACTTTCTACAAAAGGCAAACAAGCAAAGGAATTTTCTGAAGCTAAGTCGGCTATCGAAACTAAAGAAAGCTGATGCGTTTCCAATTTTTTTTTAACAAAACACAGAGAACAAGGACTCGATTCTCCTGATGGTAAGGGATAACCGCAGCCTGCATCCTGTTTCAGGGTGCTAGGCCAATTGTGCAAGTCTACCGGCAACCCTAGCCTCTTGATCAGAATTTTTTTAAAGAAAGAAACACTTGTACTGTTTTACTTATCACTTATAATTTATTACTTTGTAATTAGTAGCGTACCGGTTTCGCTTATACAGCATCATCAGGGCTAAAACTTAACTTAGGTAGTTTAAGTTTTAGCCCTGATGATGCTGTATAAGCGAAACCGGTAGGCTACTAATTTCAAAGTAATAAATTATAAGTGATAAATAAAACATTACAAGTGTTTCTTTCTTTAAAAATATGAATATTTGGAAGTTTTACCAAGCGCCGACGATGGAAAATATCAAATATATCTTGATCAGAACATGATATTGTCATTATGGCGGCAAGGAATAGGGAAAGCGGTAGATCCCTACCCTGGCAAATGAGTGCTCAGCACTCTACCACCAGAGGTCTTTTTATTAATGAACCATTTAATGCTCATCCGTTACAAACTACCAAGAAGGGAGACGGATGGTCTACACAGAGCCCTCAGGAAAGTTATACAGCCACGCTACCACCGGACTTGTTAGTACCGTTTCGCCTTTGCTCGCTCGTTACGAGCTGCCAGGTAGAACAGCAGATCCGGACCAACACGGAGGCTTTTTAGTTTTTTCTGTCATCTAAGCTGTTTGCGAAATAGAAACACGCCAGTGGCAAATATTGACGTCATAGCACCAGGGATAAGCGCATAAGATCAAGCAGCATAACTCAACCACTAGTTATGGTCAGAGTAGTTGTGATAAACAAATCGGAGCTTGCTTGATAGGAGACATTTATGCTTACTGTGTTATATCAGTTAAATTGAGTAGTGAGGTTTAGGCATATTCTTTAAATTTTAAATTATTTCCATTTTTTTTCTATTGATAGATAAAAAGTTTAACGGAAATAATTATATTTCACTCAGAACTAATTGCGTTAGTTTCAGATTGGTCAGTATTTGGTTAACAATTAGGTAACGTTCAGTGACTTCAGTCTGCTCTTTCAATGTTTTAGAATAAAAAGCATCTTCACGCCCTTATCCCCGAAGAGTGAGGCAGAAGCACAACCAGGGCACCCACAACTAGCCGAAGACAGTAAGTCCCACAATGTCCCACAATGTCCCACTATTTCCAACCGGGAACATATCCAATCCTGAGCTACATTTTTTTTGTTAGAAAATTGGAAAAAACCCAATTTTCTTTTTGTTGCCCGACCCGGGATTCGAACCTGGGACCTCATGCTGTCAAGTCCAACAACTGAACCGCTAGACCACAGAGGCGATTGGAATAAAAAGTGTAACAATTAAAAATTATATTTAACACTGCCAAAAAACCATAAACGGAAGGTTCAAAGAGTGAATGGTTACCGTGAAAAAAGTACGTACCTTATATTGTCGCGATGAATTCTCGTTTTGTGTGTTTTTGTTTTTCCATTGGTAAGGAGGTTGTTTTGTAGCGCAGTTCTTAGATCGTCTGCGTCTTCTTCGTCTCGTTCTCATTCGTTTCGCTAAAGGATCCTTTGACCTATTCAAATTCTTATTCCGCGTACGAGTGTTTGGTTCCAAGGAATTGCTATTTTCAACTGACATGCTTCTAGGCAGCGAATGGTTTCTTCTTTGTTCCATTCGCAATCTAGATTGTTGCTGTCTGTAAGCAATTGGGTCCCTTCTTAGGGCTTCTAAACGTTGTTGTCGTGCTTCTAAATAATTGCGTCTTCTTTGATCCTCTATCTCTTTTTGACTTCGCCTCATATATCGTTTTTGATTCGCGTCTTCATTCACTCTTTCATTCCTATTTCTATTTAGTGGATAGGTTCTACTGTTCACTTCACGTTTTTTTCTATGGAATGCCTCAACCTTATCAACTGCAGATCTCTTAAAAATAACATGTTTTCTTCCAGTAGAACCATCGGTGGGATTTTGTTTTGCGGGCTCTATCCAATATTCCCCATGCTCCGTTCTTAATAGTCCTGCCTGTGAAAAAAAAAACCACTGGTTATTATGCTATCATCATCAATTTTGACCTCGCCCACTTGTTATGAAAAAAAAATTAAAATAACAAGTAAATATTTATCTAAAATCAAGTTATATATTGAAGAATTGTTCGCTGATCTTATCCGTCCTGGAATATATACTAATACGAGTAGTATAAAGATGAAAAGTTTGTTTGTTTGTTTTGCTTGAACGCGCTAATTTCAGGAGCTACTGGTCCCATATGAAAAATTCTTTAAATGTTCGATAGCCCATCTATCAGACAGGGGTTTCTATGAGCACCGCCACTTGTATTTTTTTTAATTTTTTTGTTCTATCTTATGTTTGTGTTTATATTATACAATAAAGAATAACTTAATAAATGAATAATTGGACAGGAAGGATAGCAATGAATTTTATAGCTGATGCACAAAAAGAATGCCAGTTTCGATTTTCGCAGAATTTAAGCTTCGGAATCTCTTAAAAATATGATGGGTTTTAAAACTAAACAGGTTTCTTTATCCATTTTATCGTAAACGTGATTTACAATCGAATTTTAAGTTTTTAATCTCTCTAATCAGATCGAACTATTATATGAACCCGTTGCAAGTTAAATTTTTGTTGAAATATGATTTGAATGATCGGGTTGGACCGAGCTCCTTTGCAGAATAGACCATCTGACTTCCTAACAGGCTTACCGTCACGGCAGCAGCGACTCGCCCGGATAAGTACCACCGCCTTACTGTCATACTGCCTCTTGCTGTCATAGCGCCAGTGCTTGCCGTTGACGTGTTCCGGTTCGGAGGACGCTTGATGCTTTACATCCCGGCCTCAGGTTGGAAAAGCACCATTACCACCTTTAGGCGGCGTGAATTTCCTAACATTAGAAAATCCGTCTGATTAATCTTTTCTAAAATATTATTCCCTAGAACGCCTACTTTCCAAGGAATCCATATTAGAATCGAAGTTTTTGTTTGATTGGTCTTTGCCCGGAATAAATAAAGTACAAATAGCGAATCGTCTGTGACTGGGTTCAAACCGGTCCAGGAGGCAGTAGGTCAACAAATCCGACGTCTGTGTGTGGTGTGAGATTAATTGATAGATAAAGTAGCCAATGTTATTTGCTCAAAACTTAATACCATTATAAACCATTCTATCCGGGCTAGTGACGGTTCAGCGATCGCGAACGTTTTCTGAATGACTTAAAAATATAATGTTTTATAAAATCGTTAAAGAGATGTGTATGTACAATAATATTCCAGAAAAAAATGCGTATATTAGCACAATTCTTAGGCATAAGTATTTATAAAAGTTTAAAAAACCAAAAAACGGATTTTGTGACACATGTCATCCAAGAACAGCAAATTTGTCAATAGTACAAAGTCAAACATAGACCACGGTGTTTAAGCTTTTTGGGGTAGTTTTGTCACTCATTCTCTCAAACCAAAACTCGACAGGTATTCACGTTATGGTGATAGGAATAGGTAAGGCAGTGATATCGATTCGATGTTGTAGTAAAACATTTATTACAATGGCTTGGTCCCAGTGTTATTGACAACCAATCAACGTTCACTTCTTAGTGCTAGTAAGGAAAACAATTTGCATATATTTTGGTACATACATACATATCTTCACGCCAAGTCCCTTACGAGGTAGGCAGAGAGTATCGAGTGCCAGACCTCACGATCCTGACAAACCTGTCACCAAAATATATTTTGGTGCCAATCAAATACGGTGTAAGTAATTCTTATCTGTTGGTCAGTTAGCAAAGACACAATAGAGATAAACTGTTTGGTCGTGAGGGAAAAGGAACGAGCAACAATGGGACTGCCTAACTGTTTTTCACGAAAAGAAAATTTAAGATAAGAGCTACGGTGAGATCGATAAGAAAAGCAAAGAGAATACAAAAATGATTTCTTCTTCTAACGGTAAGTAAAACTGTAGTTATCTCAAAATGTTTTCGTCCGATGGAAGGCAAGCCTTGACAAAGCAGACTGATTGCAAATACGCGAAATCAGCACGTGTGCAAATAATAGCTTGTAAATACTCGTTATAGAGGAGCAGATATCTCTGGATAGTAACACAAATAATAATGATAATAATGCATCAGTCACTGTGTCCAAAATAATTTGAAATAGTTGCATGTTTTATTACTATTCCTTTAATTGAAGAATAAAGTTTCACTTTTCAGTCTAAGCATTGTTTTATCAAAATCAACCAAGTAGGGGAATAGATATATTTATAACTAAAATCGCAGGCGCTAATTGCAAAACCGCTGGCTAAGCCTAGTTTGTATATATTAATCTCACATTCTCATCTACCGCGGCAAAGTTGAGCGACCGGCCAGTCTGTATGTCGCCGGCCTTGTACTGAGGAAGGCCGTTCGCAAAAGCCACCACAGTCTGATCCATTCATTATCTTTTAATAATGTAATTAGAAATTAAGCTGGTTCAAGCGTAATGTTTTTTTTAATTATACGGTCAACGAAGTCATTGAATGGATATAAAAGAGTTTTTGTGTGTATTATTTAGCTATAATATTTTTATTATCGATCACGATGCGTGGGAGGTCTTTTAATACGAGTTTAAGGAACTTTTCTCGCGCAGCAATTAGACGCTGATTTCACTTTAATTGAGTTGACTTGACCAATTTTAATGATACATGTTTCAGGTTATACTTTATTCAATAAGTAAAATCAAATTAAATTGATACAATAGGTATCTCGTTCTATTTGCTTCTACGATTCTACTTCACGGATTGTGAATATATAGGTTTGATATTAGGTACCGATACATGTATCAATGAAAACACGATCCAATGGACCAATAGTTTCCCAGTTTAAGGTTATAGACAAACAGAAAAGACTTCCATCATAATGTTTTTGTGTTGGTTGCACCCGAGTAGCCTATCCCATTTATGTTTGAATATATTTAATGAACAGGCGAGGTTCTGTAATGATTATGGAAGTAGGTAGGTATATGGATAAAAATCAAAATAAATGTGATACACACCACACTCGTACACACATATCTTCACGCCAAGTCCCTTAAATGGCAGGGAGTATCGGGTGCCAGACCTCACGATCCTGACAAATCTGTCTGGCTTCCGTCACATTCACTACCCTTTTCATACAAACACGCTAGTTTCGGATACTTTTGACACCACCCTCGCATAATATTCGAGTGATCTGATCATGGAATGTCAACCTTGGTCTCGCCGGGTACCTACATCCATCCACATTCGCATTGTATATCTGCTTCATAAATCTTTCATCTGTCATTCTTTCCACATGTCCGAATTAGCGGAGCATGCCCTTTCGCATTTTAACACCAACACTATCAATCTCACACTTTCTCGGATCTCACTGTTACGAATGCGATCAGCGAACGTTAAACCACAGATTTGCTGTGATACCAATAAAATTGTTAGTTGTTGTCGTTGCTTAAGTAGGTTAAATTAATACTCAAAGTACTCGCAGTTTTATTACAGTTTTATTTGTTTTAAAATTTTTATTCCATAATAAACCAATTTCACTAATTCTTTTTTTTATTACTGTCAGGAGAAGGTTTATAAATAATAATAACAAGACAACATCTCTCAACTAGCTGCAGTCGGGATATAAAACAAGCTTTGTCTAAATTTTCGAAATCATGTGAAGTTTAAATTAAACTAATGGCCTGCTCCGGCTTCGCATGGGTATAAAAAAAAGTATCTTCACGCCCATATCCCCGAAGAGATAGGCAGAGGTGCAACCAGGGCACCCACGACTAGACGAAGATACTAAGTCCCACAATGTGATAGGTGGCAAGCCTATCGCCAACCGGGCACATTTCCAATCCCGATCAACATTTTTTTTTAGAAAATTGGAAAATCCAATTATTTCTTTTTGTTGCCCGACCCGGGATTCGAACCCGAGACCTCATGCAGTCAAGTCCAACACCTGAACCGCTAAACCACAGAGGCGACCAAAAGGCATGGGTATAAAATCCTATTATCCTATTAATATGTATGGATGTATGGATGTTTGTTACTCTTTCACGACCGAATGGCTGAACGGATTTGTCTGAAATTTGGAACACGAATAGATCGTGACTTGGATTAACATATAGGCTACTTTTTATCTCATTCACACAATGGGTTCCTGTGAAAACGCGGGCGAAGCCGCAGGCAACAGCTAGTATAAATATAAACTTTCCTCTTCAATCACTTTATCTATTTAAAAAAACCTCATCAAATTCCAATACGCAGTTTTAAAGATTTAAGCATACAAAGCACATAGGGACAGAAGAAGCGACTTTATTTATACTATGTAGTGGTACGAACAAACACGAATGTCGTCTCTATTTTACCAATGATGAAAGCTAATGCAATATGCGGATTGCATAATCTGTAGATATCATTAATGCTTATATTAGCAATTTCTAATCAATCATAGACTTAAGATTAGGCCTTCGCAGAATAGCTTGCTCACCTTGAAGCGAATGTCATTAACCATATTGTTAATATGTGTTGACACAGATACACTCAAATAAACATAAAAGTATCTTCACGCCCGTATCCGCGTACATGTGTGCAGATATACAACTAGGTCACCCGCGATTAGCCGAATATACTTAGACCTACAGTATGATAGTAGCAAACCCAATGAAAACCAGGGATTTTTGTAATCTCGGGAAGCTTGTTTTTATTATCTTATATTGTTGTTTTTATAATCTTGAGGTCATCGAGCAACAGTTAGTACAAAATAATTTAATGATAGGTTACATGTTAGTTCACGTCTCTGAGCGTGGCCGAAAGACTAGGAATTCGATAAAAGTTTGAAGAATTTACCAAAACATTAGTTTTTTGTAAAAATATAAAATGTCAGTTTCAATGTTAAATAGTAAACAGCAAAGATTTGTAGTATACCTACTTTTACATACTTTTGTACTGAAATGATTTTAAATTTTTATTTAAATTTAAATAAAATAACAGGGATGGTAGGTTTTAGAGAAAAACTGAACAGAATCTAGGGTAACATGTCAACACTCAACGAGGCGTTAAGTAAAGATGATTATTGGTTAACTAGCAGTACCTAATTGTCGCCTCTGTGGTCTAGCGGTTCAGTTGTCGAACTTGACTGCATGAGATCCCGGGTTCGATCCCGACAACAAAAAGAAAAGTATTTTCACGTTCATATCCCCGAAGAGATAGACAGAGGCACAACTAGGGCACCCACAACTAGCCGCAGACACTAAGTCCCTCAATGTGATAGGTGGCAAGCCTATCGCCAACCGGGCACATATCCAATCCCGATCAACATTTTTTTTTAGAAAATTGGAAAAACCAAATTTTCTAACAAAAAGAAATTAATATGTATATATTAACATATTAAGACTATATATAGTTTTAAAGATTTAAGCATACAAAGGGACATAAGGACAGAGGAAACGACTTTGTTTTATACTATGTAGTGATAATATAGTGATATATCAAGAAATATCAATATAAGGAAACGGAAAATCTGATGAATTTGTTTTAAACAAATAAGGAAGATTAATATTTACGTGGCCACAAGGTCAAAAGCAAAATGAAAGTGAAAGTATGAATGATTACTTTGACGACAAGAAAAGACATTTTATATACAAAACAAAAATTTGTAAATATTGTCAGTTTTAACTTATTTATCCCCGAAGAAGTAGACAGAGGTACAACCAGGACACCCACGAGTAGCCGAAGACACTAAGGCCCACAATGTGATAGGTGGCAAACCAAACGCCAACTAGGCACGTATCCAATCCCATTCCAATCCAACATTGTTTTAGTAAATTGATATAACATTTTTTTTGCTCCATGACATGGGGATCGAACCCGCGACTTCATTAATTCAAGTTCAATAACCCTACAGCTGGAGCACAGACACGATAAAAGATAATAAGAAACAAAAAAAATTAAGAATTAATAAATCAAATAAAAAAAAAAATATCTTAAAATCTTTGCTTGACAAGCGTGGAAGATTTAAGAACACACAAAAATTTATAGACGATGTAGAAGTGTGCTAGATTTGATGTCTAGGCCAACCTATTAACATAACCTGAATTATAATTATGGCCGCTAATTTTTACAAATATCGTAAAAAAGAATAATTTTATAACCTTTTTAACCTTATAAATGAAGTAGTAACAGCTCAGCCTACGTAAATTAAACATACATATCTCCACGCCAAATCCCTTGATAAGTTGCCGGAGAGTTTCGAGTGTTGAATGTCATAACTCCTAAAGACCTACGTAGATTCTTTTTTTTATGATATTGCAAGGCAAACAAGCAGACGGATTTCCTGATGGAAAGAAATTCATGCCGCCTAGAGACACCAAAGGTGGTAATGGTGCGTTGCCAACCTAAGGCCAGGATATTAGGCCTCGAGCAAAAGTAAGTTTACCGGCTATCTTAGCTTACGAACCGGAACATGTCATGACGTTATGGTGGTAGGAATAGGTAAGGCGGTGGTACCAATCCGGTCGAGCCTATGCTCGCCTTTTACGAGCTGCCTAGCAAGGAAGGCAGATGGTCTATTCTACAAAGGAGCCCGGACCATCACGGGGAAGCTAATTCATTCGAATGCTATTCTTTGCATGCAAAAACGTCAATTTTGGGGAATCTTGACACCACCCGGATAAACTCTACTCGGATTACGGATAAAATCCGAGCGATTCGATATCGATCGATCCAGTGGGCAAAGAGTATCGCATATTAAATGTCACGATCCTTCCAGACCTACCTGGCTTCCACATTCATCGACCTATTTATACAAACAAGGTTTTACGTTACATACTTTAACTTTCATTAAAATTTATTGTTAATTATTCGAATGAAATTTGTGAGTATGGATGTTTGTTATTCTTTCACGCTCGAATGGCTGAACGGATTTGTCTGAAATTTGGAACACCGACAGATTGTGACCTGGATTAACATAAAGTATCTTCACGCCCGTATCCCCAAAGAGGTAGGAAGAGGCACAACCAGGGCACCCACGACTAGCCGAAGATACTAAGTCCCACAATGTGATAGGTGGCAAGCCTATCGCCAATCGGGCACATATCCTATCCCGAGCAACATTTTTTTATTAGAAAATTGGAAAAACACAATTTTCTTTTCGTTGCCCGACCCGGGATTCGAACCCGGGTGCAGTCAAGTCCAGCAACTGAACCCCTAGACCACAGAGGTAATTTGGCTTTTAATCCCGACCGCATAACTGGTTCCTATGAGAACGCGGACGAAGCCGCAGGCAACAGCTAGTTAGTATTACTTTTTCAATTAACGTTAGATTTTTAATTAAAAATGAAAAAAATATCTTATGAAATGGGTGGAGTTTAAACAGATTATTATCAATGAAAGTTTAAGCCTTACAACTAATGTTTAGATTTAATTATCTATAATTTATTTCATTAGATTATATATAAATCAGCCGGAAAGTATCCGAAAGCTGCGAATGTTATTAATCTTATCTCTAAATCTAAAAAGAGAATACTAATCACATAAAAGTGCTTTCCGCTTTTGATTTTCTTCCTTTGAAGCAGTAAATCACTTAACGCGATAGATGATATCAGACTTGCGAGAATTAGTGATGTAAATATTTTTTGTATAATTTATAACTTAAAATTTAAGGCAATAAAATATTGACTGAGGCTCCATAAGGTTAATTGATTATACAATTATGTTTGGTAACTATTAATAGCTGCCAGTGAAGTGTGTCAGTAAAACATAAGAATTCGATTTTTTAACCGATCTAAAAAAAACAAGGAGGTTCTCAATTCTCAATTCAATGTATGTAAACCGATTTCTCCGAGGTTTCTGAACCGATTTACGTAATCATTTTTTGTTTATGTAAAATAGCTTCGATTTGGTCCTATAGAAATTTGATTCAGGTTGGCGCATTGGTTTTTATTTTATGAGCATTTTTTTATCAATTTTACCCTATCCCGATCTTTATTTTTATATCGCCTCTGTGGTCTAGCGGTCCGGGTGTTGGACTTGACTGCATGAGGTCCCGGGTTCGAATCCCGGGTCGGCCAACATAAAGAAAAATGGATTTTTCCAATTTTCTAAAAAAAATATTGGTCGGGATTGGAAATGTGCCCGGTTGGCGATAGGCTTGCCACCTATCACATTGTGGGACTTAGTGTCTTCGGCTAGTCGTGGGTGCCTTGGTTGTACCTCTGCCTACCTCTTCGGGGATATGGGCGTGAAGATACTTTATTTTTATTAAATTGCATCATACCAGTAATAAACTAAAAAGTATTAAATAAAAATAACTACGTTAATAAAAACTGACTTCAACACTAAGAAGTACAAAATAATAAAGATTTAACATTATTTATCTTAATATATATAAATTACGTGTCACGTTGTTTGTCCGCGATGGACTCCTAAACTACTTAACCGATTTCAATCAAATTTGCACACCGTGTGCAGTTTGATCCAACTTGAAAGATAGGATAGCTTACATCTCAATTTATAATCAAAAAAATTAACATCCGAGCGAAGCCGGAATAGGCAGCTAGTATTATATAAAAATGAATCTCCATTTCACGTGGTCACCGAATTACGTATGAACGAATAAACCAATTTTGCTATTTTTTTTTGTTCTGTTGGTATAGTCAGAAGGTTCTTATGAAAAGAAAAACAGGTAAAATCGCAAAGAAAATGTAAAAAAGAATACTTTATTTTCCATAAAAATTGTTAGTAGCCGCTAATGTCAAGTGATACGTAGTTTTTTTTGTTTTTTTTTTAATTTATTTACTCACTAAACTTATAGTATGCATCAAATACTTATAGGTACGATACCATAAGAGATATAAACTTCTTCCTATTAATATGTAATATGTATATTACCTTTTTAATTTGGAATAAATTAAATTCGCCGAGTTGGCTAGTAAAAACAAAAATCTCCAATACACTTTCGCGTTTATAAGATAAATGTAGATCCTGTGTTTTTTACTTTTTAAAACATGTTAAACAGAATGCAAATATTAAATAGAAAAAGAAAAAGTGTGTTGCGATTTTGTTATTAATGATGTCGGATAGCGAGAGCCTTCCAATAAATTATCTGTTGAGGGTCCGTATATCTAAAGTCAAGAAGTATGAATTCCTATAACCTTATAGTTCATTATTTATTTTTAGACGTTCGCAGCCAGGCGAACTTAAGAAATGTCCGCTATAATTTTATCTTGAAAATGTATTGAGTATAATCTGAAAATGAATCGCCAAATGTGTTGGTACCTAAGGGCATAACTTCCGAACGAACGAGCCGTTTTGGCTCATTGTTTTTTATTGTGTTAGTTATTATCAGCAGAATGTTCTTAATAAGGAAAAAAAACCGGGAAAGTTGCAGGGAAAATGGGAAAAATAATACTTCATTATTTCCCATACTGAACGGGTGGAACGAAGTTCGCCGGGACAGCTAGTAATAAATAAGTTAAGTTCGACAACAATTTCAATAAAATAGTAGTTTTGAAATATGTTTTATTTCTTGATATTTTTTTTAATTGCAAATTTTATTTGCTATGAAGCAGTTGCACATATGTGAATAAAACAAACTTTCATTTAATTATTTTTAGATAATTAATTAGTGAGTTTTTGAGAATCCCAAACTATTTTGTTTCATAGAACATTATCAAAATTTTGCTGGATTCGATGGACCCGCTGCAAGGCTAGAGGAGGAGTATTATAGGGCAATGCCCTACCTTACTACATTCTCCCATGGAGGGGTCGGGTATAGCATAAGTTCCAGTATAGGTCAGTTTAAACAAGTCCACTGGTGGTGTGTGCTGTCGCCATATTGAATGTCATGTTCCGATCCGGAGGTTAAGGTTGCCGGTAGACTTGCACAATTGGCCTAATATCCCGGCCTCAGAATAGCACCAATAACATCTATGGTGTCTATAGGCCACGGTTATCCTATACCTTCAGAGACCCGTGTGCTTGTCGGCTGATCTCTAACACAAAAAAATGTTGAAATATCTTATTTTGTGAACAGGGTTGCCAACTATAGAAAGAACTAACCCGGTAGGATTTTAACAAATCGGGGTCAGGGGTTGAGATTAATATTTTTTTTATTTTCAAATTAAGATTTTATTGCTCTCGAGCAGCATCTAATATTTCAGGGGTTTTTAGCATGGATATAAAAATATTTTCAACAAAATATCGAGATTGCTATTATTCACAACTGGTTTCTAAGGTTTGTAGTTTTGATTTCGTTACTAATGTTAGTAAGTTTTACTTTAAAAAAACCAGAGATATTATTGCGTCCCCGGAGCCCGGGAGGTTAGTTATTACCACCAGATTCTCCAGAGTTAGGGCATTCTAAATGTGAAGCATGATATTGAAAGATGGTTAAAGAGAAATGAAGATTTAGCACCAGCTGTAGACAGCGCTGTGTTTCACCACATGTGATCAATTAATTGATTTATGTACGAGTGTACGCCCTCGACCAAACGCGATTATAATTAGTATTAATCATCATTGTAAATATACATTATGGCATTTATCTTTCCATTATTCATATCAACTTTCATCTTACATTTTTTGAAATGAAACATTTTTTACAAGTAAGTAAGTATCTTCACACCCATATCCCGAAGGGGTAGGCAGAGGCACAATAACCGAAATAACCGAAGACACTAAGTCCCAAAATGTGATAAGTAGCAAGCCTCTCGCCAACTGGGCACATATCCAGTCCCAGGAAACGTTATTTTTTATTAGCAATTAGAAAATATACATTTTCTAATTTTTTTGTTACCCTACTCGGGGATCGAACCCGGTACCTCAAGATGGCAGAGGCAATTTTAGAGACATTGCGATGGGTAAAAATGTTAAACTTGCATCTGGAAACGTGACCGAGCCTTTACCATGAGTTCCTATACTTGATATAGTTTGGTATAGCCTCGTTGAACAAGTGGCTAGCGAACACGTCTAACTTCACTGACCAACCGCGAGGTTCGGGTTCGCTTCTCGACGGGCATTTGTGTGATCAACATTTAGACGTTGTCCCATCCTAATTATGAAAATTTTTTCATATGAACCTTCTCCTTACACTCTACAATACAATACTTAACAAGAAATGAAGTAGCAAATGTTCTATTCGTTCACAAGTGGGGAACAAAGGGAAATGGAGATACATTTTTATATATAAGAAGAAGATGTATATATATTTCTTACTACCATTAAATCCTTCTGCATGATTGCCTCCCTATATTATAAAAAAAACGTGATAACAAACTACACGCTAAAGAAAAACTGTATAAAAGATAGCAGTGAAGAATTATAAAAATCCAGTCAGTTAAAAAAAGAAAATAATGAACTTGTTATGCCTTTTAAGAATATTAATAAAAACAAATGTTAAGGCCATTGATTTAGGAAGATGAATTGTAATAATGATAGATTATAAAAACATGATTGTTTATTAATTAACTTAGGTTATTATTCTATAAAGTATATTAGTCGTAGGTTATACAGGCTTAGAGTTAATGCATTTTTATTTATTAGTAACTACCCGAACTGGCGAACTTCGTGTCGCTTGACGTTTTTTTATGATATTGGAAGGCAAACAAGCAGACGGATTTCCTGATGGTAAGAAATTGACGCCGACTAGAGACACCAAAGGTGGTAAGGTTGGCAACGCATTAGGCCTCAAGCAAAAGTAAGTTTACCGACTACCTTACCCTCCGAACCGGAACACGTCAACGGCAAGCGCTGACATTATGGCGGCAGGAATAGGCAGTGTTACCAATCCGGGCGAGTCGCTGCGAGACTCGGTAGAGTCTCGGTAGAGTACTAGGTGGTAGTAACGTTGATAGCTACTGACAGATTGTATCAGAAAAAATAAAGTATGTACTTTAAAAAAATTCTCGGTTGAAATTAAGTATTTTTTCCAATTTTTGCTGCAACTTTCCCAGTTGTTTTTCCATAAGAACACTGTTCAGACATTAAGTAGCACAACAAAATCGGTCCACCCGTTTAATCGTAATGCGATGCGTTTAAGTGAAATAGATATTTATTTTTATGTCTAAGACAGATTACATTATCAAAAAAGTAAAGTGAAGTATCTTCACGCCCACATCTGCGAAGACATAGGCAGAGACACAATCAGAGCACCCAAGACTAGCCGAAGACACGTAGTCCCACGGTGTGATAGGTAGGTAGCAAGTAACAACACAACCAGGCACACATCCAATCCCGAGTAAATTTTTTTTTATTAGAAAAACCATATTTTCGTTTTGTTGCCCGATCCGGGAATCGGGACCTCATGAGGTCAATTCCTGGACCGCTAGACCACAGAGGCGATTATTATCATAGACTAGTCGTATTAATGATGCCCATGGCGTGGCCTATAGATACTTTATATACTTATTATAAATGCTTCGCTATCTTGTGGCCTAATGTACATTGTACAAGTCTATCAGATGTGCTACCCTCCGGATTGGAACAAGACAGTGCCAAACACCGTCATTATGGTCATTACCCGGGCAAGTTTCTCTATATCATTCTGCCACCAGTGGTCTTATTGGTAACAACATATTTAACCTATAGTCGCGTCTTACGAACTTTGCTGCAGATAGATAGCCTAGAGAGAGATAGATATATTAGGCAGGGACTCTAACCAACATGAAGGAGACTATAGTACACATTGTTCTTGCACGCAAAAAATACGTACAAAATAAATATCTTAATATAGGCTCAAATGCCAATATCAAGGAAAATCATTTTCAGTAATTAGTTTCAGTAGGTTAAGTTATTTCTTAATGTTTTCTGGTACAAGCCCTCTAAAAATAAAACTAGCTCACGATTGACCATTTTTTAACAAATGACAAGAACTAATAAATCTCCTTCAAGCGCTTTTGTATTAAACTCATTAAGCAACTAAAATACCTACATAAGAAAACAATATTGTAAGATATCAAAAAAATATTCGTATTCGTTACGTTATTGCCGCGGCGGCTTCTTTGTAACGGTTAAGATAAAAAATATGCATCTAAAAAATTATCATTCACGCATTTTACAAGCAACATTAATTATTATTTTACCTTGTCTTTTTGTTTTGAACAAATATCTCCAACATTTATCAGTTATCGTAAAACAACTTTGAGTCCGGTTTAAATATATATTTGTTCTGTGAATGTTGTGCATTTTTGATTTCGTGTATTTAGTAAAGAGGATATCGTATAAATTAAAATTTCAAGCCTTAAAAACTGTTCAAGTATCTTCATCATTTCTTCATTGGGTTCAATAATTAACTGTGACTCTTCCAAACAAAGTAAAACTTTTACGAAAACCCAAAAAAATTCGGAAGCTTAAGCAAAAATCGCAGCGTCATTTTTATATATCCAAGAGTAAAGCTTTATCAAATTCAATATCGGTTGTTTTATTATTAAATCAAGGGACTTTTAGTATTTTGAAGTGTACCAAATTAAAAAAAAAATTGTGAACAAATAACGTAGCACCTTGGACGAAAATATAGCTCAGGATAAAAAAAAGTTGAGAGGTGTCAAGGGACACCCGGATGGAACGAAGTTCTCTCTCCCCCCCTCTCTCTCTATCTCTATCAATCTCTAGTAATCTCTATCTCTATCTCTCTTATAGAGAGAGACAGACAGAAACATGAAATTAAAAAATATACAAAAAAAATTAAAATAAAAAAATGAAAATGATAATAAAATGAAAAATAAAAAAAAAATAAAAAAAATTCCGACCCGGGGCTCGAACCCGGGACCTCATGCAGTCAAGTCCAACTACTGAATCGCTAGACCACAGAGCAAAAAGTGTCGTGACAACATTTTCGTAAGATTTTTTTCCTTCTAGTCACCATTCACTACGCGCAATAAGGAACTTCGTTCCAGAAAAAAAAAAATAGTACGATACTGCATGCTGCGTGACTTCGGCTTGTTTAATGTAAATATTAAATAAACTTAACTTAAAACTGTGTCCTCCTTATTAATAAACTCGGATTAAAGTATTCCAAGGTTTAACCTGGTATTATAGTCTTTATTACAATGTAATACAAACTGGAATATCAACTCAATTTTACTTCTACGTTAGTCCATATTTATTGTGACGGTGTATGTTTTATAAAAAAGCTGCAAAGTCTAAAACTCAACTGACTCTTAAGAAACACAGCTACACATAAAGTAACTTCCACTTATAAACGTTTATAATAGTTTAATATCTCGAGCGTAGGCGACTTATAAAATAAATAAATAAACTTATATCTTCTTTGTAGTCTAGCGGTCCGGTTTTTGACTTGACTTCATAATGTCCCGGGTAATATTTTTTTCAGGTTTCTAAAAAGACGACGTTGTTCAAGCTATATTTTACTACCTTTTTTATAATATTGAAAGGCAAATAAGCATACGGATTTCCTGACGGATAGAGACACCAAAGTTGGTAATAATGCACTGCCAACCTGAGGTCGGGACGTTACAGAAAACAATTTTTTTATGTTATAGGAAGGCAAACAAGCAGACGGAATTCCTGCTGGTGAGAAATTCACGCCGCCTAGAGACATCAAAGATGGTAATAGTGCGTTGTCAACCTGAGGTCAGGATGTCAGGCCTCGAGCAAAAGTAAATTTACTGGCTATCTTACCTTCCGAATTGGAACACTTCAACAACACCGACGTTATGGAGGCAGGAATAGGTAAGGCGGTGGTACCAATCGTTGCGAAATTCTACCACCTAGTAAGATGTCACGGTGTTACTGACGGTATGTCTATACTCGCTTTTCACGAGCTGCCTAACAAGAAGGCAGATGGTCTATTCTGCAAAGTAGCCCGGATCAACACGAGGAAAACCTGTCACTTAGTGTTGTACCTCTGCCTAATTCCTTGAGGATACAAGCCTGAAGATACTTTTAAATAAACTTACAAGTCCGTCGCAAGCCGAGATAGCGATATTGGAGTTTGGTTGTCCCCTGATTGAACCGGTGTAGTGGCAGGAGGTGGCCGACACCTGCGGCCGGTCTCGGGTGCGTCCGCGAACGCCGTGCCGTTCCACTACCAGCGCTGGAGTGATGAATGTCACCGAAGGCCTGGAACAAAAATGTAATAATTTAGAATATACTACTTTGGATGTTAGGTGTCTTTCCTGTCAATAGTGGAATATGCTCGTTGTCTTTTCTACTGTGTGCGTTGTACAATCTATGAGACTGCAATCACTAGCTTGAATCGGCATTCGGCATCATTATTTTGTCTATGGTTCACATTGCTACGCCACAGACTCAACATTTCAGGTTCTGATTTGGAAGGTGTAAGCGGTGTAGTTTTTGGCGTGATCGAGGGAAAAAATGGAAGCCGTTTGTTCATAATTATAATTCGAACATACATATACGTATCGAGTATACATATAGCGTTCACAAGTTGGTGTTATTTTGTCAAATTTAGTTTAGTTTAACAGAAGTGAGGTATTCATGAAAACATTGTATATTGCAAATTTTCCACCAAATCACAATTGAGGAGTTTAGGTAAGGATAGCACTGTTTTACCTAAGACTCTTTCTTTCTTTCTGTAGGTTTTGGCCTTCACGTTAGTATTTTGCCATTAGTCAAGTAGAAATTTGCATCAAATTTTAATTCAATTTTAATCAATTATAATTAGTCATCAGTCATAAGTCGTCATTAAGGCATGTCAGACTCTTGGGTAAAGCGGTGGCCTTATTACTCAAGCTTATGTAATGAGATTTGGCGGCAACGAGGAAATACACGATACACTAATTTCTTCATGATTACTTCATTTGTGCACTTTCACTGAACAAAATTAATCTAATTTTTTTTTATGTTATAGGAA
>NJDC01002620.1:142019-168509 GCA_002245475.1 Calephelis virginiensis
AGTCGGATGTCACGGTGTTAGTGATGGTAAGCCTATGCTCGCCTTATACGAGCTGCCTGGCAAGGAAGGCAGATGGTCTATTCTACAAAGGAGCCCGGACCAACACGGGGAATTCCCACCTAAATTAACTATTTCACTCAATATAAACACGAAATTCAATAACTATGAAAAAATTACGACCATCTTCATTCACGATGGCGCCAAAACTCCTACCTAGGACTCTGACATGACTATGACAACTTATTTAAAATTTACAACTGCTTCAAATAATTCAAGTTCGATTTTTACGAAACTTGATGGTGGTGATTTATAAAGGAAATTAATCGAACTTAAATGGCATATGCTAACGCCCCTGCCAAAATAAAAAAGTGTAATCAGCCTCATGCTAGCAGCGTGCCATTTTCTCGGTGTGTGAACTAGCCACGTGTATTTCTTTAATCGGGACTCTTTATGCTTGTTTGCCTTCCTGTACTTTAAAGAAACAGATGATAAAATTATTCTTGGAACAATAATTGCTATACAACAGACGAGGTATAATATATTTGGCATGTGCCACTCGGATTTAATACTGGAAGCATTATTTTTACTAGATATATATCTGTTGTTAGCATAACTGGTTTTATTATCATAATTTATAATACAAAAACTTCACACACGAAATATCTTTATAGACCATAAGCTACAAATATAATGTCTGAATGAATTTACGATTTAAAAAGCGTTCAGAAATCATTAAATGTTGTTAATAAAATTGAAAAATATATTTCTTGTATCTTTGGTTCAGGAAGTGCTTTTAAATATCTTAATTTAAGCGTTGTTAAACTGCAAAAAACCGCCTCAATATTATCGTATTATTATCTTAAACATACAAAAAATGTAGTATATTCCTCGATTTCCATGATATTTCATCATCAAACCCCGACTTAGTGGCAATGGGAATGGGAATGGGACAAAAGTATGCTCTTTCAAATATTTTTTTTTTAAATCGGTTTAGAATGGATTGACGAACAAATAATAGACTACCTATTTCTCCGTTTTAGAAGTAAGTAGAAAAATCTTTTATTTTACATATCTATCCATGTCTTTTTTTATTTATTGATATTTTTATTCATATTATATATCAAGCCAATACGTGAGACCTTTGTGATACGTCAACATAATTTTAAAATCTACCACCGGATCGGAACGTAGTCTTTGTAGTGTCATTGTAAGTTTCTCAATCACTTTTTTTCTTTAGGTTTTGGCATATACGTTAGTATTTTTCCATAAGTGAAGTAGAAATTTGCATCAAATTAACCAAAATCGGGATTCAATTATGATTAATCATAAGTCAGAAGTCGTCAATAAGTCATGTCAGGGTCTTGGGTAAAGCGGTGGCCTCATTACTCAAGCTCATATAGTGAGATTTGGCTGCAACAAGGAACTTGTGCACTTTCACAGAACAAAATTGTACAAAATGCCACCAAAATTGACTAATTTCACTTAATATAAACACGAAATTCAATAATTATGAAAAAAAACGACCATCTTCTTTCACGATGGCGCCAAAACTCCTTCTTAATCGCTTGCTTATAAAAGTCGTTTATTTAGTTAGTTAGTAGTTAATTTTTTGGTCATAAAATTGGTCTCAGAAACTACGGCGACTTTTAGGCCGATCTGCCATGTCATCGTTATTAATTAAGTCTTTATTTCAGTCATTTACAAAGTCATGTCTGGTTCTTGAGTAACACGGTGGCTTCGTTAGGTACTCAAGCTCGTCTATTGAGCTTTGGCGGCAGCGAGGAAATTCACGATACACTAATTTCTTCATGATTATTTCATTTGTGCACTTTCACTGAACAAAATTAAACTAATTCCCACCTAAATTCACGATGGCGCCAAAACTTGGCGTTTATTAATCCGTGTATGCTTACAAAAAGTGTTTAATAGAAAGGGAATCCAGCCAGTCATATTGATAATTAAAAAGTTCCTATATCGTTGCTAAAATTGCTCTATTAAAATCTATGTATATCATGTGCCAATTTCTTTCTCACCATAACGTGAGAAAAAATACATCCTAAATATATTCATATTTTTTTATTTAACTTCGAAGAAGGTTCTGGACGGAAATAAAATATAAAAAAATGTAAGCAAAAAATTGAAAAATTTTAGAACAATTAGTATCAAAATTATATAAACGCGTACGTTCGCGCTGAAACGTAATAATAGATTTAATAAAACGTAACATAGAATATATAGTAACATATTTAAATTAGATTTAGCAAGAAATAAAATGCTTTTTATTAATATATTTATATGAAATTTTGAGAATATTTGCGTAAGTTTGGGCAGGCAAAGGCACGAATAGCAGGTAGTAATATATGAAAAATCTTGATAAAAAAATGTACTGTTTCAATGAACCATTAACCTTTTATAAAATGTTAGTAGAAAGCAATAAATTGTTTTCATTTCATTGCATATCTGTAAAGGAGTTCACTATGGCGAGTATTATAAAAAGTAGATTTCGAGGTATACGCTCAAGATTTATTGCGTATATTGCCGCGGCCTTTAGAGAGCAGAAACCGGGAAAGCAATTTATTAATCAAGACGGAAATGGCAAAGAACGCATTGAATCTTCATTCAATCCAATAACTTTGTTCAAAACCAGGTTGACCAACGATGGTAACTTTTACAGAATGAGTAATAATATTACTTGAATAAAATAACCTACATTTTATGTACACATAGAGATAGTACTTGGAAAAGTTAATGCGGATGTGGGGTTCTATGTTTAAATTATTATCGAAAGATTTCGATTTAATTGTCGATAAACATTTCATAACTTTGAAACATAAGTTACTAAAGACTTATACTGCTTTAAGTTACAATTTACCGTTAAATAAATACTAACTATTAAATTATATAACAACTTCTTTATTGTAAAACAGCTTGTTAGAGATGTGCATTAGTTTATTTGTCTCTAACACCATGGAATGTGGAGGTTTTAGAAAACTGCGACATATTTTGTATTGCCGTCTCATCAGTTACTGCTACCGTAAGTCACACATATACACTTTATACATGCACATCTACTCGCTCAGTCAGTGCTAATGTGAAATAAACGATTTTCTTTCTTTTTCTTTCTCCTTCTCAACAGTTAGTGAGTTGCCGCTTAATTTGCCGAAGACGCTTATCATAAAACAAGTCACATGCTATGGAGATAACTTAATGAAACGAGTATTTTGTTGCAAACCCCATTAAATATTTAGCCTTGGGAAAGGTGAGCTGTCGATTGTCAAGTAAACAGTTTGAGTGGTAACTAAACAGATAAGATTCATTACGGCAATTAGTTAGTGCAAATACAGTCGCCCTGAATGAGGCGTCGCTGCTGTACGTATTCACAGTATCGGTTTAAGCATCACAAGCGCCCTGGGCTAATTTTTGCGCCCCCTAAATATATTCGCCTGTGTGCTCCATCGGTCCGGCGTCACTGGGCTTCTTGAGATACTGGGTTTGATCCCCAGCTGGGGCAACAAAAAAATGTGTATTTTAAAATTTCCTATAAAATCCAGGGCGCTATGCCCAGGATTGGATATATACTCGGTTGGCGACAGTTTTGGTATCTTTCACATTTTAGGACTTAATGTCTTCTGCTAGTCCTGGGTGCTCTGGTTGTGCCTTAACCTACCACTTCCAATGTATGAGGGTGAAGATGCTTTTTTGTAACTAATCTCTTCTCTTGCGAAGAAAATCAAATGTCATGCCAAAATAACGATGTAATTAATAATATTAATACTACCTGTGAACTACTATTTTATTATCTATGATTCTTGTTATAAAAACTTAATTCTAAATTTAGAAAATTTACAAGAAAGCCTCGGCCAATGAGTATGGAGACACCCGTTTGTATTTATCGCCCTAGTCGGTAGTCCATCAGCGCCTTCGTTTCACAACAATCCTGTGTATTCACATAACACTGCTAATGCGGGTGAAGTTTTTATGCTTTCGATTGACGAATCGAAATGTTAAGTTAGCCCGCGTAAACGACATTAAATATAGAGTCCCAACTGTACTAGTATATATCTATTGGTTGGTTTGAAAGCGGTTGCTTAGCACCAAACAAATAAAAAAAATTTAAAATTAGTTCACAATTTCTGCAAATATCAGTGAAAATACTGTATAGTTTAAAAAATGCCTTTAACAGATATTGACAATAATTACAGTAAGGTAATTTAAAAACAGTCCTTGCTTATTTGTTTCGAGATTCTTCGATTCGAGATCTAGTTTTCGAATCGACGAAGCGAAAAGTTCGTGATAGGACTACGAGTCCGTGACCTACTTTACAACTTTTGATGACATATCGGTGATTTGTTTTCCATTAAATACTTAAAAACTTGAATTAAGTAAAGTCTATGAATGACCTATAACCTTAATGAAAATAAAACTCGTTTCTTTATTTATTGCAGATTTAATGAAAAAAATCATTACGTTACTTAAATGACTATAGGGATAATCGACCTCTATCTACCTCTTCAAGAATACGGGTGTGAAGATACTTACTTACCCTTTTTACTAATTTATTGGTATTTAATTTCGATATCGAAGTCTTATTTCATAGTGTAGCCCTGCCCTTATAATATGAAACTTGAGATAAAGTCGATTTTGTTAAGTAAATATTTATAATTTGGTCCCCTTGGTCCTTGTTAAGGGCTTTTATTATTGACTGTGTACACTTTAAACGTGGATGTACAAAGACTCTGTTTTTATATTATTTGTCTTATAAAGGCAGTAAAAAAAATTCAAGACTGTAGTGTATACCGGTAGGGTTAAAAATGTTCAATCGCTATCTTTTGGACCCAAATCGACAATGCACTTTGGTGTATTCTGCAATAAAAAGGTTTTAAGTATTGTTTCTTAAAGGGGTAACAGGTGTGGTTTGGAAGTCAGATGGAAATCTTACCGGTTACGCTTAAAATAAAAAAGTATCTTCACGCCCACATCCCCGAAGATGAAGGCAGAGTGTGTCTCTGCCTTCATCTTGCCAAATACTAACTGTACGTAAGTATATTTAGCTTCTAGGGTATAATTACAAATTTGGCTCACCTTTGATTTATTTTGCCGCCTTGCCTGCCAAAAGGTTGCCGACCGCTGAGTTAAATCAGAGCCATATCTTATGGCTACTTCCATAGTCTTAAACCTTGGATGCTTATATTGAATTGCAGTCTCTGTTTACCCGCGATTGGGTAGGCTCGTCATAGAATAAGAACGATTTTCATACAAAGACCTACAGCAATACAGCCTCATTTTTCATAATAATTTAAAAAAAGTAAGTATCTTCACGCCCATATCCCCGACGAGATAGGTAGAGGCACAACCAGGGCACCTACGACTAGCCGAAGATACTAAGTCCCACAATGTGATAGGTAGCAAGCCTAAAGTAAAATCCAATTTTTTTGTTGGCCGACCCGGGATTCGAACCTGGGACCTCATGCAGTCAAGTCCAACACCCGGACCGCTAGACTACATAGGCGATAAGTCATTATCAGAATCAATAAATCATTTAAAAAAGAGATAAGAAAAGAAAAGACTCGGGACCCGAACAAACACGGGGAAGTGCTAGGGACCGGGTTACTCATTACAGTTAGAAATAATCGAGAATTCTAAATTAAGAAAAAAAGGAAAAATCATCTGTCCGCGCACTGATTCACCATATGTGACTAAATAGAATAAAAAAATTAAAACTGCACAATATCTACTTTCTTAAAATTAAAAAAAAAATATGGTAATATATCATCCGAAAGAATATCTCAGTACTTATTCAGGTATGGTGTCCCTCACTCTCGATTTAACGTGACAACGTCTTATAATTAAATAGAGTCGGTTGCACGCACCAAAAAACATGACTCATGCGGCGTTACCTCGCTCTGAGGCGTTCCATTTAGGGCTTGAAGTGCAAGCGAGAGCGTGGAACGAGCGACAAAGAGGCACAATCGGCGTCCGTTCTTATGCCGTTGCCACGTTCAACTATCGTCAGTAAACCGACTTTACAAACAACCGCCTTTTTTAGTATTAGGTACTACTATATAAATTCTAACGCCGGCGACAAGTCGTCACATTTCATTAAATTTAAAAAACGAGTAATGTTTTGAAGTTTTGCCAAGTTAAATCGGTGTAAAAAAATTCAGCAAGCCACACAATAAAACATGAAGATAATTACAGACTATATATATCATGTTTTGTTGTGGTGCAGGCGTGAAAGAAACACTTTTACTGTGGCTATTACTTTTACGAGATAAATAATAGCTTCGGCATCTTGGCAACTTCGCTAATGTGAGTTCGGTAATCGTAAAAGGAATTTCGTCCTCTCATATTTTCTTTACAAATTATACGAAAAATCGTTTTATGCAGAGACTCGCCCCGGCTTCGCACGGTATGAAGTATACATAAATTACCATCCTCTTCAATCACTTTATCTATTAAAAAAACCGCATCAAAATCCGTTTCGTAGTTTTAAAGATTTAAGCATACAAAGGGACATAGGGACAGATGAGCCGACTTTGATTTATCCTATGTAGTGATGTAGTGATATGTGGCAATAGCTTTACCATTGAGGATAATTTAGATCGTTTGAGGTACTGAAAGTTGATAGATGAAGGCGTTACTGTTGCGAAAATCCATAATTAAAATAAAATGATGGAATTTTCCAACTTCCTGGCAATCTTGGGCTAAATTTTTAATTAAGTAAAAGCATTTTAATGAAACATAAAAAATATAAAAAAAACGAATAGTGAAATGATACAACTATCGCTTATACAAACCACATATGTTACTAGCGCATCGTTATGTCTGGGATTAGCAATTTGTGCAAGTCTACTAGATACTCTACCCTCCACAATGTCATTGTGGCTGCAGGAATAGGTAAAGTGCTAGATGCTAGAGCTGCCATGCAGAAAGACAGATTGTGTATTCTGCAGTCAGCACGAAACACGATAATAGAAAGTAGTGACATTATATTTGCAGGAAAATTAAGGTAATATTACAAAAATGGGCGAAATATTTTACAAATTCTAGTACCTAGAAAAAAGTAAGAGCAGAATAATGCTAGAATGATGATACAATCTAAACAATGTAACAGCTAGTAAAATATTAAAGCTATATGTTTACATGGGACTTCGAATGCCAAAATACATTTTCATACAAACTTTCATCCCTCATTATACTTATTTTTTTCTCATTACATGTATTTAACTATAAGTATATCAAATTTCATCAAAATCAATCCCGACATGCGGCCGTGAAAGCGTTCGGTAGAAGAATTTTAGATTTATGAAATTAGTATGGATATAAGAGTTCATTGAAACTGCTAGTCATTCTATTTATACATTTTACAAACAAAATTTTAAGTATCTGCCTGTGTTTATTGAAGTACTCATAGTTATTTACATGATACTAAAAAAAATATTTACCTGATGATAAAACAAACTTTTTTTAAATTTTAGTTCGAATTTCTGTTTTTCCAGACCAATGTTTGGGTCGGCTCAATTTGATGATTCTCTCACTCGACAGAAAAGGTTATAAGCTATTTTTGAACAACTTTAAATTAATTTTTTTACATATGTTAATAGATTTCTCCGTCATTTATAAACCGATTTAAAAATTTCTTTTTAATTTCAGAGAGCAAACTTCCAAAGTGCTCACATTGTCGTCAAGTGAGGATCAATGAAATCCCAGAGAAATCGAGAATAACTTTTAAAAAAGGAGGTTATATGTTCGACTTCTACATTTTTTACATAATATGTTAATAGATTTCTCCGGCATTTCTGAACCGATGTTAAAAGTTTTTTTAATTTCAAGGAGCAAATTTCTGAGGTGGCCACATTGCCATCAAGTGAGGATCAAAGTTTAAAGTTTTCTCGATTTCTCTGAGATTTCATTGATCCTCGCTTGATGGCAATGTGGCCACCTCGGAAGTGATATGTTTGACTTCTACATTTTTTACGTATATTAATCGATATCTCCATTATTTCTAAGGGCATTTTAAATGTTCTTTGTAATTACAAAGAGCAAACTTTCGAGGTGGTCACATTGCCATCAATTGCCATAGAAATCGAGTCTAATACTTATTTTTGTGTAATCCAATACTGACTTACTCATTAAAATCTAAGTAGGTTTTTACAGTTTCGCGGCACTAAAATTATTTATTACGCATTTTTCATGCAATCAGGATATTAACACATAAAGTCGCGGGCACAGCTAGCTTTATAAAGGATTGAATGTGAGTCAGTCACATTATTTATACATTCATAAAACCAAATTAAGGAGTGGGCGTGGTGCTACAAGATATTATATCCTAATGACATCAAATTGAACAGATTACGATTGTAAATCCTTTTAAACTCATTCATGTGAACCGAAAACAAATTTATTACATATACTAGTCATTACCTGTGGCTACGCCTTGACAAATGGTTTTCATCTTTTTGGAGGAGAAAAGTAAACACATTTTTCAATGGTGCTAACAAACGGTAAAAGGTTGAAAAATAAACCAGTTTGATTTTACAATGGTGCGGTGACAACATTAGAGTGTTAACCATGTTGCTTGCTTCAGTAATTATTTTTTTAATTTAAATAAATTATCTACCAGAAGCCATCAATCATGGTTCCATCGTTTGTTTGATGATTCCTTCTAATCAAGTGAAAACATAAAAGAAGAAGAAGAAGTAATCAAAACTTTGAACAAAATGCAGTCTGTTTAGATAAACAAAAAACAAAACTTCTACAGATAATGTAGGTTTTATAATTTTATTTGAAATACAGTTTTCTGACAGTTCTTTCTGATGAAATACCATACGGAACAAACAGGATTTTTAAACAAGTATAAACAAAAACTATCAATTTATCCTTTGTATTTTGTTACGTAGGTTATTACGGTAGTATTAAATGACGGTTTTTAGGTTTTGAATTCTGTCAAATTGTTGGTAAAATGGCACAATTTTAAAATAACTTAGCCGCAAAAAAAATGCTATAACAGATTTAACTCCTGATTCTTGAATTCAACACAAACGCCATTAGAACGTCGTCAATAAAAACTTAAAATAAATAATCAGAACTTGATAGATGACTGATGAATTAAATTTAAACTAAAAATTATGAAAATGTGCTTATCTAGCCAAGAAATATAACCTACTTTTTGGAAATAATCAAAAAACCATGACTATCAACGAATCGAAATTAAAGAAACTGAAGGCCATAAATCAATGATAAAATATCTTAATACTGGAGCGAACATTTAAGTACCATTCGATTTTGAAGAAAATTATAAACAATTTAAAAGCAAATTCAAAGAGGTATATCAGTAAATTTTAGATATATTTTATAATATAATATAATATTAGTATCATTAACTGGCTTATTTAAGAGATGTACAGATAGTCATAGCTTATAACATTAAATATATTAAGTTTTAATTATTTCTCGGTGGCTGCTTCGAGACTAAATATCTGTCAACTGGAAATCTCATACAGGCGGTTCTGTGATAGAAGAGATTAGTTACAAAAAAGTATCTTCACGCCCTTATTTAGGAAGAGGTGGCACAACCAAGACATCCCCGACTACTCGTAGATACTAAGTCCCAAAAATGTATTCGGCGACAAATCTATTGCTAACAGGGCACATATCCAATAATGGGCAGTGGTGTTTTTATTGAAAAAATGAAAAACGTATTTTTTTTAGTTAACTACTCGACCCGACGATCGAACCCGGGATCTCAAGAAGTGAAGTTCTACGCTGGACCGCTAGACCACACAGGCAAATTAACCTAAATCTAACCTAAGTTGTTTAATAATACGTTACTAATAACAAAAAGGTTTTAATTTTATTTACTGGCTGTTTTCTAAATATTTTGATTAAAAAACATAACTTTTCTACAACCTAAACCGTTTGAGGGGTTTTGGCGCCATCGTGAATGAAGATGCTCGTAAAATTTTCACAATTATTAAATTTAGTGTAAATTATGAGTAAAATTAGTTAATTTAGGTGGGAATTACTTTTATTTTGTTCAGTGAAATTGCACAAATGAAATAGTCATAAAGAAATTAGTGTATCGTGAATTTCCTCGCTGCCGCCAAATCTCGCAAAGTGAGCTTGTGTAAAGTGACCACCGTTTTACTCAAGACCCTAACGTGACTTTGTAAACAGTTACTAATGACTGTATAAGAATAATTAATACTGAAGACATGTAACTAATGAATGTATAAGAAATAATTAATACGGAAGACGTGGCAGCATGGCCTAAAGGTCTTAGCTGGCCCCAGAAAGGGGCAAATTAACCTGAACTGAACTAAACCGTTTGATATCCTGAAGCGTTTAAAGTGGTTTAAAAATCTGTTCAAACTGACATCCAGAAAAATTACAAAAAAGTTTCTAACGATGATTTTGTTTCCTTGCCGCATAGTAATGAGATTGCTTAAAATTATGCAAATAAGTGCTTAAACATGAAGATATAAACATCGCCATGTTATTTTGAGCCTAACGACTTGGCACAAATAGCCTGTCTGCCGACGCAGGCGCTAACCAATGTTGCCAATGCGAAAATTTATTATCGGTGGCGCCAATAACCACCGTAAACTTCATTACTAATAATTTGTTTCGAATTCCCTAAATTTAGTTAAGTTGGTAATTGGTATGATATTTCTAAAAAAGTATGATGTATGATCTTTTTTTAATACCGAGTTGTATCATATTTTTGTAAATTGTAAAACGAGCTGTAGGGTTACTCTTGAATCTCGATATCATGTGATTTGGAAATCGTATATGTTGGTTTAGGTACTTTTGAAAACAGTACCTACTAGCGGACTATTAACATTTAGTATCTTCACATTTAGTAACAAATAAATTCTATGAATCCGATAAAATAATTTATTCTTTACTATTAAATAAATGTTATTAATTCGCCAGTATTGTGTTCAAGAGTACCTAAATCGATTCCAATTTCCAATATTGCACGAATCGAGCTTTGAGGGTAACCTACTGTTAAAACACTGATTTATTTAAGAAAAAATAAATGGATAGATTGTGTCATTGGAATTTTATCAAAATAAACCAGCAGGATTAGTTCTTTTGGAATTCTCATCTTTTTGTTTGTCGGTTTGACGACTTTTTTTCTATGAGAAAAAGTTCTAGTTCACTAATTGAGTAATGAATACCATTTAAAATGTATAAGCTATATTTCTTTGTATTAATAATTTATTTTCAAAACTTTTTATTATGTTAGGCAGCAAATAAGCACATGGGTTTCCTGATGGTTAGAGACAACTGTGGCCTATAGACACCATAGATGATATAAATGCGTTGCCGTGCTATAGGAATGGCCGTGAAGTTAAGCCTATTGTGCAACTCTACCGTCTTCCCTATCATCCGAGCCGGAACATGATACTGGTGGCAGGAATAGGTAAGGCAGTGGATCCCTACCCGGCCAAGTTGCTGCACAGCAATGTAAAGTCAGTGGTCTTTTTGATAATGATTTAGGTAACCTATGTTCGCCCCTTACGAGCTGCTCTACTTTACATAGAGAATCAGGACCAGCACGGGAAAAAACTATTTCTAAAATTTTTCAGTATCTCTTGGCAAACTAAAAACTATTAAAATCAGTGTAAGAGCAAAGTTGTGATCCGCGGTAGCGTAGGCTAGTTGGTATAATATATTTGTATTCAATAATAATATTACGTAGCTAATGATATTCAGAGAATATATTAAAAACTGGTTTTCAGCTATTAGATATACTAATAGGCGTTTTATTGTCAATTGACAAGCTTCCTTTGATTTATGTTAGTAGAGATTGGGTTCTTTTTACAACTACCTACATATTTTTGAATTTGTAAATAGTTAGAATAAACATCAATATATTTTCATTTTATTTAAATTTATGCGCTGTGGTCTAGCGGTCCAGTTGTTTGATATCAGTACTTGGTTTCGATTCCCGGGACGGGCAACAGAAAGAAAATGTGGATTTTCCAATTTTCTAATAAAAAAATGTTGCTCGGGATTAGATATGTGCCCTGTTGGCGATAGGCTTGCAACAAATCATATTTAGGGACCTAGTGTATTCGGCTAGTCGTGGGTGGCCTGGTTGCGCCTCTGCCTACTCCTACGAGGATTTGGGCGTGAAGATACTTACGTACTTTTTTACTTTTAAAGTTCAATTTACTGTGTGAGTATGTACAATGTTCCATTATTGCATATTGCAAACGACTTCACCCACACAAATCTAGCAAACACAGACACACACACATAATGTGTTCTTAAATTTAACCAATAGATGCCCACCAGTGCAACTGTAGAACGATTTGCTTAGTGAGTTGTAATACGCGTACAATTTAGGCTTCGTCTTTAAAATTTCTACAATTACAATTATAAGCAATTAGCTAAAATTCGTCATATTAAAAGTAATAGTTTGTGAAAATGTTATTTATTTCTACTTTTTAATTCACTCCTAAATAAAACAAGGAAGAGGTTCTTAATTCAACTGTATGTTTTTTCCGTGCGGGTTGCAATATGACTTTTTACTGAATGATTAAATTATGGTGGAAGTCGATAAATTTCATTGATGAATTTAATCTTTGTGTTAGTATTAATTAATTTTATTTTGATATTAAATACTGGCCAGTATAATACGAATCTTGATTTTATGCAGATTGGAAATTGGAATCGGAATGTCACTTTAGGTACTCTTAAATTCTGTCGTTTATTAACATTTAGTTTCAAAAAGATTTAACGTATCCGACAAAGTATTTTTTTGTTTATTATTTTATAAAAGTCGATAATCCGGTAGTACTATGTTAAAGAGTACAAAGCCGAAGCGCAAAATTTAAATAGTACTACTATTTAAATTTTGCGCTTCGGCTTTACAATTTTTATTATTTTTACACTTTATACTTTTATTTTTAAATTGGCTCACCTAATCTAAATTTAAGCGAAATGATTAATTATGTGTCATACAACTCTATATCAATATATCTATATGTATATATATCTATATCTATATATATACTCTACATCTATATATATCTTTAAAATACATTCGGGTTTCCGAAGCTTGCCGAATATAGCCGAAGCGCATATTTGAAATAGTACTACTGTACCTAAAACAACAAAGCCGATTTTAATTTCAATTCGCATGAAATAGAGATTTAAAAGTAACCCTACAATTGGTTTTAGAGTTATACTCATGCGTAGTACGTGCGAGTGCGTATTTTAGCCTATTTACATAACACAATATTGAAATAGTACAGTTTTTTCCAGTTATACTGCGTATAAATTGTACTTCATGACAGTAGAAATCGCATTACTGTATAATTTATTCATTGTTTTGCAATTGCAGACATATAAGTATAAATTTATATGTGAAGAACGCACGATAGCATTTAGAATATCGAGTTTTTATTGATGCCATTAAAATGTATGAGTCTTCAGTCTTAAACCTCGATCACCTTTATTTATGTAGTTATTCGAAAGGCAGTTTTTTGTGCCCTTATCAGTAAATTTATTTTATACCAAGAATAAAAATATCACATTATTATACCACCAATAGATTTTATTTATAAAATACCTATTTTCGCAAAAAAAATATTTTATGTTTATGGTTGTGGCATTGTGGTTTTATAAAAGTTTTTACAACAGACTTCATATTAATAATATCCTACTAATATAATAATGCGAAACTTTGTAGACTGGATTGTTTAATGGAGTGTGAGTCAGTGAATGTATGGAGTGGATTGGAATGAATTGTTACTCTTTCTAGCACAAATTTCTGAATGGATTTAGATGGAACTTTACAGGAATATAGTTTAGATATCAGAATAACATATAGGCTACAATTTAAAGAAAAATATAAATTGTGAGTGCGAAAAAGGGGTCCAAAGTTTTGGCATTACGTATTAACATAGATAATTTAAGGCTTGTGTGTAATTTTGACCTTATTAATTACCCGATATATAGCTTTTTTTGAGGTCGGTTTTTAGTCGGACTTTCGTAGGCTCGCGATACTGAGCGACCAATAACGATTTATAAAATAACGATGACATAACCGTGTTGGTCCGGGCTCCTTTGATCCATCCACCTGCCTACCTGCTAGGTAGCTCGTAAAAAGCGAGGATAGGCTTAAAGTCAGTAACAACGTGACATTTGACTAGGTGGTAGAGTTTCGCAGCGACTCGTCCGGATTGGTACCACCGCCTCACCTATTCCTGCCGCCATAACGTCAGCATTTACCCTTGACGTGTTCCAGTTCGGAGGATAAGGTAGCAGGTAAACTTATTTTTACTCGAGGCCTAACATCTTGGCCTCAGGTTGGCAACATACCATTACTCCTTTGGTGTCTCTGACGGCGTGAATTTTTTACCATCAGGAAATTTGTCTTCGAATATTATTAAAAAAAATTAATGTTTATTGCCAATTTGAGGTTTGACTATAAATAAATTTACCTTGCCCAATCCCCCAAATAGGAACACAACAATAGCCAACATTGATCTAGTTAAATGATCAATTTTCAGCCCCAATTAACAACCTTAGTCCATTTATAGTTATTGCCCAAATCCACAAGTTATCAATAAAATATTTTTTTATGCTAAAAGAAAAAAAAATGCCATTACACATTTATTTTAAGGCCCCACACTCAGTCAGCCAGAAGAGCCAATCGCCGCACTCCCCCGTTCAATGATACTATGAAATATTGCGCTCTAAAGAAAATGTTTTAAACGACAAATCACTATTTTTGACATTATAAAAGTAATTTGAAAAAAATGTAAAAAACTGAAACGATTATCTTTTAGGTATAATACTTATCTATGTTTATGCTAAATCTGGTGTCGATATTTTCATAATTGAAGTAGACTGTTGGGTTTTGCTTTCGAAAAAGGTTAAATTTTGATTTTTCCTATCGAGCAAATTGAAATGAATCGTGTTTTGGAAACAATAGTCTTATAAAGCATATTAATGTTAATCTTGTGTATTTTTCTTACCTTCCAACCATCCATCCATCCATGATTGTTTTGCATGAAAAAATTCATTATATTGCTGACGTATTTTAGCATACACGAACCCTTAAAATAGCTATTGCCCGCGTGGTCCCACAAGAACGTTGTTCTGGGATATCATATGTGCTAATCCAAGTTACCCTCTTTGTGTGTACCAAATTTTATGAAAATCGGTTCAGCAGTTTTTGCGTGAAAGATTAACAAACTAACAGACAAACTTTCTCATTTATAATATTAAATAATAGGGTAGGCATGAACATTAAAATAATTAAATTTAATATCTTGTAGAAGATAATATTAGTAGTAGTAGACCACTAATGTTTTTGATAACCTTAGTTAAATATTTATGATACCTAAGCAATAAATAAATATTGTTGTTACAAAAAGAAAGAGTTTTTCCACTATCAAATTGATCGGGTTTTATCAAAGTTGCGTCAATAGTCTCCGAAACCAACGTGTTTGTATGAAAAGCTTAAAGAATATGAAGGGAGCTAGGCTGCAAGCATCGTGACAATTAGCACTTGATGCTCTCTATCTACGCCTTGAGGGAGTTGGCGTGGAGATGTAAGCATAAAAAAGCACTTTAATTAACCACACATATATAGGAGAGTATCTCAAGTTATATTATAGAGTCCTTATTGCGTAACATGATCCAATTATTCCAAGTCCAAATAAAGAAAGTGCATAACAAAACAAAAAGGGGTACGACCATCGTCTCGGTGGCGTTGCGTGTTTGTGTCGGGGTGATAGCGGCGGTTCTAAGAACTGATTGCACGCAAAACTCCGTCGCTTCCGCGGTACTTACTTTGATCATAATGCACTCGCAGGCTAAATGATACTGAGTAATATTAGATGTGTTATCTCACTGTCTACCCTTGTTACTTTTGTTGGTTTTTTAATACTAATGAACGTATGGTGATCATGAAATGTGGGACGATTGAAAGCTTAATGAGTTAAGCTTCATGATGAGAACAGATGCGAAATAAGCTATTTTTAAAGCTTACATGAATTCTTTCCTTTGTATTAAAAATGAAACAATTATTATGATTATCGCCTCTGTGGTCTATCGGTTCAGTTGTTGGACTTGACTGCATGAGGTCCCGGGTTCGAATCCCGGGTCGGGCAACAAAAAGGAAATTGGGTTTTTCCAATTTTCTAATAAAAAAAACGTTGCTCGGAATTGGATATGTGCCTGGTTGACGACAGGCTTGCCATCTATCATGTGATAGATGGCAAGATAGATGGATAGATGGCGAATACACTAAGTCCCACAATGTTGTGGGACTTAGTGTATTCGGCTAGTCGCGGGTGCCCTGGTTGTGCCTCTATCTATCTCTTCGGGGATATGGGCGTGAAGATACTTACTTTTTTAAATTATTATGAAAAATGAGGCTGTATTGCTGTAGGTCTTTGTATGAAAATCGTTCTTATTCTATGACGAGCCTACCCAATCGCGGGTAAACAGAGACTGCAATTCAATGTAAGCATCCAAGGTTTAAGACTATGGAAGTAGCCATAAGATATGGCTCTGATTTAACTCAGCGGCCGGCAACCTTTTGGCAGGCAAGGCGGCAAAATAAATCAAAGGTGAGCCAAATTTGTAATTATACCCTAGAAGCTAAATATACTTACGTATAGTTAGTATATTACACAGAAAAAATGAAAATGAGGGCAGAAAAGCGCGTTCTTAAGATTGATTCCACTCGTTACGCCGAAAATTTCGTATAATATTTTGATATATTATGCTAGGTAATTTTCTTGATATACATGTGTTGTTATGTATTTATTTCGCTACCTAAAATTAGGTTTAAATGTGTTTGCAAATGTTTAGTTAATGTTTTTCTTTGCACCCCATTGAATTATTCTTTCAAATAAAGTTAGGTCGACTGGTATAGAATGCAATGTAGCATTAAGTCCACCTTTGTTTACTATAGTGCATTAATTTTAAATAAATAAATAATAGTAAATAAATATTATACGACTTTTTTCAACTGAGGATAATTCATGCATTTACTTTGATATTTAAGTATAACTAATTTAAAAACATATCGCAAGTAAGGCCTGCGGGCCGCAGGTTGCCGACCGCTGATTTAACTGGTCAGCTACACGTAGTTAAAATAAACTAAAATATGAGGCGCAAAATAGCTGGCTGCAAAATTAAGTCACATCAAATCTAATATGACCAAATAAATATTTCACTGTTCAAACAATATAATGTGAATACAAAACTATAATTGTAATAATTTAAGCTTTTTACTAAAAATATATTTTTTTTGCCAAATTTTTGTTTTAAAGGCTATTCCCAGTAACAGACTTGAGAAGTACCTACTATTGCAGATGTTTCGAATCGGCCCAAATATGTCTTTTTTATGATAATGGTAGGCAAACAAGCAGACGGATTTCATGATGGTAAAAAATTAACCCCGCTTAGAGACACCAAAGGTGGTAATGTTGCGTTGCCAACCTGAGGCCGAGATGTTAGGCCTCGAGTAAAAGTAAGTTTACTCGAGTTCGGAGGGTGAGGTAGCCTCACCCTCCGAACTGGAAAACATCAACGGCAAGCATTGGAAGTTATGATGACAGGAATAGGTAAGTGTACCAATCCGGGCGAGTCGCTGCGAAACTCTACAACCTAGTTATAATAGGATAATGTTGAGAATATTATGAGTTCTTATGACAATCATCATATCAGTTCCATTACATCCTAACATTTCGTTGCTATTAAACTTAAAAATGATGCTAAAAACTTAGATCTTTGTATTAGGACCTGATTGAACTCCCAACTGTACACATTGGGAAAATTGTGCAAAGAAAAGTAAGTATATTTACGCTCATATCCCCAAAGAGGTAGGTAGAGGTGCAACCAGGCCACTCACGACTAGCCGAATAAGTTCCACAATGTGATAGGTGGCAAGCCTATCGCCATCCGGGCACAAATCCAATCCCGAGCAACATCTTTTTATTAGAAAATTGCTAAACCACATTTTCGTTTTGTTGCCCGACCCAAAGATATAGTGTCTCCTTAAGTAGTACTAGTAATTGCAATTATTTGACAAGGTAAATATTGGTAGTAACAGTTATTCTAATCTAAAATAGATAATACAGATTATATCTATCCATTTATCACATTATTCGCAAGAATGTTGTCCGGGGCTAGATTTGGAATTCATTATATCTAAATGCAGATAACCGCCTTTAAAGCTATGTTAGCAAAATTGTGCAACTGTGTAGCTAGCCGGCGTTATAATTTCAAATATTTGCATCTTAAGACTGAATTTTGCGTATTATGCGTTGACATGAAAATATTTAATCAATTATGTAAACTACTTCAAATGAGTGATTTTTATGTACTCACTAACTGTTGCCTGTGGCTTCGCCCGCAACAGGAACCCATTGTGTGATAGGGATTAAAGGAAACCTATATATTAATGCAGGTCACAATCTTTTAGTGTTCCATATTTAATGAATGGGTCTGGGGTTCGATTACCGATAAGGGTAGGTATCTATGTGGTAAATTATATAAATATTTTAAGATGTTAAGGTTATTTTGTAATACTAGCAGCTACACAAGCATAATTTGCTTACTTTAAGATAAAATAATTTTATATAATTTATCCAGAGATATTTATTGTTATTTTGATGTTAGTATAATCTTTATCTATTCGGGGAAACCAATGTTGACATTCCACGATCAAATCGCTCCAATTCTCCGAAACCGGCGAGTTTGTATGAATAGGGTAGGTAAAAAAAAACAACTTTAATTAAACTTTCTTCACAAAAATAGTTGTTGTTATTTAATAATTTTTAGTTTATTGCTGATATAATTTAATAATTTATATAATTTAATAATTTAATCATGAAATAAACACTAATGGTAGGCCCATTAGTGTTTATTTCATGATTAAATTTTTATGAAACCAATTTGGAATTACGTAAATCGGTTCACAAACCTCGAAGAAATCAGTGTACATACATAAAAAAATACCGGCCGAATTAAAAACCTCCTCGTTTTTTGAACTCGGTTAATAAATGATTAAGCCAGACTGGTCTGTCAGGATCGTGGCACTCGATACTATCTGCCTACTTTGTAAGGGACTTGGCGTGAAGATATGTATGTATGTTTGTATTGTCTACTTTTCTAGTAAATCACTCTAGAAGGTAAAAAAACATTTAAAATAACAAAAAACATTAGTCTTCAAGTCAAATCTATATTTGGGTCAAAAATGTATTAAATTTCGTTGAGTTTGAAGTTCATAGACCTCCCCATAATAATTTTATATGGACGTTTGTATTTTAGATAAAGAGCCTCGACATATGTAAGTAGGTAATGTAAAATGGAGATGTTGAGGGAATAGTGTCATATATCTAGTGGCATAAACATCTTATCTAAATGTATGGAGGTTGTCTTTGTTCTTTGTAACTCGTATCCCAAATTGTATTTCCTTTGCCAATCTGGATGACGAAGTTTTCAACAAAAGTAGTTTAAAAAACAAAGAAAAATTTCAATATTTTTGGATAATTTTGTTATTCTGCCTTTATAGTACAAAACGGTTCCAAATTTTGACATACTTAGTCGAAAAGCCTTTTTTAAGGTTTTACTTAATTGAAGGGTGGCACTTTGTTACAATAACCTTTGCAATATAAGTTAATCTAAAGATAAAATATACATTTTACATTTGTTACGAAACGGATCCTTTATTTTTTCCGAATTATTGTTCGACTTGAAGATCTCAACGCGTGATATATTATACATTTATAGTTCTCGAACAAAATCAATTAAATGAATATTATATTTTACCATTTCAATTTTAGTACTTTTATACAGATAATAATTAAACGATTCATGCAACGTTCCTTAACCATTCTAAAATATTAAAAATGTGCAACCTTAATATTCAAATTTTTTTCTGCCGGCACTCCATTTTTAAGGCCTTAATGATTAATGACCTAGAATGTTTTGATATACAGTAAACTTTTTACTTTTTGCCCTGAACAGTAGTAATTTTTAACCTAATCACAAAAAGTGGAGGTACTTAATTCGACTGTACTTTCTTAGTATGCTTGTAGCGCGATTACTCGGTCAATAAGGAACCATATCGGTTGGTGACTTTTTTAAAAGATCCCGTAGGTAACTTTCGAAAAAAACGACGGGTTGCACTCCGGGAGTGCCGGCAGAAGGGAAAACTTGAATATTGACGTCACGCATTTTTGATATTTTGGGATGGTTAGGGAATAATTTTGCACGAATTGCTTTAATCATCAGTATGAAAAAACTACCATTTATGTGGTAGAATACAATACTCATTTATTGCGCTATCGTACACAAACATGACAACACGAACATTCGCGCAAGCGCCCTGCGCCGTCTAAACGAAACAGTAGGCCGCTGTTCGCCGCGCCGTAAAAAGTGAGGGGGATGCTACCTCTCCTACGCCGTGCCGGCTCCACTCCATCAGTCTTACGAATTTTCGATCAGTTAACATGTCCTGACGCGAGTTTAGAAGTTTTTACCCATTCCAAAAAAGTGCGCAACGCCGTTTTCACCTCAAAAAAGTTGTCTCGGAAGCATTGACCGTCTTACGAAAAAATAATGATCAAATCGTGACTCGTACCAAATGAAATAATTAGTGCCATTTTTTTGCAAGTATACTACGCTCAAAAAAATGTTACACTAAATTCGCTCATATTACGGAAAAAATGCAACTAGGCCGAAATATCGACAAATAAAATAAAAAGAGATCGTGAGTATCCCGTATAAATAATTAAAAATTTTAGTAAAAAATGTTTTATTTGACCATTTGTAAAATTGAAATTTGACATAATCCGTAACATATCTGTCAGTATTACACAATATCAACATTTTAAATTCATCGGGAATTTTTATATCTGCATGTCTAAGTCCGTGGGATGTAATAAGAAGACTGATAGGTTTAGATATAAAAATGTACGAGAATAGTACAGGAAATTTATTATTTTTGATCTCGTAAGTATTGCGTTCAGTGTTTTAGGCGCTGCGCCAACTGCTTGTGTGAAATCAATAAAGCAACGTGTATATAAAAAGAAAAGAAAATATATTCCCATACCAGAAAATTAATTGGCCATTTGTTCGAATTTTTTTTTTTGGTATTTTTTTATGCGGGCAAATTCAAACGTGAATTTGCCTGAAGATACAAACGAATATTATACTTTTTAGAATCTGTACTTTTTATCGTCGGCACTTGGTGGAGTTCCGTCGTATACAGACTTTTTTGAGGTAAATGCTTCCACTTTTCCACTATTCACTTTAGGGCTTTATAGCTAAAAATTAAAAGTCTGTTTTAGTTAAAAATTGTTTAGTTATAAATGCTGATGATGCTGAGAAAAGTGAAACCGGTTGGCTATAGCGTAACATAAAGTTTTAAATAAAGTGAATAGTAGAAAAGTACAAGCGTTTACCTAAAAAATGTGTGAATACTTTTATAGATATACTTTTTTATACATAGTCGAACAAGTAGTACAGTAGAAATATAAACTGTAGGGAAACTACCTACAGTCGTCCGAAACTGACACACTCGCACAAACATGCACACCGACGAGTTTCCTAAGCGGTTTTCGCAGTGCGTTAGTAGCGAGTGGCTTTCAACATCATAAAAATAATAACAATACAGGTGTGTCACATATATGTTGTTGTCAAGAATTAAAAAAAAATGTTTTGGGGTAAATTACAAAAACTTAATCATGACCGCGTCTGTCAACGATACTTTTTTTTATGAAGGCAAACAAGCAGACGAATTTCCTGATGGTAAGAAATTCACGCCGCACAGAGGTGCGTTGCCAACCTGAGACCGAGATAATAAACCTCGAGCAAAAGTAAGTTTACCGGCTACATTACACTCCGAACCCGAACACGTCAACGGCAAGCAATGACGTTATGACGGCAGAAATAGGTAAGGCGGTGGTACCAATACGGGCGAGTGGCTGTGAAACTCTACCACCTAGTAGGATGTCACGGTGTTAGTGACGGTAAGCCTATGCTCGCCTTTTACGACCTGCCTGGCAGGAAGGCAGATGGTCTATTCTACAAAGGAGCCCGGACCAACACGGGGAAAAAATACTAATACGTAGATAGAAATCCGAAAATAGATACAAGAGCCTTTGAAGCCATGAATTGCTATAGATAACCTTCGGTAATTTACGTACTTAAATCAGCATCCTTTTTGGTCTGAAATTTAATTCTCCTAGTTACCAGTAGAGGCGCTGTTTAAAACTTTTTATACAAATAATTTACGGAGACGCTAGCGAGTACAGCGTCGAAAACTCAAGGTAAGTGGTTAGGGTTCAGAACACACACCCACTCATGCACACACACAAACATATGCAGTCATCTGGATATTTATTACACAAATGACTGCCCCTCTTGGGAATCAAACCCGAGTCGGTAGAGATAGGCTTGCGCGCCAACTCCTCATTATGTGTAATGCTTAATCCATAGAAATTAATATATTTTTAATGAAAATAGTTCAACATATTAATTTTGGTCATAGTAATCATATTTAAAAAAATCTTATCTACCTACTAACTTCAAAAATACATACTAAATATATCTCGCCAAATGGAATGATAAAAAATGGCTAGGTTACTAGGAAGTAGGAGAAAAGGGTATATACTGGCATATCAACGCTAAATTCCAGAATGCCACTCAAAGTCAAATCTCAATTCAAGTGTTGACAGTAAAAATGATAACATCTTAATCGGTACTTCACTAGTTATTTAATTTAAAGTTCTTATTAGAACTTATGAATAAGGTTCTAATAAGAACTTTAAATTGACAATCTAAATAAATATGAATTCAATGAAAGTGAAACAACAGCCTTAATGCATAAAAGAAAAAAAAACAATAAAAAATGAAATTGTCAAAAAGTCTTCTTCTTCTTTTAAAATATGGCTTACAAAAAAGTCTTTAAGCGTTTTGTCGAACCAAATCATGTCAAAAGTGTAACGAATGAAGACAAGTATCAATTCCATATGCTAGCGACAGACGGATTTACAAAGATTTATGTATGTAGTTCGTGGAAACGGCCTGTTCAGTGTTTAGCGAACGACCGTCTCGAGGTCAGGGGACGCTGAAACTTATTTCAATCTGTCATGTCTCGTGGATTTTTACATCTTATTGCTAACCACCATTTTACTTTTACAATCAATTATAATTAACGATCTTCTTTTTTATACAAGCTGTTTGCTCGCGTCTTTCAATCTTGTCAGCATCGAATAGTAACGGTTTTTATACAAATTTGATCCCCATAATAGTCCTATGGTGGTTGATTAAAAAAAAATTGACTCGGATTTATAATCATCACTAAAATCGGTTTAGCCGTGAAAGAGCAACTGACAGACTTGCGCAATTATAATATTAGTATGGACTTTACCTCTATTTCGTCTGACTCAAATATTCCGCAACACAAATAAGCTAACCCAAATTGTTACATGACCATGTCTCGAGTAAATAGCCTTAATATAATAATAATATAGAATGGCATTATAAAATAATTAATATGTAAATAGTAAATTTAAATATATAAATAAGGGAGGGAGTGAGTGTCAAGTAATATTCTTTAAACAGCTTTTTAAAGACAGGTAGGGAAGGGCTATCGCGGACCTCAAGAGGAACTCCAAATTTTTTTTTGTAGGAACGAAAGGTAACTATTTCGAATAACAGTAAGAGAGATACAGGAAAACGAAGTATTCAGTTACGACTAGAACGACACGATAAATCACTGGAGTTAAAAAAATAAAAATACTAGCCGACACAGCAAACTTTGTATCGCTTCTACGCATTTGATGCTCCGATAGTAGTGCAATCTTCCTGAACCAATGAAAAAAAAAAAAAAAAACAAAAACCAAACCAAACTATTCAAAAATCGACGACTACTTACAAATAAAAAAATAATTCAAAAAAAATTTTCCAGTGGACCAAATTGCGAATCTAAACCACTCTCGAATCCTCTTGAACACACACAAAAACTTCATAAAACGGCTCCAGTAGTTTAAAATAAGTTCAGTGACATACACACGCACACATCAAATATATATTTAAAAATAAGATTTTTTTGGAATTGACAACAAGATTATGGGTTTAATCCTTCAAAAGTATTATTATAAACGACCTTTGTTCAATATCCGACCTATTTGCTTACATTATCTTACAAATGTATTGATAAAACATATCTACAAACATAGTAAATCCAACAGTCGTTCCGGCGCCAAATAAGATGTCTCTTTATCGATAATATTTGATATATCATTTGTCATTTGTTAACATAAATCAATATCACACTACTTGAAACAATCTATTGCACAGATAAGAATCAATTTTGCAGATGCACTAAAACTAAGGACTGTGACCTTATTCTTATTGAATGTATGTTATCTACATGTAGGTATAATGTCGATATCAGCAATCTTGAACATCCTACTTACCGACAGACTATTTTTGAAGAGAAAATTTCTTTAGCGGCATTGTGCACATTTTTGATGGGTAAAAATGTTAAACTCGCGTCAGGACACGTGACCTGATCGAAAATTCGTAAGATGGATGAAGAGCAAAACCACTGTATGTTGTCACTGTATTTCATACTGTGATTTTTGTTTCGCCTATCGCTATATCTTAATATTGTAACCAGGTACACTTGACAAGCTGAACAGACTAAAACCTACAACGTATGATAGGTAGCAAACCTTAGAGAGAGTTGCACTAATCCCAGGCAATGTTACTATTAAAAAAGTAAAAAAATATATAAATTTTGTTGCCTGACTCAGAAATCAAATCCAGGCCCTAAAGGTCTTCTGTCAAGTCTAATACCGGATCACTAGACCAAAGAGGTGATATTATATTTCAAATTATTTTATTGTTACTTTGATATTTATTTAAGTATTTCTATGTATTTAGGGCTGATTTCACCGAACATGCTGAAAACCGAGTTTAGTAAAACTGAGTTTCGTGTGAACGAGTTCAATTATCGGTTGTGATCCTATTTATAAACGAATGCAAGTGCTTTTATAAAATTTTCAAAATTCGTATTCCATGAGAATCTACATAACACATAAAATAGTTTAGTAGTAAAATATTCACAATAATCAAAATTTCTTTGACAATAAAATTGCCATCATTGCCACTCTGACAATTGATATAAACGCGTTCTTGCATTGATCGCTTTTAAATTTGACGGAGACGGAGAAATCCAGCCTTAATATCTTTAACTAACATCCACAATACAAGCGTGTACAGTAGTACTATTTTGCACATCGGCTATATTGGTCAATCTTCGATAATCCGAAAAGATATCTATATAGCGTTGCTATTACACATAATTAATCATTTCGCTTAAATTTAGATTAGGTTAGCCATTTTAAAAATAAAATTATAATAGTAGTACTGTAATTTCCTTATTTTTTAAGTTAGATTAATTTTTGTGATTTGTTTTATTTGTACATTCATTATTATACTCCTTAATTTATATGACAAAGGGATGAGGTGATCGCATTGGTAGTGGATAAATTTAGTATAATAATAGTTTTTTTAATTAGATTAATTATTAAACTTGCATATTCTGTCAAATTAGGTGACGGAGCGTGGGTAAGGACTTGCCCGGGTTGGTATAATACCAGCTTAGAGTCTTCTCTCTCCCCACAGTCATTATGTCTGTCAATACCGTGTTTTGATTTGGAAAGAAGGGTAGGAGCGATAAATTTTTGCTTTTCCCCGTATTATCAGATAAATATCACATAGCCTATTTAGACCACATTTTTATGCTTCAACAATTGATGCGAATGGCCAGTCTATAATAAAAATGTCTTTGTCCATGACACAGTTTATTTTGCACCTATCATAACACGGCCTTCTTGTGTTTGAACTTGTCTTCGCTATCTCAGACTGGGGCACATTATTTAAACAATAACTATACGACAGCGTTATCTTCTGAAAGTTCGTTATGAACATAGAATCTCGACATCCGGCTGGCGAAATTGTGTTCAATTGTTGTTTAATTTAAAGGAGTACATACATATTCACGCCAAGTTCCTTGTGTTGTAGGCAGAGAGTATCAAGTGTCAAATGTCACCATCCTTGCAGACCTACTTCCAGCACATTCATCACTATTTTCATACAAGGATTTAAATTTTAAAATAATAGTTACTTGTAAGTATACTAACTCTTATATACTGTATCTTAAACCATTACTGTCTTATTAATAACACGGAGTTAAGAACTCCGAAGTTCAAGGGGTTATAATCTTTATTACAATGTGATACAGGCCATACTATCAACCTAATTTTACTCCTACGTTAGTCCATGTTTATTAATACGACGGTTAGTGGTTGAGTTTTAAATCGCTTGGTCGAATTAGTATCAACTTCCTTTTTAAACGACTTAAAAAAGACTTCAATTCGATTTTATGTTTTTTTTGTATGTTTGTAAGAAATTATTCGGTCAAGTATTACGTAT